>CM066731.1:125617000-126127000 GCA_033961575.1 Aselliscus stoliczkanus
AGTGCCTAGTCCACCCTTCAAAGCAATTTTGGAACTCTGGAATAGCCATCAGAGCTGTCATCGTATTACCCTTGATGTCCTGAATGTCATCAAAATGTCTTCCTTTCAATATTTTCTTTATCTTCAGGTAAAGAAAGAAGCTATTGGGGGCCAGATCCGGTGAATAGGGCAATGCAGTTCCAATGCAGTTATTTGTTTACTGGCTAAAAACTCCCTCACAGACAGTGCTTTGTGAGCTGGTGCATTGTTGTGATGCAAGAACCATGAATTGGCGAGAAGTTCAGAATGTCTAATTTTTTCACACAGCCTTTTCAGCACTTTCAAATAGTAAACTTGGTTAACTGTTTGTTCAGTTGGTACAAATTCATAATGAATAATCCCTCTGATATATAAAAAAAGTTAGCAACATTGTTGCAACAAGTTCATGAACTTAATTGTCATACCTCGTATAGTTTCTTTGAGCTGTTTAGAGGCAATTTGAATTAGTAGTGGAAGTACTTTCTTCAAAGAGATCATCAACTTCTTCCAAGAATATTATAAATAAATTGCTTTTAACGCATAAGATATATTTAAGCTTTCAAAATTGCTTTATGAACACAGTAAAAGATTTAGTTTACAGAAGCACAAATGAATCAACTAATAATGCTTTCTAAACAATGTGTTTCTTTTAAAACTGAAAAACTAAGAGTTCAATTTCTATAATAGGCAAAACACCTTAAATTGTATCTTTGGATGCTCAACAGACCCCAAAAGACTCCTCAGATCTGGTCCACAGTGCAGTCTGCTGTGGAATGCTTAGCAGCTTTGTTTTCCCAACTAGACTCATTAGCAGCACCAAGTGGTAATAACTATCCAACTGATTCTTACTAGTAAAAAAAACCTGCCTAAGTCACCACGGACTCTCTCTTCCCCTTTCTCTGCTTCATCTCTGACCTGATACACTTTTAGAAAATCATTATGCATGGCAGGGAGTTGCCATACAACAGAGAATGATCCTTGTGTCCTGGGATTATATAGGATCTCAGATCAAATACTTTATATTGTAAGAAGGATAAATTGGAAAACATAGTTTTCACTAGCATAGCACAGTGAAATCTATTTCTTGCTTTTTTTTCTTTCCTGTTTATTTAATTATTAAAAACCCAATGAAAGAAATTATTTACCGATTTGGGAGAATGTTAATCTTGGTGTTTAGCATTCAGCACAATGACGTGGATTCCAGAAACAAAAACAGCACCAGGGCCTGTCCAAGTGATCTGAAATAAAAGAGCGGATATTTTAAAACTGTCTTTTTTCACACATTATACATTGTTTCTTGTCAGGTTTAAATATTAAGTAGTATGTGAAAGCAGTAAGTAACTAATGAACCATTCTCTATGTAGGAGGAATTTTCAGTTAGCTAAATTTTGTTCCCGCTTCATTTTTAACTAAAAAGAGGGAAATAATAAGGGGAAATCTAAAGGTATTTTATTTATTTATTTATTTATTTATTTATTTATTTATTTATTTATTTATTTTGAGGGCAGTGTCACTGGCCCTCATATGTGGGACCGAACCGGGGCCACTGGCTTCCCAAGCCTGTGCTTAACCACTGTGCCACTCGGCCAGCCCTTGAAGGTATTTTAAAAAGCAACTTCCTGCCACTTTCCAAAGATTATGTAGTCAGCCCAGCTCCTAGACTTATGCTATCCTAGGACATGTAGCCACTTGAAATGTGACTAGTTCAAATTAAGATGTGCTAAAGTCTAAAATAAATACTAGATTTTGGAAACAACATGAATACAAAAGAAGATAAAAGATCTCAGTAATAATTTTTATATTGATGGTAGGTTGAAAAGATAAGATTTTAGATACATGAGTTCAATACAATTCATTATTAAAATTAATTTCACCTGTTTTTTGTTACTTCTTAGAAATGTGGCTACTAGAAAATTTAAAACTACATATATGACTTGCATTATTTTTCTATTGGACCACCCTGTGTTAGGCTTCTATTTTTGGGATATCATTGCTCCCTGAGAACCAACTGACTGTGGATAACATTGAGATGCTCAATCACAGAATTAAAACTTAATTCAACACCCTTTGGAAAAAACTTAGAGATAAGTATTAGAAGACTTGATCGTGTCTGAGCTCTTTTATGCAGTAATTTACATTTCAAGCCCTATGACCCAGCAATTCCATTCCTAGGATATATACTGTATATAAAACCAAAAGATATGAAAGCATATGTCCACACAGAAACTTGTACGCAAATGTTTATAGCAACATTATTCACTAAAGCCAAAAAGTGTAAACAACCCATTTGTCTATCAATTGGCAAATGGATAAATAAATATGGTATATTTATACAATGGAATATTATTCAGCTATATAAAGGAGCAAAGTATGAATACATGATGCAAAATGGATAAACTTTGAAATGTTATGCTAAGTAAAAAGAGCCAGTTACAAAAGACCACATTTTACATGATTCTATTCATATGAAATATCCAGAGCAGGGAAATCTATATACACAGAAAATAGAATAGTGGTTGCCTAGGGCTGGTGGGAGTGGGTGTAGGGTGGGGGGTAGGGAGGTGAAAAGTGAAGGGTACAGGGTTTCTTTTGGGGTAATGAAAATGTTCTAAAATGGACTGTGATGATGGTTGTACATATCTGTAAATATATAAAAAATAATTGAATCATACACTTTAAAATGGGTGAATTGTATGGTATGTGAATTATATTCGTTAAAAAGCTGTTAAAAAAAGAATTTTCATTTTTGAGAAGTTAAAGTTAAGAAAATTATCCTAAATAAATTAGAAAACCCCTTTATATATAAAGTTGAACGTTGCTGCATTATATATAATAGTGAAAAAAATTAAAAATCCAGATGTCCAATTAAAAAAGTGATTAAATAACTTCTGGCACAATCTCATAACAAATGCAAATATTAAAATAATGAGTGTAAGCAAACTCTTATAAGAGTTTGCAATAATATGAGAAAATTCCTGTTTTTCAATTATTAAGTGAACAAAAAAAAAACTGTGATGTATATCATTTGCATAATACTATAACAATAAAAAGTGCCTAGTGGACTGGCTGAGTGGCGCATTGGTTAAGAGTTGGCTTGGGACGCCAGCGGCCCTGGTTCAGATCCCACGTATGAGGGCCAGTGACACTGCCCTCTACAGCTAGATAGTGAACAACAGCTCCACCTGGAGCTGGGCTGCTGTGAGTCCCCGGCACGGCATAGCTGCAGCCCCTGCTGCAGTGGTCTGCCATAGGCTACAGTGAGTGGCTGGCAGCCAGTGTGAGCGGCCAGCAGCTAGTGTGAGCTGCCAAGAGCCGCTGTGAGCGGCCATCCAGAGGCCGGCGACCAATCTGACTCACCCCAGAAGAGCACAATGATGATACCAACATGGGCCAGTGAAGCAATGTTCTCCACAACTAGACTGAAGAACAAAAGGACAGCAACTTGTCTGTTCCTCTTACCCGGTTCCCCAACGCCGTTCCCCTCCCTCAATTCCCCAATAAAATCTTAAAAAAAAAAAAAAAGCCTAGAAATATATATACTGGCCCCAAAATGTTAATAATGTTTGGGTTTGTGGGCTGAGAATTTTTCCTTCTCATACTTTTATTTTCCGTATTTTCTATAATTAATAATTTTTAATTAAGAATATTTTACTTAAAAGAAATCCAATAAATCCTATTTTTTTAAAAGGCTTTTATCAATAAAGTTGCAAAGATTTTGTAGGGGATCAGATAGACACTTGTCTTATTAGGGTGGCCACTTCATGGACTGTGTAGATGCCTGACCACTGCGCTGTACACTTGAAGCTGAAAGTGAATAACATTGAATGTCAACTATAATCAAATATATATATATATATATATATATATATATATATATATAGTCACAGAATGTTGAGTACAACATAAGGAATAGAGCCAGTGGAATTGTAACACCTATATATGATGTTAGAGGGGTAGTAGATTGGGGGAGGGAGGCTATCACTTTGTGAGGAGTATAAATGTCTGACTATTACATTGTTTTGTACACCTGAAACTAAAAAAACAACAACAAAGAAACAGGCTTTTACACTTTAATTGCCAAGAAAGGAGAGTAGGCTAATAGATTTTATAAAATTCAAAAACAGAAGTTGGAACAAAGTCACAATTTCTGTTTGAAAACTTCAATAAACCTTCAGTTACCCAAAACATTAAACTAATTATCCCATTATTTGAATGCCATTGTCCTTGATATATAAACACAAAGATAATTCACCAAATTGAGGTGATAAACTAAAAAGGATAGCACAGTAGCACTATTTTACTTCATGATTGAGACCATTGAACCCAAATTCCACCAACTATTTTCATTTGTTTGGGTAATACTATAATTAAATATACAAATTTATTTTCCTATTTTACTGAGATATAATTGACATACAACGCTGTATAAGTTTAAGGTGTACAGCACAATGATATGACTTACACATATTGTGAAATGATTATCACAATATGTTTGGTCAACATCCATCATCTCATATAGATACAAAAAAAAAAAAAGAAAAAAATTTTTTTTCCCTGTGATGAGAGCTTTTAGGATCGACTCTCTTAACAGCTTTCCTATACTTGTAGAATTTTAGAACTAGGAAAGATCTGGTCTAAATTTCTCATTTATGGACGATGAGCCTGAGGCCCAGTGGCAATGAAGCCAGCCACACAGTTGGTTGTCCGCAGAAACAGAACTAAAACAGGCCATCTGGCTCCAGAGTCAAGTCACTCCTCACCTTTCCCAGCCTGTCTTGTGCTTCCATTGCCTAAAAGTTTTAGAAGTGACTTTTTAAAATCCTTCTCTCTGAAGCCCCTCAAAAAAACATAAAAACAATATACTATGGACACCTCTGCCCTCCATAATCTGTGCACTCGAGATTTTAATTCACATTGAATGTTTTCTTTTGTGCCAAATAGGGTAACTAGCCGACCTGATCTGCCCAGGACTGAGGGGTTTCCCAGGATGTAGGACTTGCACAGCTAAAGGAGAGAGTTGCAGGCAAACCAACTATTGGTCACCCTGGTCAGGTATTCTACTAAACACTCTAATGCTCCGTATTTAAATGGCAGCCCTGTGAGAAGGCATTCTCATTCCTATTTTACAGATAAAGAAACCTGAGGCTCAAAGGGGTTAAATGATTTGTCCAAGGATTTGTAGCTTATAAATTTCAGGGCAAGATTAAACCTCAGATGTGTTTAACTATAAGCTCATGATCTTTCCACGATTTTCCAATGTGGAAGTGTGAGTGCTTTACAGCTGTTAAAATCTACACAGGGAAAGATAACCCTGAGAAATTCTTAGTTTAAAACTTGATTTATTATAGGCTAGTTTCTTTGAGGTCTTGCTAATTTGCATGATTGACACATAAGGAGAAGAAAGCAGCTGCTTAAAATGCATAAATTATTTAAAAGTGATAATGAACCAGGTAAAATTTAAATTACGCAGTCTCAATCCATTTAGTCTTCCCTTCCTGAAGTGGGAAATGGGGTGATTGAGAGACAAACATGATGTTTATTTATATGTTTGGAAAAAATGAATCCAGTTAATTTTATTAAGCTAAGTTTGAATCAAAGATAGCACACCACAAACTAGTTTTCAAACTAGTTAGAAAAAAGTAAGGATAAATGTTAGCAGTTTGATAGCATCTGGATCAGCAGTTTCATAAATTATTTTGATAAATAAGAGCTTGGTTTTCCTTCTTTTCCAAGATCAATTTATTAATTCATTTTTTTCTTTCTTTAGGAAAAAAGCAGTAATTATATTTAAACACTGTTTTTAAAAAATTAAATGTTTTAATTTCATTTTTACAGAAAGATAATACATTCAAGTGGTCAAGAAAGAAGCACAAAAGGCTATTCAGTGAAAAGTTTCCCTTCCATCCTCAAGTCACACCACACAGCTGTTGCTCTCAATATAACCAACCACCATTATTCATTTCCTATACATATTTTCAGAGCTAGTTAATTATGTGCAAGCAAATATTCATCCTTCTTGCTTCCATAAAAATGGTAGCATATTAAGGATGTTATTCTGCCCACGGGTTTTCTTTTAAACACAGTAACACATCTGAGCTATCTTTCTATATCAGTACATAATTCTGATTATTCTATTTTACGGGCACATAATATTCCACTCTATGAATATACCGTATTTATTTAACTAGTTCTCTGTTGTTAGTAGTATATACTTAAACAACTTTTAATTTATTGAATAATATATTCACATGTTCAAAAATTATACATCTGTATATATATATATATATGGATATCTATAAACATCTTGCCTCATTCATGTCTTGCATCCACCCCAGTATAGCCCCACCCCACCACACACACATCCAGATAAAATTTTTTTTTATTATTTTTAGATATAGCTTCCAGAGTTTTCTTATGCATATAGAAAAATACATATGTATATTCTTAATTTTCCTTTTATTATGTGTAAAAGATAGCTTACTACTAAATACACTAGCCTGTATTTTGCTTTGTCCACTGAACAAAATATCTTGGAGAATTTTTCATATCAGTACTTTGTGAGCATCCTATGTTTAACAATTGCATAATCTTTTATTGTATGGCTATACCACACTTAATTCAAATGATCCTCTATTAATTGATGGTCATGGAGTACTATTTTGCCTATTCAAATGCTCTGTGGCTCAGAGTCCTGGGACTGCTGTCTGGCATAGAGTGTTTGATAACTTAAGTTTAAGATTAGTGCTTCACTGCTTTACTTTCACTAAGAATTTTTCACATTTAGGGTTAAATATTGTACTGAATTTTTTGTTATTCTGCACATGGCAGAAATCTCTTACCTTAACCACCATAAATAGTCTCTCTGAATATTATTGAAATGCTGTTGCTACCACAATGAGGAATTACAGAAAATGTTGCAGCAATTATTACATTATTCTTCCTTATTGATTGAGCTGTTGCAGATGATACCAAATGTGAGTGTGCTGAGAATGCCTGACTATACCCGAGGAATTTGTTTTCAATTTTTTTTTTCTTTCTTTTGAGTGTGGAGAAAGTGAACGCTCCAGTGTTCATTGATTTTAAAAATGTTCCCTGACCAGGATCTAAACTGCTTATTCCAATGATCCCTAATTAATTACTTCAAGAACTAGAGTTTTACATCACTAAATAATATAGAATATATATAAACCTTCTTTTAGATTTGTGTTAATGGAAACAATTTGCATATCACATACAATACTATAAAATCTTTCTTATGCAAAAGGTGTCATCAGAAACTTTTTATTAAAAAAGACTAAGCATAAATTATGGTAAAGAGGCTTTGGGC
Organism: Aselliscus stoliczkanus; assembly: GCA_033961575.1. Lineage (NCBI taxonomy): Eukaryota > Metazoa > Chordata > Mammalia > Chiroptera > Hipposideridae > Aselliscus > Aselliscus stoliczkanus. The sequence continues at coordinate 125,624,346 of CM066731.1, forward strand.
TGTAAGATGGTTTGAATGCAAACTATTCAGTGGGGAAAAAAATTAATCTACTTTTCTAAAAGAGATACGTTTTGCAATAAAATAGGGCAGACTCTTTGTTATTTTAGAGGGGATCTTAAATTCTAATGTAAGATAGTTTTGTAGGATATAAACTTTGTTACTCAAGAGATATATCATAGATTTTAAATTTTATTATGAAGAATAAGGACTTTGGTTTCAGAGATAGTATGACATTTTGGAATCTGATGGTGGTGGTGTAGTGGTTAAGAGCATGGGCTTACAGACATGGAATTCACAGCCAACATGGATATGATTGCAGCTCTAACGTTCTTTAGCCTCAGGCAAATCCTGGAGCCTCTGCTTTCTCACACACCCTGTGGGGTGGTCTTGAGAAACTTCATGCCTGCATATTTTAAGCTCTCAATAAGCAGCAGCCCTTTACAGCTTAATCACTATTCTAGGGCTCTTCTCCAAAGCTTTTGATTCTAACCACTGATTTGCCTTATCTTTAAGGCATATTCTGGTATCATGTTAGGATGTCAGATGACATCTTGGAAAGTGATCATGATGTCCTGAGTTCTGTGGCCACCTCTCTCTCCACCCCTTTGGGAAGGTCCCTGGGTTGGTTTCGTCAGGGCTAGGGCAAGAACTGAGGATGGGGAGGGCTGAGTACCACCTGGAAGTACCCCCCTAATGACCGTGCTGTGCCAGGGCACTGAGTCCTTCCATTCTGCAAGTCAGTCATAGGACTGTCATTGGAGTGTCTCTTGATGGGGTGAAGATCATACTGCGGGATAAAGACCATAAACCCAATACAGTCTGCTACAACTCCTCTCTGACATCGGGCCATAGCTTTCTGAGCACCAAGAAGAAATGGTGAGAAACTAATGATCAGTTTATAGCAATTTAAAAGGGTGCTTTTCATGTCTAATTCCCACATTCTAAAATAGCTATCTTCTAACCTGTCAAGCATTTTCTTATTTCTTTAATACATGTAATAAAGAATGGAGAAAAATAGGGTAATGAAATGAAAGCTGTATTTTGACTAGTTTGCAAATGTATTATAAAGAATTCATAAGCTATCAAAAGCATCTTTGATACATACAGGAGAATTAGAACAGTATTCAAAGAGTTTATCCTTCAGAAAAGGTCAAAGAAAGCCAAGCCTATGGTTTAGAAATGGTAACAATGTATAGATTCAATAAAAAAGTTTATATGTGGCTGATTTAAAAAACATTTTAGAAACACATAAAGTCTAAATAAACATCTAAAATAAACAACACAAATTTATATAGGTCTGAGAACTTTCTTGCATTTATAATCCTTGTTCTTGAGGAGAGGGACCACATCTTTAGTCATTATTTATCCTAGGCACTTTATGAATAAATAAATGAACTAATGAATTAGAATAAAGCCAGGATCTAAAAACTCCTGACAAATTACACTTGCGGTATTTTCAGTGTGATAATAACAAGGTGCAGATCTATATCTTGAATGTCAAATGTCTCATGGCTGAGTGATAAATCTAAAACGAAAAAAGAGTTCTTCAGCATTTAAGAACTACAAACGTTATCCATAAACTTGCTGCCTTTACAAAAATGCAGACTTTTGATTAAGTATGTAACAAAAGATATGTTTCATACCCATATTACTTACAATTAGTTAATAATTTTCAGAAGGGGGGAATGAATTAATATGTCATTAGTAATAATCAAACAAAAGAAAACCTAAGCTAGAATCCTGTAGTATGTATAGTTGAGGTCAAACACTTCTAATCCTTCCCTTAATTTTTTTTTGCCATTTTCTTTTTTAGGGCCAAAGATAGAAACAAACAAACAAAAATACATATTTTCATGCAGTGCAATTAGCTCCTTTACTTTATTATCTGGAGATCTTATAAAGTAATATTTTATTCTGAGTGATTCTTGCAAGTGATTGGAAATTAAACATTTTCCTTGCACCTGTAAAAATGTGTAAATGATGAAACTGGCAGCATGATGATCGCTTTACAGAGAAGCATTTCCTTCATCATCTTCAAGGTCATTGAGATTTATGATCTAATCACCCTTGGCTCTTTAACAGGGTGCATTTGAATCTGATTAAAAAGAAAAACAAATAGTAGTATGGATTTATTAATAAAATGTGCTTGACCTTTTCACTTATCTACCTCTTTCAGCGTACTGTGAGTTTAAACTCCTAATCAAAGAAGGGAATTTTGGGGGTTTTCATCTTGCCTGTTGGAGCTTCGGAGTTGCTTCAGTAATGCCTGCCTGTGGTCTGGTGCTTGCGGATCATGGGGGGCTATCTGTTTCCCCCGCTCTTTCTCTTTGGGGTTTAATTACTTCACCTACATCCTAATTCAGGTAACTCATAAAGCTTAGCCTTTGTTGTAGGTCCAACAGCTGTCTTATGTCAGTAGCAAGTAAAAGGTTCACAAAGTACCGGAATGCTGCAAGACGGTTTATAGCGCTGCAATAAAAGGTAAATTGAATTTACAAAGATGCATTTGTCACTGATTAAAAACTTACAAAGTTAATTGGAAACACTGTGGAGGTGTTACCACACAACTTGAGGTGTAATGGGTGGTTCTAATTCAGCCTGGAGGAGACTTGTGGGTCCCATTATGATCTCACACAGTAAGATGCCTGGGGACACACTCCCATTTAAGTGGCAAAGCAACACAGTAAAGATCTCAAATATTTGTAGTATGAGGTGAGTGTAAATTTACTCACGATCATTCTGAAACTAGCAGAGGAGAAAGCCTTCAGTGTTACAGCGACACCAAAAGTGCAAGTCACATGGTTTCCCCTTAGCAAACATATTGAAGAGTTTTAATTTTTCCCATCTGCAACTTTTCTTATTTTCCTGATATTTACATTGGCAGCACCACTGCAAGAAGCATATCAGTTAGGAAGGGTAAAAATAAGACTGAAACAGCCAGCAATCTGAAGTTAGCAGGACCCTCCCTTGGGACCTTGGCGAATTATCTCCACATAATTCACTTAACCTTTGCCATTGGGGGACTTGGGAAACTGAATGTATTTCTAAACGAGAGGCTTTTAATTGCCGGGTTTAGCGTCACTAGTCCAGCTCAGTTGGAGAGATGATGATTGAAAAACTGTTCTAGGGGGCTTTTCACCTCTGGTGCTCATCCTGGATATAATTAAGCTGGTGGCCTGGGGTGGCCTGTAGATTTGTGCAGACAGGAGTGAGCAGTTAAAGCCCCAAGGGACGGGCCTTATGTAAACGTTCTATGTGTGCCTTGAGTTGAATACAGAAAACTTAAATTTAAACTAGGTTTATATTAAGAGATTAACAGGAAAAAAAAAAGGAGATAACTAAAAAAGAAAAATGGAGATAACTTTTTTAAACTACCATTTCTTGAGTGCTTACTATGTGCTAAGTGCCTTTTGTATTTAACCCCTTTTAATCCTGACAACAATGCTATGAGGTAAATTCTACTATCATCCCCATTGTATAGATGAGGAAACTGAGATTCTAAAATGTTAGGTAATTTGACCAAGTAAGCATTGCAACCAGGATTTGCATCTTGTACTGTCCAGTTACAAAGAAAGCACTCCCTGCTATACGGCCCCATGACTGCTGGATTTGTATGTCAAAGCTCTATTGCGGATATGAAAAGACAATGTATTTACTTGACCTTCGCTGGTTCCCCAGGATTGGGGGACTGGCTAACACCAGTACTTAGCTGAATAATAGGGGCAAAAGTCAAGTTCATTTCTAAGGGTTACTGTAGTGTAGTGGAAAGCTCACAGAATTTGGAATTTGAGTCCCACCCTTCTCTGCTAGGCTTCCATTGAACTGGATAAGACAGCTTCTTGAAACTTCAACTTCTTTATCCATAAAATGGGGATAGTACACCCCCATACTTATTGGGGTTATTGTGAGGATTAAAAGAGGAAACATAGGGAAAAATACTGCATAAACAGTGAAATCCTATTTAAATATTAATTAACAATTTTTCTTCTTCGTAGAACACCATTTTCAGGGTTTCAGCAAATCTCTCTGAGAAAACAGTTGCACTCAAAAGCTGCTTGACAAACTCACTTGGGCAACTTGGGTGGAACCATGAGAGCATTTCACAGACCACCATCCTAGGAGGATGCATCTGCACCTCCAGTTGCCGGTGTAGTTCAGAGTTTTCCAGCAGAGCCTTGGTAACTTTCAAGTAATTGTCTTCCTGCATGCATCGTTAAAGGAACCAATCACTTGGCAAACACAGAGAAACTTGAGATAGGAGAAAATTTCACGTTAAAAAACTCTGAAAGTTTATAGAATTTCATTCGAATCTCTGGAAAAATCTGAAATGCATCATTATAGGGAAGGGACCATAGAAGAATGTTAGTTATTTGAGGCACTCAGGAAAGTGTCCCAATCATTTACCTTCTAATTCATTCCTCTTTTCCTTAAGCTCCTTCTTCCCTTTTTTACCTTGAATCTGTGGCTTATTGAATTTTGTAAGGCCTTCATTTCTAAAATTGTTGTTTTTATTAATGCTGCTCATTAAATAAATACAGTGTAACACAAAGCCATTATTATATTTACATGATATCAGCTGCCCATGTTGTCGACTCTTGGTGTCCATCCATGATGAGACACCAGGAGAATCTGAATGATTTCAACCTACAGATAAGTTAACAAATTTACACAATTTAAAACAAATTTTGATTCTAGTTGTTTTTCTCACCAAGATTTTTGTGAGTCAAAATGTTGTAAAATGGCCAAAAATTAAAGTGAAATTCACAAACTTAATTATGATCAATTTTCAGAAATCTCTGTAGTTGAGACCAACTATCCCATATAGTATAGATTACTATTATCCCATTTTTTTGTGTGTGTGTGTGTTTGTGTGTGTGTGTGTATGTGTGTGTGAATAAGGAAATCAAGATAATAACAGATTAAGGGACTTGCCTAACTAAGATCAGTGGAAGCCAGTCAGATAACCTGGGGTTTGTGTAACAAATCCCTTTATAAAAGGGCTCACAGGGACACCTCTGCCACAAAGGATAACAACTCTCAATACAAGCAAATTTATATGCTCATCTTTGAATCCAAGTTATTAGCATCACCTTCCATAAACAAAAGCAAATTTATTTACATATACATGTATGTGTAAATATGTATAAAAAACAATTGTATGTTTTAAAAGCATGTATTTCAACAAATCCTTGTCTTGTGAAAATATGATGAGGCAAGTAAAAAATATAAGGTGCACTTTGGTTTGAGAGGAAAAGTTTGAATAACAAAAATATTAAAATAAATGGGAATTAACTTCCCTTTGTTTCTAAGTAAGGTATTTCTAAAGAGTAACCTCTAGATCAAGAACAAGGTCTGAGAAATTTCAAGGCTTAAATGAGCCATGAATGACTTCAGAATAACATTTTAAATTGTAAGCCTCTTTTGACTAAGGATTTCAAAATATTTATGAATAAATGAACCTGCATATTTTATTACTATTAAGAGATATTGGTAATACACACATATTATCCAAATTATGCCATCTATAGGCAGAGGAGCTAAGCAGCTAAAAGATATCAACTCACATTTATGAGGTAAGGATCTTCCTTGTCATTGGGCTCTATAGTACTATACTTCCGATTTACTTAGTTAAAAGTTTATGTTAGATTATATGGAATCATTATTTACTTTAGAAATTAGAGTTTGGATACCAATAAAGATGATTAGCTATGTAATTTTAACAGTCATATAACCTCTGTCAGCCTTTGTTTGCTCATCTTGTTTTTTTTTTTTTGAGGGCAGTGTCACTGGTCCTTGTATGTGGGGCCCGAACCCTGGGCCGCTGGCTTCTCAAGCCAGCGATTAACCACCGCACCACTCGGCCTGCCCCGTTTGCTCATCTTTAAACTGTATATGTACAGGAGAGATGCTTGGGAAGGAGAGGCAGATATACCAGCTCAATAAACGGTTGCCTAAAGAATCGCTAGCAGTGGTGTGCTGAAGCCAGGACTTGTGAGCCAGTGAATGTCATGCCTGCAATTTAAAATTGGCCATAGTGGGAGTATTTATAGCATAGAAATAGGCAAATGCCACAAATCAGGGCCCGTCCCTTTCCCAAGGACTGGTTATTAAATATTTACCAGCACACCACTAATGTTCATAGGTACTCTTTGAATAAAGAGTTCTCCAGTCAAATAAGCTTTGGAAACACAAGTTTTATGAAGTAAAATAGTCCCTTTCTCACTTTCTCCAGCCTTCTCTCCTTTCTGCTTTCCCTCTCTCCCTTCTTCCTTCTCTTCCTCCTTCTTCTCTTCCTTGCCTCCTTTCTTCCTTCCCTTGCCTTGAAAACTAATGTGGGTCTTAAGGACACCAAAGAAGAGATATAAAGCGCTTCACATTACAAAACTTTATGAAACTGCAGCTCAGACATTTCTCTTAATCCTTAAAGTTCTATTTCTCACTGGGACTCATCAAATCTTTCCCTATCTCTCTTTTCTTTCTTTACTTTTTCTGAGATCTACCGGGGGTGCCAAAAAAATGTATACACATGCCTTGTATTCATCTTTCATTATAGGTATATATTGTGTATTACAATTTTAAAACAGTTTTTTCCTTTCTTAAAATACGTATATATATTTTTTGGCACCCTCTATATTTCTTTATTTCTTATACAGACAGTACACCATATTTTTTTTGTATAAACAATAAAAGTACAAATATACTTAGTGAATAAAATATAAAAGACCCCTCCCCTCCAGTAGGTTTGTTTGTTTGTTTGTTTGTTTGTTTTGTTTTTTACTGCAGGTCTGTTGAGCCTTTGATATGCTGATGTGTACTGTGAGCCTCCAGGAGGGACATTTGAAACTTCATTTGAACACAGAAACTGTTCCCCCAAATACCTATTAACATGTTGAAGCACATGAATATTCTTGGGAAGGAAGTTTCAGACATAATGGACTAATGGATTTCTAAGAAGACTTTGAGTTGCAAAATTATACTAAGCATATGATTCTAAAGATGGCTGTTATTTCAGATAGAGGGTGAACCACATGATGCATAAATGTTCTAGTTCTTGGATAAATTTGTGAAATAAGGACAAATGATTCTGTTGATTTCCTTCCAGGATGGTAAAGAGTCATTGTTTTCAAGTATTAAAATGTTCAGATCTCTTTTGATATTTATCTAGAGATATGTTAGGTATAAAAGATTTTGTGAAATTTCAATAAATGTTTTGCTGTTGCCTTAATCCAAAACATTCTAGAAATGGAGCCTGTACATAGTGCCTCTTGAAGCAGAAAATCAGTGATAATTCTTACTAAGAACTAAGTGTTTTTAAGAATGTGTCTACAGATATATGCAGACAAGCATAGAGATAGACAGATGGATAGATAGGTGATAGATATATAAATATGCTTGTGGAGATTCTAGAAGTAATTTTGGATCCATGAATTCTATTTAAAGTCTGACTTTTCCAGATGCCCATTAGTGTATGAATGAATAAAAAAAAAATGTGGTACATATACACAATAGAGTATTATCTAGTCATGACAAAAGAGAATATCCTGCCATTTGCAACAGCAGGGATGGCCCTTGAACACATTATTCTAAGTGAGATAAGTCAGACAGAGAAAAGCAAGTACTGTATGATATCACTTACATGTGCAATCTAAAAAAGTCAAACCTGTAAAACAACAGAGAAAATGGTGGTTACCAAAGAAAGGGAAATGTGGGAATAAAATGGATGGTATTCATGGTACAAACTTGCAACAATTAGTAAATAAATCATAGAGATCTAATGCATAGTATAATGAATATAGACAACAATATTGTACTATAATGATGTAACGTCCTAAATATTTCTTCACTGGCAATCATGTTACAATATATGTTTCAAAATGATACACTGTACACCTGAAATTTACAAAATGTAACATGTTAAATTTATTTAAAAAATAAATAAATTGCAATAGGAAACAAGTCTGGTTTGTACTTGTACCGACCCTGTTCACCAAATTTGAATTATTTCTGTGGTACATTTGCAAGTTCATGCCCACTACTTCAACTAGTGTTAAGGGATGTTATAACATTCCAAATCTCTCTTAAGGAAACTTTATCCAATTAACCCTTTTGATTTATTGTCAGAGATCTTTTAAAGATAAGTTGTATATAAATTGTAGTTATTAAAAACAGTTCAATTGCTTGTGGAATATGGGAAGTATAATATGAGCGCCTGGTTCTGTGCCTTGCTCATACTAGGCTCATACTAGAGTTCTTGTTAGGTTAAATTAATATATGGATTCTTATAATTGCTATTAATATAAGACGAGATGTTAAAAGACTAAAGTAAAGCAAAAGGCCAAAGGAGATGACAATATGGATTAAAGGAATTATTGAACTCTTATTCCAGAACACAGAGATAAATCTTAAAGATCGTCTTCTTTAAACTCACCCTGTATCTTATTGAAGAAAGCAATAAAAATATCCGTCTGGTCTCAGTGTGTTAAATGCTACTGCTGAAAGGGTGTGAGACTGAAGGGATCCAGTGGTGAGTTGTAAGTGACACATGCATGGGCCTGTTAACAATTAACCCTTCTCTCCCTCTTGGAATTCACAATGGACTGGGTCCGCAGGAAGCTAGAGTTAGCTTTCTTCTCCTTTCCGTTAGGAGAAAAATGCCTTCTCAAAAAAATACTGCCTGCTGACCATATTGAAGATCATGCAGAGAATAAGTTAATGCAACATCACTATCCACAGGTTAGCTAAGTGTTGAAAGAAGTTGGTATCAATAGAGGCTGGGAAGACTTAGCTTGAGTAACAGCATGGATTAATGTTGAAATCCAAGGTAAACTAAACAGAGAAAATAAAGATATTACAAACTCCTGTCAGAAGCAAAGATAAGCTAGGGTGATTTTCAAGTTATTTTTGAATATTCCTAAGGGACAGATTATAAATTCTTGCTTACTTTGAGGATGAATGTACATAGAATGCTAGTGATACAGTGACAGGGAAGGTTTTTATTTTCTCTTCTATTCCCCAAAAGAGATAGAGATACTCTTAGCTCTAGGGAAATGCCTCTTCTATGAAAGTAGAATTGTTTTTAGGAAAAGAAAGAATAAATGCTGAAATGAGCTGAATTCATATTAGTGGTAGCCTCACTTTCAGCCTCAGGTCCTAGAATGCCACCCTTGACCAAAAACCTAGCCCTTCTGTCCTTGGAGGGAAAGTCAGACATGGTTCCTGGTTCCCTCAAGGGGATTTAACTAGCTCATCTCTAAAGTAATGTACAGGGCCGGCCAAGTGGTGCAGTGGTTAGAGCTGGCTTGGGAAGCCAGCGGCCCTGGGGTCGGGTCCCATATATGGTCAGTGACACTGCCCTCAAAAAAAAAAAATAAATAAATAAATAAAATAAAGTAATGTTCAGATATAATAGTCTATGAATTTTAATTTTTTATGATTCTGGGATTCTACTACCCTAAGAAGCAGAAACCACAGACTATAAAATGCTCATTTCAAAGGTCTGGCCTCTATTTGATTGATCAGGTAGATGCAAGGAGCAGAAAAGCTGTAGGATACATCTGAGGAGGTTGTTGTGGCCAACTGCAGACACGTGTAGGTGACTGCTCCCCAGAGTTCCTGCAGAAAGGATGTATTTATGTGCTGCCACTCCCCTGGAGGTGAGTGTGTAGGGATGGGGAGAATCAGGGCTTGTCAGCCCCAGCCTACTCTCTGAAGACATTATGATGCCCCTTCCTCACAACCTGGTATACATTTCAAAATGAAAATAGTTCTTTACCATGAGACTCAAAATTTATACAGATACTAAAATGAAAACTGTGTTCTTTTTTTCCTTTTCTTCTTCTTTTAGTTTTAAGGTTTTTTGATTGTAAAATTGTGGACAAGTTCTAAGTTCAATATGAAATTTTCTCACTGCTACTGTAAGCATGCATTTGGGTCTTCCTGTTTGAAATTTTCACAGATATTGAGTTTGGGCCTGAAACTTTGTCCCTTGGTTTTGCCAAATGTCAACTTCATGGTTCTATCAGTTAGCTCTGTGTAGAGAATTATGAGTCTAAAAACCCATACCCAGGTGCACACTACAGGGCACAGGTTAACCCCACCGATGTCTCCAGCCCTTTTGCATTACAGAAATTGCATTTCTGTAATTCAATGGCATTCTCATCCATGCTTCAATGGTCACTTCTATATGAGTGATTCAGGAAAGCTGTCTCCATGTCTACCCTGGATGACCTCCAATACTTCATTTTCTCCCTGCTCTTCAAACCACCAATTGCTTTTCCACTTTCTACTGCATTCTCTCAGCCATTCACAAACTTAGAGGTAAATTTTGACTTCTTCTCTTGCTTTTAATCCAGTCGCTGATTCCTGTCTTTTCTACTTCTTTTATTCATCTTATCAGCAGTGACCATGCCCTTTTTACGCACTGTATTAGGCACTGTATTAGGAACTGGGGATACAACTAGCTCTGCTTAGATGCAGACAAGCAGGCTTGAAATCTTGTATCTGCCCCTTCTGTTACATTCCCCTAGTTCCTGTTCCCATGGTCCTGGACCAATGAATCCTATGCAGTGCTGATCCTGATCTTTTCGTCCAGTTTACAGATGGGAATGCCAGATCAATCTTCCTAAAACACAGACGATCATGTCATTTCTTTGCTCGAAAACCTTCAGGGACCCCCTATTCCCTGCTGTGACACAACCCACTGTAGGAGAAGGAACACTGGCTGGGTCCTGAAGAGCCAAACTGATTTTTAATCCTGGCTCTGCCTGAAACTCCCTGTCAGACTTGGAGTCCTTTTCTGGACCTTTGTTTCCTTATCGGTAATAGGAGGAGGGTGGGAGGGTTGGGTGTGGTGAATTCTGAACACCCTTTCAGCTCCTATTTTCTATGTATCATATGATTCTAGTTTTAGAGCCCTACCTCTCTGCAGACTCTTTGAATGTTGGCATAGCTTCTAGCATGTGTGTATATGAGATTTCTAAAGAAATTTAAGAACAATTTTCTAAGGATTGCTACTTTTTTTCTATAGAGTTGGAAAAGTCCCCTTTGTTTTACCCCCCAGAAAGAGATAAGCTTCATAATCCTCTGCTCTCTACTTTCTCAATGTAAAAGTAATTACCAGTTCAGCCATTAGCAGCGACATACACACCGCTCTTCCCGAAGTCAGCCCAGGTATGTCGGGAAGGGGGAATTAGGAAAACTATGACTGGCTCTGTTGCTTCATTAATCAAAATGCTTACAGTTTGGAACATTGAACATGAACATCTCTTCTGATGCTAACTGAACATTAGGGCAGGTTGAAGAACATTCTGGCTACTGACTATCACCCAGCTTAGGGTGACCAGTAACGATTCTTTCCGTTTCTAAGGGGTTTTAGCCTTAATATACCAAGGACTCTTTTCTATCACTCAACATTCAGGTGACAAAAGTAGCAAATTTGGTGCCTTTTGGAGCATTCATATTTAAGAGTAGCTATTTCTACACATAAAGCAAAGATGGCTGTGAATATATTTGGGTTTATATTAGGAAAAAAATCATATGCTCCCAGAACAGACATCTGAAAGCCCACTGATTTTGCCCCCCGTCCCTTCTTTGAAGGTTTTGTGACAAATTTGTTGTTGAGTTATAGTCATCACAGCTACATAAGGAACAGCAAGGAAAAATTATGGCCCGTCATATATTACCATGATGTTCCCATGTTATTCAGGGTGATTATACTGATTCTAGAGGTATATCATATTGACTACCAGCCCGAGTCTTACCCACGGCGGTGCCCCCTCTGTGACCTCCACAGCCTGCCTGCCAGCTTTATGGGGACCTTATGCGTGCAGAGATAAATATGATGAGGAGATAATGAGAACGAGTTCTCAATCTTCTTACATTTGTAATTATGTACTTGAATTTCACTTAGAGAACAGTAATTGGTGGTTTTGGCTAAAAAGAAAGTAATATATGTTAAGTAATCGTTATGTAGTTTACATAGTTTTTGATGATTTCCTTGTAAAATTATGCCTTATAAAATCATGTCTAAATTATTTAGAAAATAATTATCAATTTCTTAGCAGAATATACTTAAGCTATAATGACTTTGTCTTGGTGGTTATTATGTATATACAGAGTGTGCCTAAAAAATGTAAACACATTTTAAGAAGGAAAACTGTATTAAACTTATAATACTTAATATGTAGCGATAACAAAAGATGAATACAAATCACGTTAGACTTCTGCAATTATAAGAGATGCTCAGAGTGGTTACCATCAGCATCCAGATACTTCTGATTACAGCGAACTACTGCTTGAGCAACGTTGACCTGTGTCCACTTGTATACATTTTTTTGACACCCCTCGCATGACTGAAACAAATTGTAGGAATTTTATATTTGCCCTGTATTTTTCATTAGTCGTGTCTTAAAAGACAGAAGTTAGCCTATCTTTTTTTTTTTTTTTTTTTTTGAGGGCAGTGTCACTGGCCCTCATATGTGGGACCGAACCGTGGCCGCTGGCTTCCCAATCCAGCGCTTAACCACCGCATCACTCGGCCGGCCCTAGCCTATCTTTTTAAGACGTTTTTATTCTAGGTATATCTTACTCCTTCACCTAGCTTTTTTTCTCCCCATATGGGATATTATTGCTCTTTCTTAACGGAGTTGACATTTACAAAGCACTTGGAGCAGTACCTGGCACATGGTAAGTGTTAAATAGTATAAATGCATAACTGAAAAACTAGTTAAAAATAAAAACCCCAGCAACATTTTGGGGGAAAATTCCAATAACTTTGGCATTATCAGCAGCTTACATGTAAAAGTGATTTTAGGATTTACACCAAATAATAGGATTTAAACCAGATTAATAAAAGTCAATATTTGTGCTTAAAATATACTAAATCTATTTAACACAAACTATTTATGCTTATTGTAGAAAATATATACGAATACAGATTTAAAAATCTTAATGTTTTGTACTTTCTAGAATTTGTTTCCTCTGTTTATGTGCTATACATATATAAGTATTTAAAAATATAAATGTGTGTACATACTAAATTATGTGTTTAAAGGTATACATTCATATGTATATATATGTTAGATATATTTTGTAGTAGGATCTGTTTTCTCATTCATTCGAGGCTTAACAAATCCCTACTAATAAGTTTAAATTTTTGCTGTGTTGATAACCAGGCCCTGAGCTCTGTGCTCTATGTGTTACTTTATTTGGTCCTTATAATTCCTAAGAGGTAGCTAGTATTGCATCTATATCACAGAACAGGTTTTGAGTACTAGGCTAAGGAACTGAGCAAGATCATACAGCTTGCGTGTGAGCTGCAATTCGAATCCAATGTGCTCTGAATCACTGGAATTTCATGCTAAATATTTCCATGGACTAGGATAATAATTCATTACTTTTATTAGTGAAACATGATCATAAAAAGGTATATAAATCAGTCATTATGAGCCACAAACTATGTTCAACCCATTTTCTATACTTCGGTATCTGCATTCAACTTGCTGGCAGAGATTTTTCACAGCATGAAAATCAAACGATCTGGGTTTTTAATCCCATCCTGGTCTTAATCAACTATATTAAAAAAACAAACAACAAAAATCATTGTCTCTCTATTGGTTTCCTTTTTATTGTCTGCAACAAGGGAGGATGTGGCCATGAGTTATTTATTCACCTACCATGTGTTGAAAATGTTTGAAAAGACAAGTGAGGCACCCAGAAAACAAAGGAAATAAGACATCCCTCTCCTCAAGGAGCCCCCTAGTAGTAGAATAAAGGCTGAGGGGCTTCAGCGTGCTGTGTGCTTGGGAGGAGGTGAGAGTGCGGTGTTGGCCATGTTGATGGAGCCAGCCTCTCCAGCTCTGACACTCACCACTCTGAAATGACTGGCCTTTACTCAGATGGGTCTCTCCTCCATCCTTTCAAATGCAACTCACTTCAAGGTGAAAAATATGCGCTTATGGAAGCTTTCCAAATAATGTCACACTAATAGCACCTTAGCTTCCTTGAACACTTCATCAGAGAAAATTGCAATGACAAGGTATTGTTAGCCATTTGGCTTCTTCTTCTGGGGTAGGACAAAAGCTTTAAGCATGTTTTTCTGTTAGTTTATTATAAATTAAGAAATGATTTGGGCTTTGCAAAATTAAGAAATCCATCATTGCTTTTCATTCCATTGAAAAATAAAGGCAAGGTGTATAAAGATGGAACTCGCCTCATACAAGAATGGATATTTGTGGTTTTTCTTTGTAAGTAATGTTGAAAAATCTTTAGATAAATTGTTGGAAATAAAAGCCTTATATTCCATATTTTTCATAAAATATGTATAAAGGGGAAAAGTTCAAATCTTATTTTGTTAAAGTAAATTCAGAGGTATATTTCTAAAGAAATTTCCATAACCTATTTATTTTGTTTTATTTATGTGCTCCTTCATTATATTCTATAATGACGGTACCTATAACCTCGCTTTTTTGGTTAAATAGAACTGTAAATCCTTCTTATTGGTGTGGGAAATAGAAATTTGCATATTGGATTACTAAATATTGTTGCCAAAATATTCATAACTTATTGATTTTTAGGACACTTTATGTTCCATGACTTTCCAAGTAGAGGCTTCAAAACTTTAATAATTAAGGTTTAACTAAATTATCATTCATTTATTTAACATAGAGTTCCTGATTTAAAAAGTAGTATGATTATTGTAAGTTCTGAGAAATTGAAAGTATTCATATTAAATTTAACTTTAAAGACTTAGCTTTGTAACAAGAAGGATGAGTGAAAAATGGGAAGGCAATAGACTTAATTGATACTTCTTTATGAATGATTTTCTTCACAGAGTACCCAAAGTCCCCAGCAAGGGCATTGCCGAGTCAACCCAGGATGTCCCCAACAAGGTAACAACATCCAAAGAGCAGCCATACTCTAGGACCCTGACCTCTTGGGTTCTGTTCCACGGCTCTTTCTACTTACTATACCACCTTGTAGAAACTTTTATTTATTTATTTTTTGGGCGGGGAGGTCCAAGTGGACTTTACTTAGATGTTTATGGTTCAAGAAAGAATAGTAAAGACAACTGTACTATCACACTGTCTGCTAGTAATTCAATAGCAGGCCTACTTTAGTCAGAAAGCCAAAAATACAAAGTCAGTGTTAACTAACTTTAAATGACACATAAATTGTTAACTGTTAGAAAACACAGGGGGAAATTACAAAATCATGAACTTAGATTTCTAATTTAGAAATCATAAACTTCATGGGCACTCTTTGAAAATGGAATTTTCCCAGGTTTCATCTCACTAATTAAATTTGATCCTGATCTGCAAAGTTCTTTAATGAACTTATGCATAATATCTTTCTGGGTTGTCTTGAAGACTATTCACACTACCTTGCACTTATGAAGAGAGGACGAAGAGTAACTTGTTATTTTTTGAGTGCCTTTCCCTCCAGGTGCTGCTGCACGTGTTTTAGGTACTGCTTTGTAGATTGAGGGCAATGTGGGTGGCAAAAAGCTCCACAATAATAGATGGTACTCAGAGAGATAAGAGAAACCACTCATCTCCTTTCCTAATAAAAATGTTATTTGCCAAAACCATTAATTTCCTGGGTATTTTTTAAAGAATAAATAACCCTTTACAGTCTTAGGTCCCTGGTTGTGGAGATTTATCTCAGGGGTAGGCAAAGAAGATGATAACTCTTCGGCTAGGTGGTCCCACCACTCTTAGCTTCCTGATTTAATTGCTGAGTTTGTCTCTTAATTTTTCCCAGCTGAGGCATCTTTGCTCAAGGGAGAGTTTTCTGTCTCATGCTAGTTAGAATGGTATTTCTAACCAATTAAATTCTTGAATCAACCAACCTCAATCTCAATGATTATAATGAAAGGCTTGCCAACATTTTAAAACCAGAATGGCTTGGAGCTGCTGGGTACGAGGAAGCCCATGTGAGATGGGTGGATGCATCACCTGACATGGAGCCTGACAATAAAAGAAGAACTTAAGGGGGTGAGCTAAAACAAAACAAAACAAAACAAAACAAAAAATTTAACGGTGGTTAAGTGCTGGCTTGGGAAGCCAGAGGCCCCGGTTCGGTCCTACATATGGGGGCCAGTGACACTGCCCTCAAAAAAAAAAAATAAAAAAAACAACCAAAAAACAAAAAGGGGTGAGCTAGGTGGAGATATAGGTGAAAGCATTTTTACTACTTGGCAATCCATCATTTTAAGCAGGAAAGAACCCGAAAGAACAATGCAACTATGCAGATACAGTGAATTTGGCTGAAGAAACAAATGTTACTGTACAATGAGCTTGTCAGTTGACAATATCTATTTATTGAACAGAGTGTAGAGCACTGTAGAGGCATTAAGCCAGGGCTTAAATTACAGAGACTCTCAGATTCACGTCCTCTTTTCTGTAACTCAGGAGAGAAGGGAAACAAGGAAGAGACGTGTTTCCTCCCTTTCCTTAAAGTTCCTACTTTACTGGAGCTCATCACATACTCTATTGAAATGATTTCACACCATCACTTCCTTAACTCTAACATCCTGTTAAGGAGAAAGGACTCTTCGCTGATTAGCATGTTAATACAGTTTGATAAATTGCAGTTATCACACAGGATGAAACACCAAGATAAAATAACATTTTGTTTATGCTGAGACAAATATTTTGTTTTCAAGTTTCTTTAGGTCCCTTTATAGGGCATTCCCTCCCAGCTTTCCCCTTTCCCCTGTCACTTCCTCAGCCCTAACCCCACTGCCCCCCAGCCCTAATCACTGCTCTGCCTTCCCCCATTCAATTAACCAGAGCTTCTTTTGGTATAACTGGGTCCTCTGTGGGGATACAGAGCGCCCTCTAAACTGCTAAACCATTTACTCACTTTCACATAGCAATAATGTAAGCAAATCAACACCTGACTCAGGGCAAAGACGCTTTGATGCTGGTGCAGAAAAAATGCAAAGATGCAAAGACGCAGGTGCAGAAGAGGGTGAGCAGGACCAGGGCAGGAAGAAAGTGCAAGAGAGGGTGCTGGAACTCCACACATAACAGCCTTTCCCCTTTACACTTGGCTTGCTACAGCTTCTCCCTTTCAGTGCACTTTGGATCCCAATATTCTCCCTCTGTGTTGGGGGGGGGGGGGTTGTCTAGTATTAGATTATGGGCTGAATTGTGTCCTGTACAAATTTGTGTGTGGAAGCCATGACCCCGCAGTGCCTCTAAATGTGACTGTATTTGGAGATAGAGCCTTAAAAGAGGTGATTAAATTAAAACAAGGCCTTTGGGGTGAGTCTTAATCCAATCTGACTGATGTCCTTATAAGGAGAGAAAATCTGGACACACAAAGAGACACCAGGGATGCTGGTGCACCGAGGAAAGACAACGTGAGGACACAGCAGGAAGGTGGCTGTCTGCAAGCCAAGGAGAGAGGCCTCAGGAGAAACCAACCCTGCTGGCATATTCGTTTTTGACTTCTAGACTACAGAACTGTGAGAAACTAAATGACTGTTGTTTAAGCCATCTGGTCTGTAGTATTATGTTATGGCAGCTCTAGCAAACTAACACATATATGATGGAACCCTGGACAACAAAAGGCTATCGTTTCTCTCGGGTGTTTATTGAGACATCCATCCAATTACATAGGGCCTCTACTTTCTGAGCATTTATCATGGGCTAAATACTACGCCAAACCCTTGCCCTGCGTTATCTCATTTAACTGTTAAGCCAAATCCTCTGAAACCTTTGGGAAGTCAGACTTATCTATGAAACTCAATGTTCTAGTGAATCTGCTTTAAAGAAAAATTGAAAATAATTTATTTATCTCATAATTTGTTATATTCTGTTACATTTTAAGATAGTGCCAATCTAAGGTCTGCTAACGATTTAATTTACCAAAATCATTAAACCAAATTACATCTGTAACAGTGACTTCTAGATGGCGACAGCTCTTTCAATACCATCTTTGGGGAAAAAACCAGAGTAGAAAACATACCTATAAACAAGAATTAACTGCTATAAATTACTTTGAAACGGAAAAAAATGTCAACTTGATAAAATAAATATTACTGATCCATGGATTACAACTAAATTATTATTTAGTACCTGGTTTATTTCTTGAAGTCCAAGCACATTTCTCGTTCTTTTCTCCTATTACATGTACATGCCGTTTCAACAGTCAAGCAGAAAAGATGCATGTACCATCTCAGTCTATGTTGTCTAATTAAGAACTTTTTATGCATAGCAATTTTACCATTTTGCATTATCACCAGACCTCATTTCTCCTGGAAAAAATTAGCATCAGTTTAAAAGAATATTTCTTTAATCACCAGTTCTGATTGTCAGTAGCACCATTTTGTAGATAGTTTTTAGCTGACTAACAAATCTTTTATTTTATTGGCTGTCTCATTTTGCTCTCTTTCATATTTCACATTTATGGTCTATTCAGACATTCTCCTGTTTTGTTGAGTAGGAATCTGTGTGGTCTTTGATGTAAGACATAATTTATTTGACAAGGAAATATGAGTCTGTGCCCTGAATCTACATTTAACTGATGGATTGAGAAATTTAAAAATTGCAACAAGATAGACTCTCCCCCAGATTGCCATACTACTAGCATTTTGCTAATCTGTTTGGCAGTGAATTTACATATCTGTGTCTAAATAGGACTATATAGAGATTCACATACCCTGCAACTGTACCCAAGTGTTTTCATTAACAGAAAAAGAAATCTCATTTTATCAGTCATTGCTAGTTCCTGTGGAAAATTTTTAAAGAATTTCTTCCTGAAATTAAAATCAAGATATTTATTTTATTTGATCTTTATACAGATAGCTATAGCTTTATAAAATGAGCCATAATGTCTTCAAATCTATGCCGCTCATTCCTCAGCCTAGCAAATGGAAGTTCTGTTAGCTTTTCAAGATTTATATTTTTCATACATTCTCCCAAGTCTGTGTCCCAGTTCTGGTAATTGGAAACTTTCTTGCAGCTCGGTCCCTCTGCTCAAACTGTTTGTCAATTAACCTTTGCAAAATGAAAGTTTAAAAAAAAATATGGCTTTCATATTTCAATCATGTTCATTTTTAATCATCTCAAAATGTAGAAATTAAATAACACGTGGGGGTCTGCAATGCTTTTTACATATCATTTAAGGTTTGAAAGATCTCTGTTGTTCAAATATAACTACTGTTTATAAGCAGTGGATGAGATTAAGTGGTAAAAATGACTTATGCTGGGTATCTCCCTGCTTTGTTTGTAGGCATGAACAAAATACTAAGTATGTCCAAGCAGTTTTCACAAACATGCACCGATTTTATTGATGTTTTGACTGCTGCCTGTAACATAGTAGGCCATACCAAGTACTGGGGAAAAAAAGCAAAGTGTCTATTGTAATATCTGAAATTGACATTTTGATATACTTTGATGGAGTTGTTGCCCATCCTGAACTGTTGACTCAAATGAAGGGGTGGTGGTGGAATCTAACAACTTATGAGAATGATAGGAGTGAAAAACAGAAGTGAACCAAATGCTAAAGGTGAAAAAGAGAGGAAAGTGCTGTCATTGGTAGGTTGAAAATAACCACTGGGCCTGTTGTTTGAGTAGAGGTTGGACTTCCTAGCTCCCAACAGCTAAGTAGAGTGGGAAGAGGCTCTTCATTCAGTCCACACATGTTCATTAGCGCCTACTGTTATGCAAGGCATTGTGATTTTACAAAGGTGGGTCAGACCCTGGTTTTTCCCACCTCAGCAGGCCCCTCTACTCACCCACCCCCATCCTGGACTGCTTAATTGTTTGTTTGCAAATCCCTGTTTCTTCTGTGGTGTTTCTGTTAACTTGTTTTACTAATTTGGTAGAGAGGAGCATGTTTCATCATGAACATCACAACCATAATATCCATCCCTAAGGAGAATAAAAAAAACATGACCTTGTGTCCTAGTTGAAGGCAATCCTTCATGCTCTTGGGAACATTTCAATGAAAGTTTTTATGTTATTTACCTGCCTTCTGCCTTCCTGGATCTCAAGTTCCCTTAGAAACAAAACGTTCTCGTTCTTAGAGTATATGCTCTTCTCCACTTAGAAAATTGATCCTCTCATATTTGAACCCCATTTAATGACCACTCTTACTTTCTGGGGAAATTTCCAAACTTTGCCTAATCTTCTCTGTCTTAGACCTAATTTACTCCTGAACCTGCTAGAAGACAAAGCAGCACACATACATGTAGTCTCTGCCTCTCTTGACTTTTTCATTTTTTTTTCTCCCTTTTCTCATTCATCATTGAATGTTAGGGGAATGAAAATCCAATGGTCATTTCTTACTCTGACAATATGTGAAGTAATATCAGTTTTTAGACTCTGATAGAACTAGATGTGACTCTGAGTAGGTTCAGTTCTCCTCTTTAAGCCTCAATTTCCCCATCTGTAAAACCCTCCTTGCAGAGTTATACAAACAGAAATAAAACATTTAATCTAAGTTTGATACAATTAGATGCCCAATAAGTGCTATTTTCTTAAAAGCAGTCTATATTAAGGGTAAGGGCATAGACTCTGAAGCCAGACAGTCTGGCTGCACAGTTTCAGCTCCATCACTTAGGCACTGAGTGACATGGGCAAGCAACTTCACCTCGGTGTGGGAATAATAATTTACTTCCTAGGGTTTTTGTGAGGTTAAATGAGTTAATATATATAAAGGGCTCAGAAGAGTGCCCGGCATCTGGCATGCATTATTTAAGCATGAGGTACTATTATTTTCTTCTTCTTTCTCCAAGATATGACCCTGATCTTATGAGTATAATCATTGTTTGAAATCAAAGTTGGGCTGGGAAACTGTTGGTAGAAAAATAGCTTTCCTTGGCTGATCTTCCAAGCAATGCTGTGATGATAGCATGTTAACTTTTCCTGAGAGGAGGAAAACATGGAGGGTACATTCTATCTGCTGTGTGCTTTGAATTAGAGAGATGGCAGCCCTTGCTAGGAGACTGATCATAGTTCACAATCATTCTTACTCTATGGGAATACAGAAAACCAAGCTGAGGCTAAGGAAAGGAAAGCCCCAAAAGTGAACCCCTGAGCACTGAATTCTATGTCTTATTAGGCACTCAAATATGTGAAAGGAGAGGTTGCTAATTATTTCAATAATGAAATAAGCAATAATCAACCTAATTTATTTATGTAGGCTGGAAATGAGTGTGAAATAAAATCCTAGTGGAAACTCAGTTGAGGAAAAATTTCAAGATCAATTTTCCTTTTCCATAAATCAAAAAGAGACCATTTAAAAAGTAACTGTGATGCCTGCATTTGGTTTGAAGAGACTGAGAGGATGAGACGGGAATCCACCAGTAAACTTCTGGGACTAGCGTTACATAAATTACACAGACCCTTATTGACACAGATTAAAGAAAAAGTTAATGTATACAGCATAGAGCTTTGGAATTCTAAGTTGTTATTATATCTTGCCCGATTATCATTGTGATTAACGCAATTGATTTTTCTTTAATCATTTCATCTTGTTATCCTTTATCAGTAGCCTTTTATAATCTTTATTCATCGCTACAAAGGCAATGTCTTGACTTCATAAAGCCAATAGCCTTTTTCGCCTCAGTTTTATTTTAGATCTAAGTTTGGTCCATGATGAATTGCTGAATGGTTGATTTCCTCGCATTCCTTTTTGCTAACCTTTCCTGACAGCGTCTGGATTACTCTGCCTAGTAATTTGCTTCATAATAATGGCTACTATGAGGTATCTCCTATTTCCTGTATTTTTAACAAGGATTCTTAACACCCTCTGTAGGTGACAATATGCAATTACAGATATAAAGTGTCCCCCAGGGGATGGTCGCTCACAGATGCCACCAAGATTTTTGTAGTGCAACTGTTAAATGTAATGAAAACAAAGAATCAGATTCTTCAAACATCCAGTTCAAATAAAATTTTAATTAAAAGTTATGAAGGCATTTTATTGATTAACAATCTTAGTAATTAAAGAATGTGGTTGACATTTTTTTTCTAGTTGGATTTGTTCTTCCTTTGAGATCTCTAATTGTTGTATGGTTTTACATTTATTGATAACTCTGTTTGATGAATGCAGATGCCACCTTTTACAGCCGTCGTTGACAGAGTAATCATATTGTGAGAAACACCAGGCTTATGTAGTAACAGCTGTTGCAGTTATCCATGCTGACATCCATCGGGGAAATGTGTTTGCTGCTATCATGGGTACGCGATAAATGGAAGGCGCAATAAAGCACAAGCTAACATTTTGAATATCCTTACAACTCTAGGAACTTTATTGCATATTACCAGCACTTTGATCTCTGTCCAGCACTTAAGTCTTAATTATCAGACTAATTGCACAGACTATGTTCATTTTCAGTGGTAATCCTTTTGTGATTAGCTTTTGCGTTCAATAACTGACTTATCCTTTAATTAAAAGGACTATTAACCTTAAGGCTGCTGCTGTGTCTTGGGATTAACCCATACAGAGTTAATGTTTAATATCATTGTAAAAGCTTTTGCTGAAAGGTGTAGTATAAAAATGTGTAGAGGGAAAGCCATGAAGTGTATCTCACTTTTCCGATGTGCAAAAAAGCTCGGCTAAAGGTGAGTTTAAGGAAGCCTCCTTGTAGATTAAATTTCCTAAGGGCCTACCTAACTGTACAGCCACTTTATTAACCCTTTGACCCCTGTACTCATTTGCAGGAAGAGAGCGCTTACTTCAGGATAAGGCAGAGTTTTCTCTTGGTTTTCAAAATCATTATATGTGGACGTGATCAGGATTCTTAGCTACTGGTGGTCCAGAATGGAGAATTTCCTTTTTTCATTTTTGTTTTTACTGCTAAAGCTTAAAATTTTTTGGATATTGATTTCTTTGGAAAGGTTCTCAGCGACTTGAAAATAGACATAACAGCAGCACATTTATCTGAGTGCGTGGTCCAAGTGGGTAAAACTTAGCTCACAGGTAACTAGTGGAATGATTAAGGAGCAGATGCAGGTAGCATCAGTACCACAGTGTGGAAAGTTTGCCAGAAAGCCAGATGCGACTGGTGGAAAGCACCCATTTCTTCTTCACTTTGGCATCTGGGTTCTGCAATGAACATTTTTCCCCAGCATGCCCCATGGCACAGGGTCTGTTGTTGCAACAGTCACTTAGGATGAGGGAGAGTAATGGTTTCTCTGATCCTCCCTCTCTTGCCTCCCAGACAGAGGAAGAGGCCCTTTACTGATTTCTCACCCTGATGTCTTCACATGTAAAATGCAGGCTGCTGGGGCTAAGAAGCTAGCTGCGTGGATGCCTCCATGTTAGGCTAGGCTCCTGGGCCAACAGGCAACCCAGTAAATATTGTTCTGTCTCATCTTCCAAATTTTAATCTCTTTTATTAGTGATGTGAAGACTAGCCAGACGAGAATTTCTCTTCAGTGGTACTCGTCTTCCAGGAATTCAGTAATGACATGAAATATTTACCAAATGAGCATTGCCATCTGCTGGGGGATTCTGTGGTGAACAAAGGGTGAGATTCTACCATCCTGAAGCTCAGAGTCTAGCTCGTGGGACAGTGACTCCTTCCAGCCCTCCATGACCATTGCTGGGGAAGGCAGCATACTAAGGGGATTCACTACCCTGAATAGACCGTATTCTTTCTAGGTTTAGAATTCATTGAATGTTTTGTTCTTAATAATGAATAGGGAGTTAGCATGTGATGAGTGGGGCTGGTAAAACTTTACCTATGATAGTGGGGAGGGAGTGGACCCTGTGGTTTAGAATGTTGACTCTGGAGCCAGAGAGATACCAGTGTAATCCCAGCTGTGTGACTGTGGACAAGTTACTTCCTTTTCTGAATCTCGGTTTCCTCAACTGTAAAATGGGGGATAATGTTAGTGGCGTAGTAAGGAGTAAATGAGATGGCACACGTGAAACATTTAGCACAATACCTGATGCATAGTGTTTAATAAATGGTGGCCATAGCTATGCAGGTTTAAGGTCTGTATCTTGAGAGACTGTCCAGTAGCTAAGGAATTAGGGGACAATATATTACATATGATGATTATGATGATAACAGTTTTTTATAATTCTGGCCTGCAGTCACTCCTTTGATCCTTACAGGAACACTCTGAAGTAGGCTACCTTACTGATGATGACACCAAGGTTCAGGGTACGTATGTGACTTGCTCAGGCTTACATGTTGTATATGAAGGACTTAAAAATCATACCAGACCCCCCCCAAGCCCAGCACTCCATGGCTAGCCATTCTATCAGAGTAGAGGGACCCGCAGTGAGGAGACTTCAATTTTTTCACATTTCCCTAGGAACTCACAACTCAATCACTTATCACTTTTTCCCTCAATGCATTAAACTTTTTCAAAATGGAGTATTGTAAGTACACCTATTAATTAAATATTCAATATATAAAATCCATGGTAATGTTTATAATTAAAGGATGCACTTAGAGTTGTAAAATTAAAAACTATATCCTGCTGCCAATGTGCCCTTCAAAATATATTTCGGAAGAGCTTACAAAGTAGATCTGTGTGGAGTAGAAAAATTCTAAATATGCATTTACTTTGGACAGCAAATCTGCATTAATTATATGATGTTAATTGATATCAATTAAAATTTATCAAAGCTCAAAAGACCTTGAGGGGAAGCAAGAATGAAAAATCATATTAGAGCTCACGTTAAAACAGGGCTAAGGTGCTGATATTCATCCTCTACTGTGAAAGGAGCACATGTGAAGGAGGGTTATCAAACTGTTCGGCACACTGTTCATAAAAGACAAATGGACCAGTAGAACACTGGGTAGAATTAGACATGTCTAAGACCATATCCTAAGATAATTTATTGGCGCTAACAATTTTGAGGTTGAGGGTGGGAAGATGGAATGTACTGACACGTGTATATAGGAAAATGGCTGGTAGTTTTAGGGATAGATTTGACAAGCTAAATATTTAAGTTTATACTTCAATTTCTGATGATTACCTTTAATATAGATGAAGATACTCTGTATATGTTTTTAAAATAAGTTGCATTTTCCACAATAAACAACCTATCTCAAGTAATACAGGAAAGTAATCACAATTAGCCTCTAATTATAAAAGAAACCTGTCTAAAAATGATTGTTAAATAAAGGGTTATATTTTATATGCTGTCTAAAGGTTTTTGTGTCTAGAGGGGAATCTCTCTATTATTTATACTTTCTTAGTGTTCAAATTACACTTCTTCTTTAAGCAGTGTGATTGAAGAAATTCAATTCATTGAGATGTAAACTGCTATCATGTACTCCAATCTGTGCTATCATGGGCTTTATCTTTCTATTTGGGGCATAATGAGCTGCCTTGATTATAGCTCCCTGTGATTCTCAACTTTCTCAGTCACTTTTAATTATTTAAAGAGTCTCATTTTGGTTATTAAAATTTAGTCCCTTTTATTTAAAACTTTAATCTCCTATTTATTCTAAAGCATTCATCTTCTTTCAGCACAGATTAGCCTTGGGACTCCAGCAGCTTGGAGAGTGTGTGTGTGTGTGTGTGTTTGTGTGTGTGTGTGTGTGTGTGTGTGTGTGTCTCACAATTTGCTCTGTCATACTCCTCTCTCTTCCCTGTTCTTACCATCCTGGTAGAGGGGCAAAGAGAAACAAGAGAATAAAACCATTCTCTTTTATCTCCAGGGCTCAGAGTCTTTGTCGATTATAATTGCTATTCCCATCCATGCACATCTCATGTCTGATCCCTCCTTTCCATTGGTTTTTGCTTCTTCTTTGTGATTGATCGCCATCCAAAAGCTGGCTCTCTCGTGCAGATGGTATGAGGTGTTTAATGAGTTCCTCCAAAGGCTGGACAGATACCTCCACCTGGAAAGTCCCATGTGAGGGTCTGAGAGCCCTCTGAGTCTTGGCCTCGTGCCTTTCCCTCAGCCTACATCTCAGACTGTCCATGCAGAGGATGGCTCTCCAGGGTGGCAAGAGCCAGGAAGTCTTTCAAAGTTGTCTCATTTGTCCTTTCAGCACAGTGTCTGATGTTCTTGAGAATATTCCTAGTGTTCTAAGGATGACTGACAACGACAGGGTGTCACGCCTGCTCTGATTTTCTTCTGCCTCAGAGCATAGGATCACCTACGTTGAAAGGAGCTCTGGCTCTTTGTAGTAAAGAGCAACAGCAGACACTAAAGTTTGAGTACTTCGGGTATGTAGGAGTTTGAGAGTTCATGGCAGGCAAAAGTGCTGCTTTTCCTCTTGGACAATTTTGAGTGATAGAGCTGGAAAAGTGTTTCCTTTTAAGATCATGTGTTATATTACTTTTCTAAAGTAATTCAAACTTATTTTAAAAATTTATTTTATATTTTATTCTTTCACATCCTTACTTAAAATTTTCATCTTTCAACTAAACTGTAATTCTGGTGTTTTTTTTTTTAAAAAAAACCCAATTCTTACAGACTCAACGCTCATCATTTTATAATCATTTTATGGATGATTATAAAATCAATGGAGGATTTTTAATAAGTTCTATGAGAGGGAATAATATAGTAATATATGTAATAAATATATAATGTGCAATAAATGTATAAGTATATAATAAAATGACAAACTATTTATTTGCAGGTTTATTGAATCAGACTTAAACAGAATACAGATAATGAAGAGAGTTCTGATTAACTCACTTGATTCTTAAATAAAGGTTTCTCATTGTTACAGACATGAATGATGAAGACTTTTCATTGTAAGCTCATTTTATTTTTGTTTGCTGGTGATAGACAAAACCGAGGGCCTAATTCTCATCCTTTCGTCCTTCTTTGCATTCCTTGGCATTAGCAGAGCTCAACAAATAGAAGACTTTCAGATGGTCATCATCATAGTCAAACTTTGGCTATTTCAGTGGTTAGACAGAATTAAATCTTAATGAATACTACCTAACAGCAACATAGCCTAGTTATTTCTGTTTTCAGAATTCTTTTGGATTTTTATGTTTTTGTCACCGTCACCTTACTTCAGGCATTTCTTACCTGTAGCCTCAACTATTGCAATGCTTTTATCTTCAAGTGCACCAATTTTCTTTTTGACTGTGACTAAATAAAATTTACCCATCTGTTAAGGGTTTTTGTAAAACTGCAACAATTATATTCATTTTCAGGATTTCTAAATCTTTTAAAAGTATCCCTGTACTTGAGTCATAGCTGCTAATCTCCCGTCGTTTTAAAATAAAACTTATCTGAGGATCTTACAAATGTTCTTTTAAATTAATTACTCTATTATTTCCATGTCCAAAATAAAAAAGAATTCTTTAGTACTTCGAGTTTGTTGACTGTTTTTTGTGGGCTGAATTTTCCTTATGTGCTTTGAAATTTTCATTGGTAAACTCATTTTGCGTGGAAATTTCTGAATTTTGTGTGTGTTTGTTTTCTTCCTGAGCTCATTCTTTCTTGGTTAGTGATTTTGGAGTTGTCTCTTGGAGACTCTAGTTCAGAACCAGGTCCTAAATCCTATGAGTGACTCAGAGGCTTTGCCCTGAGGAGAGATGGTCCATCCAGGCCTACAGCGTGAGTCTCCATTCCCGGTAGGTGCAGCCCCATCCAAGCTCCGGTCACCTTCCACATATGGGCCATGTTCAGTCTTCATTCCCTTTCATGAGTTTATTTCCCTTTTTGTTTCTCTTCCACTGAGATATTTATCTTGATTTTGAGTGTTAACAATGTCTTTTTAATATTTTCTCATCTCATTTTATCTGTTGTTGCTGTGTGTGTTAGTGTGAACTACTTGATCCTCTTGACCAGAAATCTTTACTCTTAAATTCATAATTGGTGTCCATGTTTCCATTCATTTCTCTAGCTTCATTCATATTTTATGCTACTGCAAAATTTAAATTCTTAAGGCATCAATTTTGATCTCTACATTACACTTCTTAAAAACCTTATATAGTTCCCCACTGGCTATCAATAAAAATGCTCTAATGTATCATGATTACACATAACATAAATAACATTGACTGTTGGCTTAAGATTACAGAATTATTTCTAATCTTTATACTTTTTTTTATCAGAGTAACTTTCAAACACCATTTTTTTTTTCCATTTAAGAGCCAGGATCTTCACCAAAAATATTAATAGTTGTTAGTACCAAGGAAAGACAAAAGTTTTGTTTTTGTTTCTTGCTGGTACATTTGTCAAATGAACTCTGCTTATCTTTTCTACTCCAATGTATTGGAACTATACAGAAAGATGATTATGTCTACCACTGCTAATTTGGCATTTCCTTTTATTTATTTTCTAGTATTGGGGATGGATTAATATTTATGGATTCATATTTTTTTGGCCACATATTCAAGAGGTAAGAATTAGGGATGCAGTCAATGTTATGGACCAAATTAAAATTAATGGTTTATCTACAATTAAACTTCTGGCTTTGATGTCATTTATATGTTGTCCTGGCCCAGGATTTCTACACTTTGTGGTTATCAGTGAAAGCATGGCGATTTACCTAGGAAAGCCAATGGGGTTTGCTTGATGGCAGAGATGTCCTGAAGAGCCATGAGTCAGTGCCCCATGGGGAGAACGTGTCTGGGCCGGGTCACTGCAATCCAGGGTAGGTGTTTGCTATAAGGCTGGGACTTTGTGGTTAGGACCATGGGTAGGAATGGGAACCACTGTTTTCAATCCGTGGTTGATTGAATCCATTAATGTGAAACCCACAGATACCATATTTATTGAAAACCCCGTTGTATTTATTGAAAAATATTCCTTGTATAAGTGAATAGGTGCAGTTCAAACCCATTGTTCAAGGGTCAGCTGTGTATACAGAGTTCTTCAGGCTGAGGACTGATGTACTCTAAGGAAGCCATAGGCCGCTTGGCGTTATGGTGAAAGCAGAGTATTGAAAGCAGACAGATGAGGTGAATGAATATAAGTCACGGCTCTCCCACTTACTTGAATACTTAGCCTCTCTGAGCCTCAATTTTATCATTTTTACTATGGAAATAAGTAAGAGTTATTTTACTTTTTAGGGTTGTTGTAAAAATTAGATACTACATAAGTAAAGCATCTAGTATTTAGGCTGCATACTTGTTTTATAAGACCCTTATGCCCTATGACCCAAACTCCAGGTAATTTACTGAGAAGAAAGGTCTAGAAACTGTCTTCGCATTGGCTCAGTGCTATATGTTCTAGGTTTTGTCTCTTATTCTCTTATCCTGCCTAAATCCCCTGTATTCTGCCTCTTTTACTTCATCCCTGCTTCTCTTTTTCTGCCTAACTTTAGACTATTCATTGACTATTCTCCCTGGAGAACATTGCTGGTTTCCTAAGCATTCATGCTGTGTTCCTAAAATACCCTTTTCAAATACACACCCTCCCTAAACCATTGCCATGTACACAGTCCTTGAACAAAGGATATCTCACTCATGTGCCAGAGCTTTGCAGTACCCATCACCAGCCTATGCCCAGCACCCTGGGCCACCAAGTGTCCAAATGTGGGAGAAAGGAGGGGAAGAAAGCAAATATCCAGTGCCATGTAGTATAGCTTTAAGAAATGGCTGTGAGTACTATGCCTTAAAAATTATATGTAAGCAAGAATGCCAGTTTACTAATTTACAATGGTTTATTTTTGTGTCTATTATCCAGTACATGCTCTTCCTATCATTAAGATATTTGAGAAACTGAATTTGTATTCAAGGCTGCTGGGTGAGCAGAGAATCAGATAAAGGCTGGATTACGGCCAAGTCTCGGAGGAAATCATCAGTCTCTGTAGGCTTCCTTGCTAATCCCACCATTAGCTCAAGGCTGAGAACCCATTAGACATTTGTTAAGGGTTCAATAGATGGCCTGCTCCTCTTTGTAAGTTTAGCCCACACGGAGTGGGCATGAAACAGTTCAACAGTAAAACCCAGGTGGCTGCCCCTTGGAGGAATGCTTGATGGTTTGACACAGGAAGTGTTCTAGTCAATGACTTCTGCACAGTGGGGGAGACTTTTCCTGATTGTACATTACCTGGTAGCCTGTCAAAAAGCCAGGGTGGTCCCTATAATCTCCCTCACCACTGGAACACAGAGGAGAGTTGATGGAGTGAAAAAGGGAATGAAAGGAGCTACTTTTGGATAAAGGAAGGTAAGCATCTTTGGCAGCAGCATAAGAGAAAAGCTGTTTAAGTTCCAGCATGCATGGGTGTATCCAGGGCAAAGTAGAAACAGTAGTAGCAAGAATGACAGCAGTACCACATATTTGATAGCTCGCTTCTCTCTTTCTAGTATTCTCAATGCTCATGCCTTCACCTCCTTTTACAAAATATGCTGTGCGAACCCCTAATGAGGCTCAGTCTAACCATCTGTCATCTCTGCTCCTACATTCCCAACTGCTGAGGTTCTCACATAGCTGTGTGAATGTGTGTCACTGTAAATGTATGATTTCCCACTTGAATGGGCACCTCTGAAACATGGGACAATATTTTTATCCTCCCGGATCCACTCTCCCTTTCTCAATCCTCACAATGTGGATGACCCCTCTCCTATATAGCTCTATGGTTCTATCAGCCATGCTTGCTTGCATGGAGCCTCCCATGAAGAGGGGAGCCCTTTTCCTTTTCAAGACTAATCCCTTGCTTTTGCTCCCCTTCCATTGTTTTCTTTTAAATTGATCCTTCAATCTATCCATCTATTGATCTAGCGATCTATAAATCTATCATTATTTTTTATTTTTTTATTTTTTTTTTGAGGGCAGTGTCACTGGCCCTCATATGTGGGACCCGAACTGGGGCTGCTGGCTTCCCAAGCCAGCGCTTAACCACTGCACCACTCAGCCGGCCCTATCATTATTTTTTAAAGAAACCCTCCTGGCATCTTCCTCACAGACTATAAACAAGCTTACGTTTTTAATATGAAAAACAAAACAAACACCAAACACCTCCCTTCATCCTGCTTTCTCCCAGGTGCTTCTGCCCACTGTCTTCTGAGTTCTTTCACAATAGAGCTCTAGAAAGAGCAGCTATCATAATCCTCTTCTTTTTGTGATTTTTTTTCCAGCCCATCGCAATGGGTTCTTGCTTTCATTATTTCATGGAAATTAATTCTTTAAAGTTTCCCCAAACCTCCTTTTTTCTAAAGTCAGTGGAATTTTTTTTTTCTTAATTCTTATTTGACTCATGGAAATATCTAAAACTATAATCATTCCTTTTGAAATGCTGTGGTTTTTATAGAGGGAGGTGCAGAAAGGGGGCTGCTGATGGAGGTGGAGTAGCTGAGACCTAACTATGTTGCATATCATTACATATTTATTAATGGAGGAACCGAAAATTTCTTTCCAGTAAGTTGTGAGCCCAGCCTGGATGACCATTGAGGTTTCCCCGATACTACTCTCTTTGGTCCCATTTCAGTCTCTTTGGACGACTGCTTTCCCTAGCTGGCTCCTTAAATGTGGTGTCCCTGGAATTTTGCTGTTTGTCCTGTTCTTTCTCTACATGCCCCCCAAAAAGGTCTCATTCACTTACAATGGCTTCAGCATTAACCATGTGCTGTCAGCTTCCCAGCCTGCATCTTCCAACTCCCATCTCTTTCCTGAACTCTGGGGCCAATATTTAATTGATTACTAACTCTCTCCACGTGAACGTCCCACTGGACTCTTAGCTCAATATGCTCGAAATTTATCTTCCTCACCTGTCTCAAAACCATCTTGATGCTGCATC
This sequence comes from Aselliscus stoliczkanus, assembly GCA_033961575.1. Taxonomy (NCBI): domain Eukaryota; kingdom Metazoa; phylum Chordata; class Mammalia; order Chiroptera; family Hipposideridae; genus Aselliscus; species Aselliscus stoliczkanus. The sequence continues at coordinate 125,655,979 of CM066731.1, forward strand.
TACTGTTATTTAGGTCGAAAACTTGGGACTCATTCTTGACTTTTCTGTCTCTTACCGTCTCTGACTCCTCCCCTCAATCAGAATCTGACCAGTCCCCATGCTTTTTTCCTCACATGCGCGTTACTACCAACTCAACTCAGGCCTTTGTCCTTGAGCTTCTGACAGGATCCCAGAGAAAGCGCTTTGTGCGCAGTATTTATTATTTTAATTATGAAAATAAATTGTAAATCTTATGACCACATTAATTACATATATTGCTTTAAAGACCTAAAGTACCAGTTTTTCCACAGGGCTTTTGATGCGCACAATGATTACTGGAACATATCACAAAGAGGGCTCTTAACCAAGGGGATTTATGACCGAATTTTGATTATCTTGGTTGGGAGGCCAAGGAAAACACGAGGGATGAGAATGGCAAAATGATCCGAAAGCCTCATGTTAGGCAACAGCTTCAATCCTCTTTTTCTCTGAATATTTTAACAGCATAGACAATGTGTGAGGAGGCTGTTGTTAATGGCTTGAATTTCTGGCTTTTGAATACCCCATACCAGATGAGCAGTGTAATAACTAAGTGACCACAATTCCCAATCAAGGTCAGAAGAGAAAGCAAGAAACCCAAATAATTCACAAACTAGATAAGAATCTGCACGTTCCAGCGAAAGAGAAATCAAGACAGAGACCCAGCACTCTTGGTGCTTGTATCTTCCTTAGTGCCTATCTCACTAAGTGGGGAGTGATGACTGAGTTTCTGGGCTCTGGCTCTAAGATTTAAACTCCTCTTTTGTAGTGGCTTTACCTGCTACAATTTGTATTTTGGTCATTTGTACAATGAGGGAAATGCTGTCCCAACAGCTTAGAATCTTGCCATAATGCCAGGAGCCTTAGGCAGGAGGAGAAAAGGTAGGTCAGAAAAGGAAATAGCATCTGTTAGACAAGGGCCAGTCAGGTCAGTGGGCAAATTGAATACAACACTGTGGTGGTGCCGAATCGTTCCCTTAGCTAATCTCATGTGAAGACCTGGATTCCAATCGCACGGAAAAGGAGAGCAAAAGGCAGCCATGCAGAGCTGTTTTATCCATCATTATCTCAGATTTCCTGATGAGGCTGATAAGCTTGGTGTGGGCATTCAGCCAGCCTATGTCATTTCTCTCCTACCACCTTTCATGATTTCTTACTGGTTTAGCTCCATAATCTGAGTTGGAGCTCTCTTAATGTATGTGCTCTGTTAGGCAGCTACCCCAAGTGAATGCCTCTAGGTTTACTGATTTCCTCACACCCTTAAAATCAGATGACAAATACTGCATTTGAGACCTGTCTTTATTGAGTATTTTGTTTGTTTATATTCTGGCCGAATATTCACATAAAGGGTCCCACAATGTGGAAGAAACTGCTGTATTGCATTTTGAACGCATGGTATTGATTGCCAAAGAATCAGTTAAATTGCAGTGTGAATAATGATTGGCACTGGCCTTAACCCTTTTGGCTAAAATTGCTTATTTGTCATCCTGGCTCATGGAAAAGATACACAATTGCTTGCTGATGATCTAACGGATCAACTGTGAGCATCATTTGGCATGTCAGATGAGAGCTAATTTAATGAGCTGCAGTTCCTGCCAATTACCTGGGAACAAATCCCTCTGCAAGCTATTCTGTACATCATCAAAATGTTTAACCAAATTCTCACTTGTGGCAGGTAAGATGATTGGGTGTTTGATTAGTCAACATACTGTCGATATTATCTTGCATGCATTATCCTGTGTACTTACCCAATCGCCTCCATTCTTTAACAATGACAAATTATAATATGTAGTCATCCAATTTTTTATTTTAAATTACTCTGCTCAGTATGTATACTAACTATAAAACCCAAACATCCCAGGTGTGGGTGGGTTGAACTGCAGAGCAGGATATTTGTGTTCCATGTGATCTTGTCAATTGGCTGGAGTGGAAAAAAGTGACTTGATTCATGTGCCATCTGAATGCCAATGAAGAAATTCTCTAACAAGAGCAGGGATCTGGTGACTCTATGAATGGCTTCACACAAAAAAGGGGAATGTTCAGGAAGGATTGGTCTGTGAAGTATCATTGATGGACAGGAGAAAGAGATAGGCAATGGGGGGAGGGGCTGAGGATGGGAAATACAAGGGCAAGAAGAGGGGAGATGAGGCACATGTAGCGTCCCTGTGAGCAAGGAAGGGAAGAATACCTGGGTCACCTTGAGTTCCTGGCTGCCATAGCTTCATATGTCTTTGGCTCAGCCACCTTTCTTTTCTCCCTCCAGGATTTTTGTGAGTTTCAGAGAATGCCCTTTCCCAGGAATGTCCCTTTCTAGCTCTATCTTCTTATGACTGGCTCTTGCATTTGAGTCATTTGCTGCTTCACCTCCACTACCATGCTAATCTAGACAGGAAGCCCAGTGTGTTGGCAGTTAACCTCCTCCAAAACCAACAGGCACAAACATTTGGTGACTTTGGCCAATTTACCTCCTACCGCCCACCATGCCACTGCCTTTGCGCTTCCTCCTCTCTCATCTTTCTTCAACTTCTCCTGAGCAACACATACCTCCTGTTTTCAAAACAGGCCTGAGGGTTGGGGGAAGGGCACCCCAGCAGTTCTCCCAAGCAATCTTATCAGGAAATTTGCAACATAGGTGCCTCTCTTTGAAGAGGAATTCTATGGCAGTTGCTAAGAGGATAATATGTTCACCAACTTTTTACATTCTCCCATGAGAAACTATTTCCATCCTTGTTAAATTACTATGCACACTTTCTGAGGCATATGAAAGAAGACATTCTGAGCTGGTTTTTCTCACAACACTTTTGACAGCAAATGTGTGGGGTTTTCCACAGCAAGCAATTCTTCAATTCTCTGTCAATATCCACTGGGTGTCCTACAATTCAATTGAATTCTGACACCAACTACCTGGAGTTAGTGCAGACCCCAATGGCTTACGAGCCCAGTGCCACAAAACTGTACCTCACTTCAGCCAGTCCCAAGTCCCAGGTTGTCATCTATACTTCCGACTAACTGACTATAAATCAGGGGGTTCTCACAACTCCCTTTTTAGATTTGATAATTTGCTAGAACAGCCCACAGAACTCATGACATTATCAGGACATTATCAGAGGGACACAGAGGCTTATGTGGACTCCTAAAGTTCTGTACACCTGGAAAGAAGGCCGTCCCATGAATGTACAAACCCCCAATCCTGACTAGGGTAGGGAGACTACACTTCTTGCTCATAGAGTATTTTGCAAGTATCCCCTTTACTCTCTGTAGCCCCAGGAAGTCTCTTCTGCCTTCCTCAAATTATTCAACTCAGCCTGATTCTTTTCAACAAACTCATAGTTTTACAAATTACACAGGTGAAAACTACTCGGTTAGGTGTTGATGTGATATAGAGTTGAATAAAATATCAACTCTGCCCTCAACACAGTCTACTGGATTCCTCCTCTACCTAGCTGTGTGGCCTTAGGCAAATTGCTTAATCTCTCAGTGCCTCAGTTTCCTCATCTCTAATACTGGTATAGCAATAGTACCTACCTCTTGGGGTTGTCATGGAGGCTAAGTAGATTAAAAGTATAATGCACTTAAAAGTGTGTTGGGCACACAGAAAGCATTTAATAAATGTTATGTGTTATAATTACTCAGGCCAATACCACAGTTACTGTAATCTGGCTGCTGTTTAAGCCTCCCTTCCCCCCCAGCTCAGATTTTTCACCCTTCTCTGACTCTTCCAGTAACAGTGATGAAAGTGAATGATATTTAGGTAGGCGGCTGTGTGCTGACTGGAGTGGACCTGGAATTGTGGGAGGCATGATGCAAAAGCTCAGGCTACTACTTCATTTTCTGCATTTTTTTGTTTGTTTGTTTAGAGTGGGGCTAGCTCAGCACCACAGGCTTTGAAAATGACAGTACTGGGTAGGTGATATGTGTGGCACTTCCCTGCAGTGTTTCCAAATCAAGGTTTTCCAAAGCCTTAAGTTGGTTATCAATATACTTTTCCTGAGAAATTATGTATTTGGAAATAATTGTTTCAGAGGTGCTGCCCTAGCGCCTTCTGGGATGTTCTTTATTTGCCACATCCCCATACTGTAGACTCACCTTATGGATTAAATTGCCTTTTGACAAGGCTTTCTAATAAATCACCAATTACGTTCTTGGGGAAGATTCAAGTGCGACTTGTTTTTTTTTTTTTTTTTTTTGAGGTCAGCTTCATTGTTTTAGAAAGATCAATTATATTACTGCTATTTGAAAACAAGACCAAAACCCCAAACCCTTTGCTGCCCAGTACATGTAACTCTGGCTCTAAAAATGCAGACAACAGCCCTAAATAATTGGATTATGATTTCTAATTGTCTGATCAGACTCCACAGTGTTCCCAGCATGAGGAGGGGCAGTATCAGGCACCCTCCCACCCTGTCCTGCCGACGTACATCTTGGGGTGCAATCAGTCCCAATATTCTGGAATGGGTGCGTGATTTCCCTTCCTGTGGTTTGTAAATATTGTGAGAAGCCCAGAATGAAAAGGTTAAACTAGTACATTTTGGCTAGATGAGGATTAATTAGGAGATGATTTGTGAGGACTATTATATGTGTGCTAAATGTACTGACCTTTATTTCCCCCTGTATAGAATAAAGCTCTGTGCTCCATGCTCATTATCCTTGAATGTTTTCTTTTCTCTGTATCATCACCTCATTCATTTTACTTGGTAGCTTTAAAATGCACTAATTTGGAGCAGTAGGTTTCATTGATTCTTGGGAATAGGACATGTAGTAGGCATAGCTATGGAAGCTTTAGGAAAACTCTTTATGATCATTGAGGGCTCTCTGGCACTAAGATTGGGTTCCTGGGGAGGTTGGCAAGGATCCCAACAGCCACCTTCCCACTGCCCTGTGGGCAGCAAGCATGTCTAAAGTCCCTGCAAACAAGTTGTAAAGCCAGGCTTAAGTACTACCTTGCTAGTTCTTGGCTATTTAGGGACAATGGTCTGTTTTGCTGATTAACTAGTTGTCCTTTCTCATCAATTTCTGTTGTCTTTTCCAGCCTTTGAATGAATGGTTGCTTTGTTGCCCTGCTGTCCAAGGGAAGGTTGGGAGAAGATTTCAAGGTGAGGCCTGGGCATTCTGGGATTGTCTCATTCGGCTTTCTCTGAGCATCCTGCAAAATGCAGACGGCTCTCCTGCCTGAGTCCCTCAGGTCACCAAGATGACAGACAATAGCAGAGGAGGTTCAGGTGAGGACACGGGGCCTTGAGCAGGAGGGGCAGGTGGCCAGGCAGCTCTGCTGGTTCTAGTCTGAGGTCGTTGATACAAGAAATGAGTATGGCTAGCTGCCATCTTGCGTCCCCGCGTGTGTGTGCGTTTATTCTCAGCTGGTCTGCCCAAGACCCCCTGAGCGCCAACCCTAGCTCCCTGCGCGGCCCCGTGTCCTCTCCAACAAGATGAAAGAAACGATCACGAACCAGGAGAAGCTCGCCAAACTGCAGGCACAAGTGCGCATTGGTGGGAAAGGAACTGCTCGCAGAAAGAAGAAGATGGTTCACAGAACAGCTACAGCAGATGATAAAAAACTTCAGTTCTCCTTAAAGAAGTTAGGGGTAAACAATATCTCTGGTATTGAAGAGGTGAATATGTTCACAAACCAAGGAACAGTGATCCACTTTAACAATCCTAAAGTTCAAGCCTCGCTGGCAGCGAACACTTTCACCATCACAGGCCACGCTGAGACCAAGCAGCTGACAGAAATGCTACCCAGCATCTTAAACCAGCTTGGTGCAGACAGTCTGACTAGTCTAAGGAGACTGGCTGAAGCTCTGCCCAAACAATTTGTGGATGGAAAAGCACCACTTGCTACCGGAGAGGAGGATGATGATGAAGTTCCAGATCTTGTGAAGAACTTTGATGAGGCTTCCAAGAATGAAGCAAACTGAATTAAGTCAACTTCTGAAGAAGATAAAACTTGAAGAAGTTACTGGGAGCTGCTATTTTATAATATGACTGCTTTTGAAAATTTTGTTCATGGATCTGATAAAATCTCGATCTCTAATATTTTTAAACCGAAGCCCCTTGGACACTGCAGCTCTTTTCAGTTTTTGCTTATACACAAATCATTCTTTGCAGCTAATTAAGGTGAAGAAGCTTGGGAATAAAGTTTGAAGCAAAGGTTAATAAAGTTCTTTGCCTAGTTAAAAAAAAAAAAAAAGAAAGAAATGAGTATGGAAGAAAAAGGCTCCCCTGGGTTACTAAGTACTCTTGTGCCCCAAGATGTGGGGAGTTCAGAGCACTGAGATAAGTGTGGTGGAAAGCCCAAAGCACAGTTGAATCATTTCCTCCTGAGGTCTTCTGTTTATCCCAAGGTCTTCTGTTTACCCCAAGCTCTTCTACTCACAATCTTTCTGAATCTTGGCCTTTGTCATCTAATGATTTGAAAAATGAAGTTTGAACTCAAAGACAGAGGAAACAGCTCTTTTGATGATTGGCTATCTTTCCTCTATTTGGTTCTCACTAAAAATTCTGCTAAAAAAAATATGAGAGGACAAGAGAAGATAGAAATAGGGACTAAAAATGAGACTCTGTGGTTTTATTTGAGTTTCATTGATGGCTGTCTCCCTATCCTACTTTAAGTAAACCTTGATTTAAATATGCAAATCTTGATTTTAAAAAGACATGATTTTAAGAATTGAAGAAAAACTTGTATAAAACATTTATCATCTTTTAGGACATAATTGCTTGGTGTGCTATAAATATGAATTAATTATCAAGGAAACAATCTATATATCACTTCTCAAGAGTGTGTCTAATTGTGGGAAGGCAGGTACCTTAAGACAGCAAGGGTGGGCTGTTCTGACTGTTTGCCCGGGCCCTTAGTACATGTAGATGTTCAGTGATTACTGAACCCACAATCAGGATATTTGACTCTTTGGACTGCCCTGGACTGTGAATTTTAAATTGCTACTTGCTAGCAAGGCAAAGCTGAAGGCAAGGGGCAGGTCTCAGGATCAGGGGGAGCTAGATGAGCTTTGATGGGACTAAGAAAGATGGAGGTTCCAGGGCTTTGACATTTTATTCTCTTGTTATATAGCAGCTATAAAAAAGTCACTAGCATTTTCCTGTCTTCCTTACTGATACACACCAGCAATAGGAGAAATGAGGGTCCCAGTCTCATGCCTAATTTGGTAGCTTAACTGGTACAAGAAGCTATGAGCTACCCAGAGCAATAGGGCTCATGTCAGCAGGTTCACCCAAGCAGAAGTCCCCTGCGGAGGTGATTGAAATGGGGAAACACTTCATGTGAAGGCCCCTTTCCTGAAAAACCCAGTGTGAATGATTACTGAAGGCCATTTCTAAAGTTATTTCTATAATGTGCATTTGCTGAAAATGGAAGAAAATGAAAGATGCTAATGTTTGAATATTATGAAGCTTGATGTTGTACACATCGGGACCTTTCATACTTAATTTAATGAGTCACCCAGGTGTTCACTGACCAGGTGCTTTCTTAAACTTGGACACTAATTTTTTTTTCTTATGCAGTGATCTGCTCTGTATGTGGCTTTTTTTTTTTAATACGTGGGATATTACAGCACTGAAAATATTACTGATGCAGATTTTATTCCCAGACCATTGAGTCTATTTAGATATGTCATGCTCATAAAAGCTCATGTTTATTGAAGAGGGTTATTAAATTTACTGCAAGATTTCATAAAGACCCTTTTAGGTGAAAAATGCAGGTAGAATGGTTTGAATGGATGCTTTATAAACCTTTTATGAGCCAAAAAAAGAAAAAGTTCTAAATGCAAATGTCTTATGTGGAAAGTAAAAGCAATTTGTTTTTCTCATTAGATGCCAGATAGCTAACATGAAGATGACAGAATTGGAGATCTATGAAATCAGAGCCAGTTTTCTTTAACAGAGGACTGCTAGCTGCTTACCTTCTCTATCAAAATGAACATTCGTTTCAAGGTTAGGTACAGATGTATAAATGTCTGCCTGCTTTAGGAACCCTAGATATATTATTGACAGGACTGTAGTACATTTAGTTTGAATCTCTCTCTCTCTCTCTCTCTCTCTCTCTCTCTCTCTCTCTCTCTCTCTCTCTCCTACAGAATACAATGTAATTAAAGATATTCATCACTGTGTTCATTCAAAATTGTACAATGAGAGTATCTTACACTGTTTCTCTTCATTACTATGTAAGGCCAGAGCTTATATTTCTTGATTTGGAATGATGCCAGGGAGTCATTTCAATATTTGAGCTTTACCCATTATTATTAATCATGATGATGATGATGTACTTTTCAATATTCATGGTATGTCGCAACAATTTTTATTGTTTCTCTTAACAGCTGAATCAGTTCAAGGAGAGTTACTTGCTACTCTGTTGCAGGTGGAGAAACAGAAGCACAGAGACTTCTGGATCACGTGGTGTATTATTGGTATAGTGGGTATGAAAACTCACAATTTGACATTTGTGTACTCTGTAGACTGTTCTCACAAATTCTCTTTTTTGAAAATAAATTTTATATGAACAGTTTCAGGTGTATTTGGGAAGCCAAAAACAAAAAAATATACCACTAAGTAACAGTATTGGACATATTCATAGGCTCTCCATAAATATTAGCTAGAGAAATATATACATATCAGTTGGAGGTTTAAAGTATAAGATTGTCAAAAAATGCTTTGTGTGCATAAAAGTAACATCTTTTGAGTTAATTAATAGTAATTGGAATAGGACACCAGTTAGTGGGTAAGTTGGATATATTGTGTGTTTCACAGTTAAGTGATAAATCACTGCAGGATAATAATGAGAGCATATGTCTCCAACAGCTTTTCAGAAAAGGTGTGATGTTCTAAACGTAAACTAGTGGACCAAAGAGATAGTGAAGATTTATTTCCTATCTGTTGGCAGAAATAGATTTCTTCCCTTAGCCTATTAATGATGATGCATTAAAAATGTTTATACAATAACCTCAGTTAAAATTATACAACAAATGGACTATAATTAGAATGCCTACAACCCCCAAAGGGCCATCTCAGCCTTAATATTTGTTGAGACAGATTGTATCCCAGGAACCTAGCTGTTCCCTGTACATGGGGGAGATTTAACAATGCTAATGCCCTATAGTTTGTGGCCACTGACAAGACAAGCACATTAGTTCATCTGTACCCATCAGTCTTTGTGTTTCCCTACCATCTTGCTTTTGAAATGTCTAGATCTGGTACCTTGATAAATTCTAATTTAGGTGGTTTTAAAATAGCTCACTCAATTTTTTACTGGAAAAGTATAAAACATTCTAACTTTTCTTTTTTCACAATTACGTTGTGCATTTATATCACTGTTTGAAGAAAATGTCTAATTCACAAGATGAACACTGAACTCTGTGGTACACAGGATGGTCTTGGTTTATCACTTCCCTTTATAATGACCAGGCAAGCTGGATGCTGCCCGCGTCATCAGAGGGCAGGAGCGACATTTGTCTTTGGTTTTAGACTATGAGATCATACATCAGAGGCCCACTGTTTAAAATTTCTTAGATTTTGAATAATTTGGTCAAATGAAACAAGCCAATTTGCAGTTTGTTTTTTAAGGTGTTATCACAGGCAGTTCTGGGAGTCGGAATTCTAAGCTTAACACAAACTGTATTTATGCTATGAAAGTGTTTTCTAACTAGACTTTATTGTTTGGACCCAATTATGACCCTTCGCTCTGAATCACCTTTAGCAGTCAAAGAAGCATCTGAGGGAGGGACTTGGACCAAAAAGTACAGCCTAGTTTTGTCTGAAGGTGTGGCAGATCCAGGGCATTTGGGGTTGTTCTGCGTCTATGGGGGAAATACTATGTAATTCCCACATGATAAACTTGGGGATTTACTTAACAGATGCTTATTGAACGCCTATTGTGTGAGAGGCACAGAGCTGAGTCTGCTAAGACCTCAGAATAGAATCCTCATAAATAGCCAGCTCTCACTAATTAAATATGCTGACCTGAGTCTGGGATGGCCTGAACCTAAAATCCTGGAGGGGAGATCCCATTCTAATGATGCTGGAAGCTTGGGAAGAACCATGCTGGAATAAGGCAGCAGAGTTCACTCATAAAACAGGCTAAACAGACTCTGTTTATCATGTTCAGTCAAGTATTGGGCAAAAGAATGGATCTAGGCTTGTGTCACAGCAGAGTCTACTTGTCCCTGTCACCATATCACCCAATTTGCGAGCAACACATTTCCAATGACTGGTCACAGTATGCACTGTAGCTGGGATCAGGATGTTTCCAGGAATCTTTAACGCCCTCCTATTTTGTGAAGGGTTTCCTCAGGCAAATACTGATTTCAAAACATGTGCTTCTTAAATGGATAATTGTTTAAGGGGCCATTAAATTCAATGGGTACTGTAACTTCAGTTTTGCTATTTGTTTAACCGCTGTCTTTCTCTCTCCCAGTCCCACCAGCCACACTCAAAAAAAGAAACAAAATCACACTGACACAAAAACCAAGGAAAACAAAACCTACTGTTACCAAGACTCGTGGCAACTCTCAAATTTGGAATCACTACCAATAAATCATAGTATCGATTAGACACTTGTGGTAAAAATGCTCTAATTTTCAAAATCAATAAATCTCAGGGTGGGCTTTTTGCTATTACTATTTAGCATTGTACACACTGACTGAAGAATAACGACAACAATAACCATAGCTAATATGCAATGATTGTATGCAGCGTGCTAGTTAACTGTGAAGTAGGTACGATAATTAGCCCCATTTTATAGATGAGGAAACTGAGGTACAGAGTGTTTAGTGAGTGTCCAAGATCATATAGCTAGTAAGAGACAGAGCTGCACTGAGGATGGACCCAGGTGGTCTGTCTTCAGATCTTGTGTTCTTCTTAATTACTCAACTATACCCTTTTGGTGAAATCATTCAAGTGCTTTACTATTGCTAATGTTTTACTAATCCAGTAGTTGACAATGAAAAACATGTACATGCATACATTGTTTCTTTTGGGCTTAATATTTCTTGCTTCAAAGTTTCCTCTTTGAATCCATGCATATGGTAAGAAAATAAAAGTGCAAAAGAATACAGTGAAAAATAAGTCTCTCACTCATTCCTGCTGCTTGCACTTTTCCTAGGCAGAGGCAAACCCTGTCCCCAATTGCTTGTGCATCCTCCTAGAGATATTCTGTGCACATACCAGCTTATATTTCAAGTAACTTTTGAAATATGGTTGAACTTCCTGCACAGACAGTTTTGAATATCAGCCTGCTTAAGTCAGTGACACCAAATGCATCCTGGAGAACCAAGATACCCAGACACTTAGATAATCATATTCAGTTGGGTATTTTGGCTAGGACACTCAAGCCCAGGCTGTCCCCAGCCTATGGGAAGCACAGCTAGAAAGGTTATAATGTGACATGTTTAATCTACTGGGGCCCAGGTAGACTTTGTGACATTAGCTGCTTACAGCACCAGTGAGTAGAGTCTCAGAACCGGCTTCAAAGACAGTCTCTTTCAGAAGAAACACATGTATTACCCCAGTGGGGACATCAAATTCTAGCTGATAATGAGGACATGTCTACGTGTACAAATCATGTTAAAATATGGGAAGTTAAAAATCAACTGTTTCACAAAAAGTGTTTTCTCATTGGTCTAGCAATCCCACTTCTAGAAACGTAGTGAAAGACTTTGTAAGCTACATGGATGTCTATGACGACCCAAACCTAAATAACCAACAACAGAGCCTTGGTTAAATAAATTACATTAATTGGATGCAAAATCACCTTGCCACTAAGAAGATGACAAAGAATATTAAATGACATAGAAAGGTGTTTATCATACATGGTTAAATGAAAAGAGCAATATTTAGAGAAGAATGCATACAGACAAACATTATTTATTGAATAAGGAGAGTATAATAAGAGAGACTACAGGTGAGAGCCAGTGGAATGATTTACAACAAACATTATCCCTTGTTTCTAGGTGGTAAAAAGCAATTGCAGTGGAGGCTTTTCACTGCTTATTTGAAAATCTAAAAAATATTTAACAGTGAATACTTTTGATCTGTATTGAAAATAAAACAAAAAAGATTTATTTTTTTAAATTTAAGAATAATTGATTAACTCGAAGATTATTTGCAGTTGCAGATTTTCTAACAGTGAAAAACTTTTTCTCAGGTACAATCTAATATTTTAAAAACATATGCTAGCTTGGCTCCCTCTTAACTTTGAAATTGAATCCGTTCATGATCCACTTATTAAAATAACATGTGACCCCTTCACAATGTTTTTGGATTATTATCTGGTAAGCAATTATTGTATTTAATTTAGATGTGTTGCCTGAGCTCTGCTGAACAGTCCCAGACTCTTTCAGTGTAGACTCAGTAATAATAATAACATTGACTGGACTTGCACCTGTACCAGACCCTGGGCGAAGGGCTTTGCAGGTAGGATCTCACCACATCCTTAGGGGAGTGAACTACTATTCTCTTCTTTTTACAGGTGGGAAAACTGAGATTCTGATAGGTTACATAACAAGCCCACTTTGTAGAGTTGATAAAGCGGAGTAGCTACTATGTCAGGGCTCTTAATCATTGTAAAAAGCTATGCTGTCTTATCTCAGATTTGATGATCAGAGGTTTTTAGAACATCTTTTAAATCCCATTTTGTAGACAATGAAACTGAGCGAGGAAATGGGTGATGTGGTGCTCAGAAAGGTAATCCATGGAGAGGCAGATCCGATCTAGCATCCTCTGGGTCTTGTATTCCTATTCAGCCCTAATTCACTTTCCAGGAGCACATAAGCCACCTCGATGTCCTGTATGACATGGTGACGAACTAATGGGAATGTGATTTTTAAGCCGCTCTATAATGGAGATGAAAATCTTCCCACCTCATCTTGTTTATTGCTGATTGTGCACACAACACTTGCCCATCAAGATCATTTTCTAAAGATGATTACTTCAGTGTGCCCAGGCCTGCAGGACTTAAGTATGCGGGCAGTGGTGGTAAGAGCTGGTAAGAGCTATAATTATTCTTAATGGGAAAATATGCAGGTAATAACTTGGATGATCATGTGTCTGTAATGTACGAGTTCCAAAGCCCAATGAAGTAATTAAGCAATCTGCAAACATGCAGGGGGAAAGAGCCTGAAAGGAAAAAGAACCAGAAAATGTACCTTTTGAATAACCAGCAAGTTTCTTAAGGAAGAGTCATGAAAAGAAGAGCTGTTTCTAATCTGCTTATCCATTCATCCATCCATCCATCCATCCATCCATCCATCCATCCATCCATCCATCCATCCATCGTGCTTGCCTGGTCTTACAGGCTAATATTTCTGTCTTAGATCACCAAGTATTCGTTGGGAGCCAGTTTTTCTAAGTTATCAGTTCAAAGGCTAGTATTTGTTCTTGATGGCATGTGAATTTGCACATAGCTTTATCCTTGTCAGTGCATTCACATATGACTCCATCTCATGTACAGAGGCATTGCAGGAGGGAGCAGAAATAGCCCTCTGCAATGACTGGAAGTGCTGAGTGTGAAATCCAGCTCCTCTGTACTCCATGGCTGTCCTTGGTAATCACTTAGGCTCTTCTGGAGGGTGACGATTCTCCTCACGGGCAGGGATATTGGAGGAGTCAAAGAGTAGGAAGTGCCTCATCCCTACAGAGCTGTGAGCTGTGCACTAAGTTCAGCCATGTTATCATTACAGCGCTGCTGTAGAGCAGGTTTCCTTTTCCTAGCTCCTAAATGAAGAACCCAAGGCACAGTGATTTGTCCAAGGGCATAAAACTAGTTGGAGACAGAGAACTCAGATTTTCTGCTTCTTATTGAGTGCAAGGTAGTGTGTTCTATGAAAGAAAGAAAGAAAGAAAGAAAGAAAGAAAGAAAGAAAGAAAGAAAGAAAGAAAGAAAGAAAAAAGTTTGGTGGTTGATTGTGGTGATACTGTGATGAACCTGGAGTGGTGCAGAGCATCAAAAATAGAAGATTTTCTAAAAATAGGCTCTTTCAAGTGGTAGGTATAGAGACACTGTTTATAAACCTGTAATCCAATCGAATCAAAGGGGTACTTTTGAGAGCTACTAAACCAATATATTAGTCTTCTGAAGGATTTATGGAGTAAAAGGCAGGGAGGAAATGGCTAGATTAGGGCTGTCCAGGGAGCAATTAGCAGCACTTACCAACTATTAAAGCACTTTGTCCTTAGAAAACAACAACAGGAATTCAGAGAGAAAGGCTTCCTTTTCCCTTTGAGTATGCAGGCTCTCTGATGCCCAGAGCAAAAATGTTGCTATAACGTTTGCAAGGGGTTGCCATATGATTAATTTATGCTGCAGCTTTTAAGTTTCTTTGCAGTAGTACCTGAGGTTATGATTTTGTCACTGTCACTAACAAAGCAGCTTCAGGACAAATTGGAATTTTAAAGAGAATTCGAAGGTTGACAGAAAATGAGAAGGGATGTTAGTGGTGGCCCAGTAGGTGGCAGCCTCCCCTCTGAGTTGATGCCTTGCTGTTCCCTCACAAGAGGTTTCGGGGCGGAGGATGTGGGAGAGGTTCTGGCTTCACTTATTTATTAAAATAATTCTTCCCTTTTTTGAGGGGCTCTGGGGAAAATGGCAAGTAAGGAAGGTCTGGCATTAAAACTTTTTTCCCTCTCCTGTGCAGACTGGATAATTGCGTGCTGGCTTCTACAAACATTTAGATAAAGTGCTTGTTATCTAAGGTTGCATCGTGTGTTGTGAAACCGTGCTGAGCAGATGCTGCATCCTTCCTGCTCTTGGATATTCTTATTATTTTGCTTTTATTTTGTCAAAGATCCTGGCTTTCTTTGGATAAAAAGGCAAATAGATTTACTACATGCACAGGTATACACTCCTTAGTTGTTGTTTTTTGGTTTTTTTTTGGTGGGGGGGGGAGTTCTATTTGTATTTCTTTACATCTGGGTGGAACAAAAATCACACCTCACCCTCTGCCTCGCCCTCCCTTCCGTACCAAGTTCTGGTGAACAGGGGCCATGGTTTTTGGTGGAAGCCACTCCTCATGGAACCTGGTGCTGTTACTTTTGCTCCTGCTCTTCGTCTACCTGCAGAACACCAACTCCATTCTCTATTGTTATGTAGGGTGAGGGTGGGCTAATCCACCTGCTGCATCTGAGGTTGTAGGTCCAGCCTCTCCCACCAACACCCCCCCCGCCCCCTCATTTCTATGTTTCTTGGGTAAGGAAAAGGGAGGAAGCTGAGCAGGTAGGGGAAGGAGAAAGCTAACATTTATTGACTCATTTGGTACTAGATGTACTAGTTACATATATTACCTCATGTAATTCTTACAATAAAAACCAGGGGGCTGAGGAGGGATGGGGATGGGATTGATGTTGTCTCCATTTTAGGGATGCAAAAATGAAGACTCAAAGAGGTTAAATAATCCCTATCCAAATACCAATGGCATTTTTCATGGAACTAGAACAAATAATCCTAAAATCTATGTGGAACCACAGAACACCCCAAGTAGCCAAAGTCATCTTAAGAAAGAAGAACAAAGTTATAGAGTTATCACATGCCCTGATTTCAAATTACATTACAAAGCTATGGTAATCAAAACAGTATGTAGTGATACAAAAAACAAACACATAGGTCAATGAGCAGAATTGAGAGCCCAGAAATAAACCCATGCTTACCTGGTCAATTAATCTATGACAAAGGAGGCAAAAATATACAGTGGGGTAAAGACAGTCTCTAAGATAAATGGTGTTGGGAAAAACTGGACAGATACATGAAAAGAAATGAAACTGACCACCTTATTATAGCACACACAAAAATTAACTCAAAGTGGATTGAAGAATTAAATGTAAGACCTGAAAACATAAAATGCCTAGAAGGAAACACTTTGACATTGGTCTTCACAATATTTTTTTAGATATGTTTCCTTGGGCAAAGGCAACAAAAGCAAAAATAAACAAATGAGACTATATTAAACTAAAAAGCTTTTGCCCAGCAAAGAAACAATAAACAAGACGAAAAGGCAACCTACTGAATGGGGCAAGTTATTTCCAAATGACATATTTGATAAGGTATTAATATCCAAAATATATAAAGACCTCATACAACTCAACATCAAGAAAACAAACAATACTATTAAATGAAAATGGACAGAGAGCCTGAATAGATATTTCTCCAAAGAAGACATACAGATGACCAACAGATGGAGGAAGAGATGTTCAACATCATTAATCATCAGGGAAATGCAAATCAAAACACAAAGAGATAAAACTTCCCACCTGTCAGAATGGCTACAACAAAGAGTTAAGTGTTGGCAAGGATGTGGAGAGAAAGGGACCCTCGTGCACTATTGGTAAGATTGTAAACTGTGTAGCCACTATGGAAAGCAGTATGGAGAATTCTAAAAAAATTAAAAATAGAGTGACAATATGACTCAGCAATAACACTTCTGGGTATTCATCCAAAGAAATTGAAGTCACTAATGTAAAAATATGTATGCTCTATTATGTTCATTAAAGCATTATTTATAACAGCAAAGATACAGAAACAACCCAGGTGTCCATTGCTAGCTGGATGAATGGATAAAGAACACACACATACACACACACGGCACCAAAATAATGTATATACATTTTTTTTTAAAGATTTTATTGGGGAGTTTGGGGAGGGGAACAGCGTTGGGGAACCAAGGAAGGGGAACAGACAAGTTGCTGTCCTTGTTCTTCAGTCTAGTTGTGGTGGACGTTGCTTCACTGGCCCATGTTGGTATCATCATTGTGCTCTTCTCAGGTGAGGCAGATCGGTTGCCGGCCTCTGGATGGCCACTCACAGCAGCTCTTGGCAGCTCACACCGGCTACCAGCTGCTCATGCTGGCTGTTAGCCACTCACTGTAGCCTATGGCAGCCCACTGCAGCAGGGGCTGCAGCTATGCTGTCCCCGGGGACTCAAAGCAGCCCAGCTCCAAGTGGAGCTGTTGTTCACTATCTTAGGTATAGAGGGCAGTGTCACTGGCCCTCACATGTGGGATCTGAACCAGGGCCACTGGCATCCCAAGCCAGCTCTCAACCAATACGCCACTTGGCCGGCCTTGTATATACATTTTAAGAAAGGAAAAAACCGGGCCAGCCGAGTGGCACGGTGGTTAAGCTCTGGCTTGGGAAGCCAGCAGCCCCGGTTTGGTCCCACATATGAGGGCCAGTGACATTGCCCTCAAAAAAAAAAAAAGAAAAAAAAAAGAAAAAACCATATTCAAATTATGTTGATGGTAACCACTTTGAGCACCTCTTGCAATTACAAAACTTAAGCATGACTTGTATTCATCTTTTGTTATTGGTATATGTTGAGTATTACAATTTTAATACATATATATGTATATGTAAATATACAATGGAATATTATTAAGCAATAAAAAAAAAGAATGAAATCTTGCCATTTGCAACAACATGGATGGACCTGGAGGGTATTATGGTCAGTGAAATAAGTTAGACAGAGAAAGACTTAAATATCATATGGTTTCACATATGTAGAATCTAAAAAAATAAAACAAATGAACAAACAAAACAAAACAGAAACAAACTCACAGATATGGAGAACAAATTGATGGTTTCCAAAGGGGAAATGGTGGGATGATGGGTTAAAAAAGGTGAAGGTGACTAAGAAATACAAACTACCAGTTATAGAATAAGTTACAGGGATATAATGTATAGCATAGAGTCAATAATATCATAACTATGTATGTTGATGGATGGTTACTAGGCTTACGATGGTGACTACTTTGTAAGGAATATAAATGTCTAATCATTCTGTTGTACACCTGAAACTAATATAATATTGTATGTCAACTATAACTTTAAAAAAATAAAAAAAACAAACAAAAAAGAGAGATACATAACTGGCCCAGAGTCATTTAGCTGGCAACAGACAGGATATGAAACAGAAGCTTTACATTAGGGATGTTCAACTTTGTTTATAATTTCCCCACACCATTTTAAATATGTATTGACATTTACCCTTGGGCTAATGTAGAACAAGTGCTTTGTCACCAAAATATACCTATTGTGAACCCTTTTACCTTAGTATGATTCATGCATTTCATCTTCTTCAAATTAAAAACCTTTAAGAACCAGAGATATGCAGTCCTGACTCTCGACTTGAACCTAAGCTATATTTACCCTAGAATTCAAACTCATGTGGACATCTCTAGAGGACCTGGTAGGCTAATTTTCAAGGGTTCATTTTCATGACGAGGAGGAGACCAAATTTGGACAAAAACATGCCTACAGATTAGAGAAGGGTCAACAGTAAGTCCGTTTTTCAGGTTTCCTCCAGCCCAGTCTGAGTGGCAGAAGTCAAGAACTGAGAATAAAATCTGAAAGAGTTGTTTGCAAACTCATAAGATATGGGAGCATAATATACTGGGGGCTCATGTTATAAATGAGATCAGAAAGTTATGGAGGAAAAATGTTGCCTCTGTTCAGTACCAGCCAAATGCATGGCATCAGCCACATGAATTTTGACTTTGACTCTTTGGAGTGGCATTAGCAAATGAGAATGAGTGGTCTTATCTTGGTGAGCGGGCTGTAGCCAGGAAAATGTTTTAATTTTTTTTTTTTTTTTAATTTTTATTGTGGGCAGTGTCACTAGACCTCACATGCAGGACCCGAACCGGGGCTGCTGGCTTCCCAAGCCAGCACTTAACCACTGCACCACTCGGCCGGCCTGAGGAAAATGTTTTATAATTGTTATTGCGGTGGTGTATCGGGAAAACCCAGTTATACAAAGAAGAAATAATGGTCGTATGCTTTGTGTTGGGTTTGGGATTTTGAGACAGAGGGCTCTGGCATAGTCGCGAATTATATCATGAGGGCAGCAGTCCTTACTTGATTTACTCAAAAGGGAACTCTGATTCTCACCCACTTAATGGGTCCCTGGAGGTAAGATTCATGAAGAGGTAATGAGCAGACAAGAAATCTTGCTTAATTAGGTCTTTGGTTGATATTAACATATTAACATGATCTGTATTCCCTTTTATTCCCCCTTCCTGCCATCTCACCCATTTCTGAAGGGCAGAGTAATTAGTAGGAAAAAAGGGATAGACCTCACCCAGGCTTGGCAAAGGGAATATGGGTAATGCTTTTCCAAAAACAACTTCCAGAGGGAGGGTGATGTGATTGTTGCTCCCATCAAGTATCTGAGGATCTATTTTGTGGAAGAGGCATTATACTTGTTTTGTATGCCTCAAGAGGTTGAAATTGGGCCACTGAGTAAAAGTTACAGTGAAAAAGACTTCAGCTCAATGTAATGGAGAACTTAGAGACAGACAGAACCATGCAGAGATGGAATGGGATGCTTTGGGAGACAGTGAATTCTTTGGTGCAGGAGATGGCCAAACCAAGAGATCAGAAGCTACCTGGTGGGACTCTCCTAGATAGAGGGGATAGGAAGGGTTAAAGTAGGTGACTTTTATTGTTCTTTCAAACCCTGAGATCCTGAGATTCTATGATCACATAACTAGACAGCTTCAATTTTCTTCAATCAAGTGAAAGTAATTATTTTTAAAGTTAAAAAAAAACACATAAAAAACTCTTCCTGTGATTATAAGAAGTAGTCCAATAGCCCAAACAAAACAAGAGAGCTTAGGCTTCCTTAACCCTTGAACTCAACATAAGAGTCTCATCTCTCCTAGTTCATAGGCTGAAGATCTCACAAGCCTGCCCAAGATTTCTGCTACTTTCTAGTGAGACTGTGAGCTTGCTTCTGAGAGCAAGTGCATTGCCTCTGTCTTATTCCTGCATTGTCTTGGTGCAAAGATTACTTGCTTTACTGATAGTCTACTCTCAACAAGTATTTTGTGAGTTTTGGTGGTAGGGATTTAAGATTTGGAATTTATAGGGTGGGGATTCCATTGTATAACTTACAGCCTCCCTTTGTTTCCTGCCTATATTACTCTCTATCTTCCTTTCCCTTTCTTAGAACAAGGACCAAATTCTTCATATACAGTAGATCAGGCTTTTCACGATCTGGTCTTTTAATCTGTATTAATCAGGATAGGCAAGATAAAGCTTCCATAACAAATTAACTCTGAAATCTTAGAAGCTACCCCAACAAAGATTATTTCCTACTCTTGATAGATGTCGACTATTTATCATCAAGAACTCTACTCCATAGAGCCCCTCAGGGACCTACACTGACAGAGACTCTACCATTTCAACATATGAAGGACTCTTGTATGTTCCTACCTTAAAGCAATACATGGTGTCACTTCTCATAGTCCACTAGCCAGAAGATGCCCCACATGGCTCCACTAACTTTAAGGGCCTAGGAAATGGAGAGTGGAGAGAAACCAAAGAGTAGTTAGTGAGCATTATAGTTTCTGCCTCCTGCCCAAAGTAGGAATTTTCCCAATAACGATGGCTCCCTCTTCAACACTTAAAGGGAATTCCCATACCTCTTAGTAAAATAATATTTTCTCCTTTGACTTATACTCTTATTTACAACTTAATTTTGTCACAATTCAGCAATAACTTCTGAGATAAATCCCTAAATTAGGAAGGTAAGAACTCTGTTTGGCCGAGGTTATATTTATGTTTGTTGCCCAACTTAATGGGCACTATTTGAAAAGTTTAGAGGAAGCCACAACTACCCAAATGTAATACATTAGACTAGTTTGGAGTCACAAATTACTTTTGGCTTAGAAAGAAATTAATTCTGGGGCTATGGCCTTTATTCCTTTAGTTTTATATGCCTGTATCTTTTGAACTAGGACTTTCTTAGCCCAATTGTTAATAGCATTTGTTTGCATGTCAATATTTATGCTATTCAAAAATGGATTTTTACCTTTATTTTATTTTATTTTATTTTATTTTATTTTATTTTATTTTATTTTATTTTATTTTATTTTATTTTATTTTATTTTTTGAGGGCAATGTTACTGGCCCTCATATGTGGGACCAAACAGGGGCTGCTGGCTTCCCAAGCCAGCGCTTAACGACCGCGCCACTCGGCCAGTCTGGATTTTTTTACCTTTAATTAAAGATGCTTGAGGATTTTTATTACTTCTGACAAAAATGATGGTAGAAGAGAGATATTCTAATCCACATTTTAATAGTTTCCCAAATTTGGTTTGTCTTTTCAGAAACTGTAATTTACTCTGAAAAACTTAGGTTTTAGATTTTCACTTTGTATCAACAGTATGTTTGCGATTATGCCTCTTAGTTTTTTATAACTGCTATTTCTGGTCCATGATACTAGTTAGAATATTTTGTCAGTGAGGCCCTGTATCCTTCACTTTTAAACAAATGGTTGTCCTTCCCTTTGTCTACTCTTAAGCACATTTTTTGTAGACTTTTCTGAAAGATAAACTCGTGCATGGGCAGGGTGCCTCAGGCAATTCCTGTAAAGTGGTTAATGTCGACACAAGTGAGAAATATCTTAGAAACATATGTTATCTCAAAATGCCATATTCCTGCCCAAAACACACAGTTTACCAAAGCAATCAACTAGATAAAATCAAACAAAGCAAAAACACCCATCAAATTAAAAATGTGGTGAAAGCATTTTTAGTATTGCTTTAGTCACAAATGTTGACAATCTCTGACCCTGATCTTTCTGCCAATGAGGGTGCTAAGACCCAGAGGAGAAAAGACTCTTTTCTAAGATCACAGTGAAAATTCTAAAGGCTGAATGTGGGTTTTGTGTTGATAGACTTTCAAAATATGGTGCCTCACAAAAATCACAAGTGTGGAGGTGATAAGAAGGCTGAGGGACAAAAGACCAAGAAATCTTCTGCCACACTTACTCATTCATTCCTTCACTTAAAAATGTGTGAAATTCTTACTATGTCAGATTCTGTGCCAGTTGCTGGGGGAAAGAACTCAGAACAAGACAAAATTTCAGTCCTCACGGAGTTTATTCTCTGTTTTTCTACCACTGAATCAAATTTCATCACTTATGTAGGACCAGGCTTCCAGGAGCACAGACCTTCACCTATAGAGACTAGAACCTATAAAGAGGAAGGTCTCTATAGGTTCTAGTCTCTATAGGTCAGTCTTCTCCAAATATGCTCCCTACTTTTCCCTGTTTATCATAATAGTGATATCTCTGCATGATTGTACCATGTGCCCTCTCTTAAAATTGAGAAAGCTTGTCTTGAAAAAAAAAACACATTTAAGCTACCTATTGATTTATAAATTATTTGGTATAATGTAAGATCCTGAGCAGATGGCACATGTAGTGTGGGTGTAGGCAGGGGAGGGAACAGCTAAGAGCAGGTGGATGCAGGTGCCCTGTGAGCTGCAAGGTTGGTGGGTGTGGTGAGCTGCACCTGAGAAGAGAGCAGGAATCTAAAGGGGAGTGAAGGGCCCAGTAGAACATAGAGTTCCAGTTAGAAGGTTCAAAGGTTTTTATCAAAAGTCCTACTTAGAGATGTTGGGATAAGGATAAGGGAAGCAACAAAGGATGCTGAAGCACCCAGACACCAGCAGCAGCAGGAAGCCACCAACACCCGTTACCACAGGAAGGATATGTGTTACAAGAGCCCATTGAAAGTCAGAGCTGTAAGAGAAGGACCTCTGGGCAGGAGTTATAATAATGGGGGGCTCAGCCACTGTCAACTAAACTGACTCAGCAGAGGGAGAGAAAGGGGAAAAATACCCTGCACCCCCCTTATTATATACTCTACCCTCCTGCAGGAACCTCAAATTGATCAATTCAAACCAGAAGACAAGTAGTCAGGGAACCCAAGTAATGCAGTCCAAAGAAGCCAGTTTCCAAAAGCAGAGAACTGGGTGGAGAAGAAGAGAGAGTGGATGGGAGTTGGGGGCAAATGGAGAATAACCAGTACAGACTCTTATAAAGATGAAAAACAACTTCCAAACACATGTGAAAGTACAGAATAGAATAACAATTTTCTATCTACCCATAATCCAGCTTTAATAATTATTAGCATTTTATATTTGGTGGATGGAATATGCTTTATATTTCTTTATTTGAAAGAACCCAGTTCCCTATATTAAATCTCTTACACATTGAAAAGTAGAGCAGTTTCTATTTGTTGCACTGCATCTTACTGAAAGCCATGCTCTACACTAGTTATCCTCTTTCCATTTGAAGGTGCTGGAAATCTAAAAGCTCTATTTTTTAGTTTGCATTGCAACTGGGATTCTGCTTATGGGTTGTGTTCTGCCTTTAAAATGCACTTATGTGCAATTTGGAAAGAGGAGTCAGGTGATAGCTATCTCCCTACAGCGGAGGAAGGAAGTTCTGCCACATGCAAGTGTCAGTAGGTATTAGGCTCCATGTTCCACTGTGGGGATGCCATCTTCCTGGGAGTACAGAATTGATAGCAATGGTAGCAGCAGTAGCAGAAGCATTGTTGTATCATAGTGATGGTGTTAGGATCTTGGAACCCAGTCTCGTGGAGGCTGCTGGACTTTGAAGCCTTCCATTGTTTGAAACAATCCAATTCCCTATATTAAATCTCTCACTGATTGAAAAGCTTAGAGCAGTTTCTCTTTGTTGCACCAATTCCTGACCCTTAGACTAGGTCAGTCCACTCATGAGACTTAATTCAGTTTTGAAGAGGGACTTGAACACTTACAATATACTTGAATAAAGATGGAATTTTGCTGAAGCCCAAGAAGCATTGTTTAGAGTAGTAGAGATATTTGACATAGACATTAAAAGAAAAGGTGATGGAAGAATTAATTTTCAAGTGATTAGGCCATGTTGTTTAGACAGCGCTCACAGGACCCCTCAGAAATGGTATGTTCTAGACATAATGATGGGCCAGGAGGCCTCAGGCTCAAGGAATGTGGTCCAGAGGCACATTAGACTGGGTGGGCAGTAGCAAGAATTAGTAAATTTGATAGTTTCTAGTAGCATCACAGGACATGTTACCTTGCCTGTCTAAATCAATGATAACAGTCATGTCATGAAAGTGTTTGCATTGCATTGGCAATGGTGTGAATTTGCCAAGGTTGTTTTGACAGAGACACTGAACAGGATCTTAAACTCGCCCAAAGTAAAGTGACTCATATGTTGGCTGGCCCCATGACAATTTGAAGCAGAATCAGCATTTCCTTAAATTCATCATAAAGAATCTATTTTCGCTAAAACATTTGTGAACAATGAAGATTTTACTGAAGGTTCCATAATAGAGACTGAAGATGTGATTTACATGGCACATGCTAGAGTATTTCACTGAAAAAGAAAAAAATTCTCCTTAGACTTATCTCTTTTCCCAAGTCTTTCATTTGGCCACTCGTCATGAAATTGGCTTCTCTCTCACTTTTTGGCAAGTCTGTCACAGATACTGGTAGACACTTTTGGAGGTGAACTGGGGAGGGTTGGGGCAGTTTATGACAGCAGTGGATTTCTGACATCGGATTAGGCTGAGCCCTCCAATCAGCCGCTCTACCATTTTTAATATACTCTGGTACTTATAGGATAATACGAAGGCCTTTGTGTGTATTTTCTCTTCGGTTGTGAACTGAGATAATAGCATTTTATTCTCATCTTTCCTACCTCCATTCTTGTCAGATTATCAGGAAAAAATTTCTTCTTTCCTGACAATAGGAAAGTGGATAACTGTGGTTGTCTTTTCTTTTACTGCTTCAGTGGTTTTTGTAGGTGAGAAATCATAGTTAGGCTTTAACTCCAACAGTCCTGGAGACTCAGGGTTCAACCTGTCAGCAGCCATGGGCAATAATTTCTCCACATAATTGCCACATAAGTGCTTAAATAATAGAGCAGAAAAGTGTCTGCTAAAAATGTAATTACATAAGCAATATAGTATAAGGGGCTCTATGATTTATAAGTGCTTATATGTATTTTCTCATTTAATTCACTCAACACACTTTAAGCTTTAAGTATTCAGCCACATTTAACAGTTGAAGAATCTGAGGCTGAGAGAAGTTAATTCATTTGTCTGGGCCGTAGTGCTAACATATGGTGAAACTTAAAATCAATCATGAGTCTAAGTTAAAAGTATAGCTGTGTGTGTGGTGGTGGTGATGGTGATGGTGGTGTGTGTTGGGGGACAGGGAAGAGACACAGAAATCATAGCCCCCCAGCACAGTTTTCAATATTGACCCTCTTCCAACAGGCAAAACAGAAGGGAAAATGTTAGCCTTACCCCGTGGTTGAGATTATGATGAAAAGACAGAAGATGGAGCAGTGAAACAAGACTATGAAATGTATACAAAAAGTAACCCACTTTGAAGAAATAATCACTTCCGCATATAACTTGTAGTTATTACAAAATCAGTGTTTGTACATTGAAGAAAATTAGAAAATACAGATAAGAATAGGAAAATGGAAACATATGTTCTCATTGCCCAGGAAATACTCCTGTTTATACCTTAGTCTATATACTTCCAGGTCAACATATGTAGGTCTATGTGTATATGTCTGCATTTTTACAGAATGAGATCACACTGTACATACTGATTTGTAACCAGCTTCTTTTAGTTAACAATTTCCATATTTCTTTGACAATAAATGTGCTTCCTGACTACCTCACCAAACTGTATGTGTATGACAACTCCCACCTCTGCCTGGCCCTGCCTCCAAGCTTGCCTTCTTTCTTGTAATGTTGGAATCTGGCTAAGTTCTTTTCACAACAGCATCTTATCTGTGGGCAAAATGTTTCATCTCTTCTAAGGGTAAAAGTCAAAGGCAATAGGATTTAAATAAGGATTTAGTTTTTGATGAGATACCACAGGTTCTTCATCTGGAATCCAACTCTGTGTGTGTGTTCACACATGCACATACACGTACTATATGTTAACGAGATAGAGGTAAAGGACAAATCCGTGACCTGCTGCTAGGATTCCGCTTTTCTTTATATAGTTTCTGAAGTTACAGTTCTGTTCAGTGATAATTAATGTGGGAAATGATGACTCAGGGCCCCCCCAAGATCTGACATGGCTTCTGGATCATTATCAAAAAATGATTCATGTACATCAGGGTTATTTGGGGGTTAGAGGTAGGGAGTAATTATTCCAGTTTTGCAGGTATTTAAACAACAACACACCATAACTTTCTTACATCAGTTCCTGAAAGGTTGAAATATTTCCTGTTGTGTGGGGTAAGCTTCTCTCTGAAACGTGGAGTAATCATAGTCGTTCCTTGGTCTTGCTGGTATTATACTTTATACCGCATCTTTGGAGCACTGTTTATCTTCTTTAAACTTAGCATCTGCTTTGTTAGGCTTTATTAATTGAAAAAAATTTTTCTCTAAAATTTTGTTGGGTGGATGGGAAAATTGGCTTTGGAAATTTCTTTTTACGTTAAAAACCATTGCATATATTTCAGCCGGCGATCACCATAAACGGTGTGCCAATAGTTGTATACAGTAATGGATCGTTGATGCTCTTTATTATGTTTTCAAATTTTTAACTGTTGACATTTTATTGAACTATGTATGAAGCTTGTTAATTAGTCTTACAATTTTTTTCTTGAAGCCTTCCTATTTTATTGTATTCCAATTCTTTATAAATTAACAAGGGTAATAGCAATGGGTATAAAAGGGGTATAAGACCTATGTAATGGAAAGTTTCCTAATGAATAAACTGAGATGTTATATGCAAAATGTTTAATGTGCTTCTGGTCAGAGAAGGCAATAAATATCATAAGTAAAAGGAAAAAAGAGGCTAAACAGCATGTAAGAGGTCTTCTGATCCATAAAGTGGAAGATCAGGGGCTTGACCTTGGGTCCTATGACTTCAAGGTCAGTGCTCTTTGGCCCACTATGTAGTGTTTTGCTGCTGTCAGTTCTTTCAGTTTATCTCAACAAATGCAAGCTCAGCAATGATGAAAAGTGGTGAAATACATTCTTGGGGGAGATTGTGAAACTGCCTTCCCTGATGTTGTAAAAATGGATATGATTTTTGGATCTGGAGTCATTTGGGACAATCTGGCATATTGGGATGTGATGAACAAGAGGGGTTGTAGATCATGAGATTTCTCTCTGTCCCTTCCAAATCCTGCAATCTGTTAAACATGACACAAAACTCAATCAAGTGAGAAACCTGTCTCCTCATTGGGGGCTGAACAGATATTATCACCGCTTCCCTCCTCAGGAAAAAACCCACGTAGCTTTGGAGAGTAGTTACTTTATTTCTAACATTTTCTAAAGAAAGATATGGCTGAAAAGTAATACCCAGCCAAAGAAAGATCAAATGATTTTGATGGTTGTTGCTCTTTGACAAAATTCATAGAGTACTGAGAAGCTACAAAATAAGAGAACTAAAAAGGGGATTCTAATCTAGACTAATGTGTGTTGTTTAGTATTTGCTTTTGTCATTACATTAATCATGTCTTATTATGCTTCATTCTAAAGTTATATTTTAAAAAGCCCTAATGATAACATTGATGCATCGTCCTTTGATGTGAATATAAAGACTTGATTTGATGAATAGAAGTTAAGAAAATGTTTAATCTTCCATTATAGTATCATGATTGAGAGTCATCCATCTGCTCCACAATAATAATAATTTATCATGAATGAACACTCTTATAAATTATGGAGGCATATAACAGAAATCAGGTTCTTTTTCCTAATTCAAAGATTTTGGCCTTAACCCCTTTTAACTGACTGTGCTTTTATCTTTAAGGTTATTTATTATATCCCAGATTCTCTCCATGTACATTTTTCATGTTTTCATCAATTCTTCTTGGAGAGACTGGAAAATAGAAGAGGACAGAGACTTGGTAACATCTCAAGCACTAAATTTTTTCATTTCTGTCTATTTAGCTGCCCTGTAGCAATGTATTTATTTCCTTTATTTCCCATTTAGTGTCCTTGCGGTTTTTATAAAAAAAACTTGAAGGTTGTTTTTTCTATGGCGCTAACCTTGATCTGATGTTTTGAATTAGAGGTACATTTCCTGGAGTTTGGGCTGACTACAGAGAAGATGTGAGTGCATAGTTGGGGTAAGCCAGGCCCATAAATTGGGATTTCATGATGCAATATATTCTTTAGGTTTTCATTTTAACCTTGAGAAAGCACCCAAGAGAGTGAGAGGGTAGACAATCCTACAGAACCATTTTAGCAACTCTAGGTTCTTTAGTAAGAGGGAGTTCATTCCTTATGCTTAGGCAGGAACCAAGAGAGGAAACACATGATGGATTTATGAATGATTAAAACGGAGGAACACACAATACCTTAGTGAATTCACTAATGACATTAGGTGGAGAGATATCAAGTCATCCAGGGGGAGAGAGAAAGGAGATCTATTGGCAAAGGAGTGATTCTGCCTGGACATTGATGATTTAATTTAACTTGGAAACTACCTTCAGTTCTCTGAAAAAGTGAACTGGAGGGCAGAAAGAACTTACTAGAAAAAGAATCTTTTTTTCCCCCTGAAATCCAATCCACTCCAGGATTGAAAGATGAAAGATGTTGACGGTCATAAAGGATTCTATATGGCAATGTAATATGAGGGAAAGGCCAGCTGACTTGCTAGTTCCATTAGGAGGGCCATAAAAGAGGATGCACAAAAAGTTCAAGTAATTAAATAAAAACATATCCATGTGCCTATCACTGTAATATTTGTGGAATTCGCTTCAGAACTAGTTTCTAAGTCATAAGTTTTTACAGATGGCAGTTGTAACCTCTTTTAGTTCTTTCTTGATTTGTTTTCTGTCCTCAGAGACACTGTTCTTGCCAACTCTTCCCACCTGTGTTTGTAGTTTTACTGGGCTTACATGTATCTGTGTAGAGTCTTCATTTCCACATCTGTACACACACCCTTCAGCAACTTGCTTTTTTCACTTAGCATTGTTTCCAAACTTATTCATTAGAAGCACACAGCTCAGTTTATTTAACTGCTATGTAGTATTACACTGTATGACTATATCATAATTTATTTGTCTGTTTCCCTATTGACAAATTAGGTTGTTTCTGATGTTTGGCTGCTAAAACCAACCTGCAGAGAACATCTTTCTGCATGCTGCCTTGGGCATTTATGTGCGATTCTGTCCTAAGATATATCTGTTAGAAACGTAATATGTGGATCATCAAGCAGGCACATATTTGAGTTTTCTAGATATTGCCAAATTGCTCTTCAGAATGTTTGGCCTGCCTTCTACTCCTGCCGGCAGTGCCTTTCCATTTCAGCACATCCTACACTTTTAGACTTGTTTGTCAATTGATATAGTTCTCTAAGATTTTCAACATCAAAAGAGACCTGAATGGCCTCTTGAGGTCCTATTTATTGCCAAGAGAGAACTACATCCTGCTGTGACACTTCTTGATGAAACTACTGTTTCACTAGTGCTTGACTTAAATTGTAGCCTAGTATTGTGCCTATCTTAGTCTTTCGGATGTAGTTATTTCTGAAATTTCTGGTATTGTGATAATAAGAAATTATTATTGCCAGATTTTTAATGCCAGATATACTCACGGAATTTACACCACAGTAGGGATGTGTAACCTCTGCCACGTAGGCCAAGAAATAATGTATGCCATCTAATTTGTGTAAGACAGAACATATCTTTTGTGAGCCCCTGGACTCCTGCTAGGGGAGTGTGGGGAAGTTAAGGAGCCAGCCCCACTCTTTCCTACTTTCCGGGTGTATAATGAGCTCCTGCAGCCTTCTCTTCCCATCTTTTTTTTTTTTTTAAGGATTTTATTGGGGAATTGGGGGAGGGGAGCAGACAAGTTGCTGTCCTTTTATTCTTTGGTCTAGCTGTGGAGGACGCTGCTTCACTGGCCCATGTTGGTATTATCATTGTACTCTTCCCGGGTGAGGCAGTTGCCTGCCAGCCGTTGGACTGCCACTCACAGCGGCTCACAGCAGCCCACGAAAAGCACACGCCAGCTGCCAGCCAGCCCCACTGCAACCTACGCTGTCACGGGCGACTCACAGCAGCCTAGTTCCAGGTCAAGCTATTGTTCACCATCTTAGCTGTAGAGGGCACAGCATCACTGGCCCTCTATGTGGGATCCAAACTGGGGCCCTGCTGCTCAGAGCTGGCGTCCCAAACCAACTCTTAACCAACGCACCACTAGGCCGGCCCCCTTCTCTTCCAATCTTGATTCTAATCACTTTACCTGTCTCTCCTTGACAAAGAGAGGAATGCAGCCCCCAAAGACTTGGAATAAAACCCAAATCTAGTCACCTACCCCACAAATGCAACCATTTCTGAATTCATTCCTCCCAAGATGAACAGAAGTGCTGTAAGAATGACATCCTGAAGAAAGATGGAGACTTCATGAGCCATAGTCAACTTGTGAATAGAAACTGAACTTGAAAAAGCGGATCTGAAGTTAAACCAACACATTAGTTTTTGTCAAACAGCCAGCAAAACTGCTGAAAAGCAACCAGAAACAATCTGGTTTGACTACATTAATGAATTAGCAGTGAATTGTATATGTTTATTATAATAGAAGGTTGTAGTCATATGAAAAATAAAGAAATAACAGAACACATAAGAGTTAGGTTAGAACAACCAAAAGAGCTCCCACCAGAGGGTGAACTGGGAACCCCCAGGCTCTGTGGTTCCTCCCAAGTGGATTAATGGGAGCAACCTGCCAGGACAGCTTTCCTCCCTTGTCCTTCTTTGGTAAACTAGAGAGCTAAAAGAAAAGTTGCTAAATGAAAATGAAAAGGTGTGTGACTGGTGAAATCCTTCCAGGTAGATGAACTACCTTTTTTTAAAAAATTTATTATTATTATTAGCTACAGATGTAGAAAACAACACAATAGTTATCCTTTTCACCCCTTACAAAGTGACTACCCCTCCTCCCCTCCCCCCGATATCATACATATCTATTACAATTCCATTGAGTCCATCCCCACACTATATTCCACATCCCATGACTATATATGTGTTAAATTATAGTCAACATCTAATATTAATTAGCGGCAGCTTCAGATGTACAGTAGGATGGGTGTAGTGGTCAGGCCATTACACCCATCCATGAAGTGGTCTCCCCGACAAGACATGAGTCCTTCTGATCCCCTAAGAAAAATATTTACAACTTTATTGATTATATTCCCTAAACTGTCTCTTCTGTCTCCGCAGTAGTATTGTAGTTATCAGTTTGCCTCGTCCCTTCCCCTTCTCCTCATGCCCGCCCCCGTTCCATCTAGCCCTCATCAGTTTTTTCTTTGTGTCTCTAAGACTATTTCTGTTTACATTGCTCTTTTATTCAGGTCTTTAGATTCCACATATAAGTGAGATCATATGGTATTTGTCTTTCTCTGACTGACTTATTTCACTTAACATAATATTTTTCTAGGTCCATCCATATCGTTGCAAATGGTACGATTTCTTTCTTCTTTATAGCTACGTAATACTCCATTGTGTAAATTTACCACAGTTTCATTTTTCTTTTTTTTTTAAAAAAGATTTTATTGGGGAATTGGGGTGGGGAACAGTGTTGGGGAATTGGGGAAGGGGAACAGACAAGTTGCCATCTTTTTGTTCTTCAGTCTAGTTGCAGAGGATGTTGCTTCACTGGCCCATGTTGGTGTCATCATTGCACTCTTCCCAGATGAGGTGGATCGGTCACTGGCCTCTGGATGTCGCTCACTGCGGCTATTGGCAGCTCACGCTGGCTGCCAGCCACTCATGCTGGCTGCCGGCCACTCACTGTAGCCTATGGCAGCCCACTGCAGCAGGGGCTGCAGCCCACACTGTCACCGGAGCTCACACAGCCCAGCTCCAGGTGGAGCTGTTGTTAGCTGTAGAGGGCAGTGTCACTGGCCCTCATATGTGGGATCCGAACCCGGCCGCTGGCATCCCAAAACCAGCTCTTAACCAATGCGCCACTCAGCCGGCCCTGTACCACAGTTTCTTAATCCAGTCATCTACTGATGAGCATTTCAATTGTTTCCAAGACTTGGCTATTGTAAATAACGCTGCAATGAACGTAGGGTGCATAGATCTTTTCGAATTAGTGTCTTGGGTTTTTCAGGATAAATACTTAGGAGTGGAATTGCTGGGTCAAAAGGTAGTTCCGTTTCCAGTTTTCTGAGACACCTCCATACTGACTTCCATAGTGGCTGCACCAATCTACAATCCCACCAACAGTGCAGCAGGTGAACTATCGTGTTTTTTTTTTTTTTTTTTGAGGGCAGTGTCACTTGCCCTCATATGTGGGACCCGAACCCGGGCTGCTGACTTCCCAAGCCAGCACTTAACCACCACGCCACTCAGCCGGCCCATGAACTATCTTTTAATCGTTCCTTGAGAAAAGTAACAGTGGCAACATTTTCTCATTCTTTAACACCTCCCTAGATAAACTCAGCTGAGAACCAAGAATGGTTGCTCAGTGTCAGGACAGGGCCTTGGAGTTCAGAAGGCTCCCTGCTTTGCAACATGGAGACAAGGTGGCCCTTGGCCCTGACAAGTTGGAAGATGGTGGCTCATGGGACTTATTCTAGGTGCTTAAGTCTCTCATAAATTTGTATAGCTTCTTTCCTCTCCCCATTTCAAATACACAGATTTACTTTCAAACTTATATTTACTTAAATGATAGCCAATACTTAAACAGCATGTTGCATATGCCAGAAAATTTATGTATATGAGCTCCTTTAACTAACTCTCACAAAAATCACTATATCTATTTTGCTGATGGGGAAACTGAGGCACAGAGTGGTTGAAAAACTAGTTTAAGTTTCATACAACCAGTAAACAGCAGAGCTTGGATTGGAAACTGGCGTTAAAGTCTGTTGTTAACCACTGCATTATGCCGCCCTTTGTTTAAAGCATTGTTTACTGCCTCTTTCCAGCTTTTGTACAAATAAAAAACATGTGGCTGTGCATTTCAATTCGAGTAACCATGCTTATTGGTTCCGTTATCTTCTAACCATTTTACTAAACCAATTCCTCAAACAGAAATATTAGTTTTTTTTTATAAAAAGGTTGTCATATCCTGTTTACTTTAACAGACAAAATATAATTTTAGCAATGCTCTTTTGATGTAAACATAAAAACATGGAAAGAGTAAATACACTATGAGGCCAACCAAATAGTAATTATTTTGACATTAAACAAGATATCCATCTGCTTTCCCGAGTAAATAATCTCTGACAGCATCTAAAAGACAACAAGACCATGAAGCATTCGGGGCACTAATGTTTGCACTACATGGGGATAAAAAAGCAAATGTTGGTGGATCAAAGGGGGCCCCGAGCAATGAGTAATGTAACACTCATCTCAAATTAAACAGCCATCTCCATGATGTGATGCAGAGTTTCCTACCCCACTATTCCTGGGAGAAGGAGAATCAGAGAAGAGTGGGGCAGAGACGGGTAGGGCAGAGGCAGAGAAGGGTGAATAACAAAAAGAACAGAGGGGCCATCTTTGTGTTCCAGCTCCTACTCTTCTCCATGGAATAGGTAAGGATCCGTCCATCATACTCCATTCTATTGTGTTGTTGGAAAAGTCATGATGCATTTTTGCAATGAAAAACATAGAAAAAAATACATCATGACTTTTCTGACAACCCAATGGTATGGTGGCACTTGGGTGCTTGTGTCTGGAGCAGTGGTTTAAAATGTTGGGAAATCTAAGAATGTGATGAAAATACTGTGACATCTACAGAGAAAAATGTGTAACTGTAAATGCAAATATTTGTCCATAATTTCAGAGGACTCAAGGATTCATTGAGGTCTCTCCATGTATTCCTAGACACCCCCTGTTTCACAGATCCCAGGAAAACAACCTCATTTTTAGAAATTGTTCAATCAATCACATATTGTTAGATAAGCACCTAATGTGTGCTGGGTACTAGGTGGATGCAAAAGAAAAGCCAAACATTCTTCCTACTAAGAGTTTATGAATATATTGCTGATTTTTCAAGACAAGCCTCCAAACTACATAGAGAATGAGTAAATATCAACCTGATATACTTTGGCTATATCACGGGTTCGGTTCCAGACCACTGCAATAAAACAAGTATAGCAATAAAGCAAGTATCAAAATAAAAGCAAGCCATAATCTTTTTATTAGTGGACGGCTTTGCCTTCAATTTTGTAAAAATGCAACATATTAAAAAAAAGCACAATAAAGCAAAGTGCAATAGAATAAGGCGTGCCTGCAATACTATTAGCAAACCTTTATGTAGCATTTACTGTGGGCAGCCACTTCAAATACACTGTCAGTGGTTCTCAGACTTCATCAGGCATCAGAATTCGCTTAGAGCTTGTTAAAATACAAGTTCCTGGGCCTGGCCCCTAGAGTTTCTGGTTTAGTGGGTCTGGGGTGAAGTAGAATTTGCATTTCCAACAAGTTTCCAGGGGATACGCTGCTGCTGCTGCTGCTGCAATTGTGCACTACATCCTATGCTGCAGATTCTACTATCCCCAATTTATGAGCGAGGAATCCCGAGTCCAGGGAAGTGAAATAACTTGTTCAAGATTGTGCCGCTGATAAGAGGCGGAGCCAGAACTGAAATGAAGATTGTTTGGTTCCAAAGCAGAAACGGACAAACTTTCTTAAAGGTCCACATGATAAATATTTTAGGCTTGCGGCCTTTTGTGGTTTCTGTTGTTGCTACTCAATGCTGCCATTGTAACACAAAAGCAGGCATACGTGATACATGAATAGGCATGTCTGTGTTCCAATAGAATTTTAATTACAAAAGCAGGTGTCTGGCACATGTACTGAAGCTTGCAGACCACTACTCTACAGTCTTACGCTTTTTAAGACTTAAATATGAAATGGTAATCTCAAAGGATTATTTAAAAAAAAAAGAATGAACATTAAGTGCTTAGCACTGTGCTTGACACATAACAAATCAAAATTCTTTTGTCCTTGTTATAATTACTGAGAATTCCCAGTGTCACAAATAAGTGCTTCACTTCACAAATCCTCAAGCCTAGAAATCTACGGGGTGGCATCCTTGGCCCACGTAACAGGAGGCTGAAGGAAAACTGCCCAGGTCCAGCACTCACAGGGCTTCTAGATTCCCACTGCCTAGTCCCCAGAGGGAGGGCACCCTCAGTCAAATGGATGGGAGAGGACTGCCTGCAGCTGTTGCACAAGCAATGGAGAACAACAGGGAATTAAAGAGCCAACTTTGGGGGCTGCAGTTGGGAATGGGTTGGAGAAGAACCAGAAGAGAATTCAGGAAAAGAACTAGGATAATTCAGGAAAGGCAATACTTTGAAAGATACTGAGGTACAAATTATGTCTCCTTTGTAACAGAATCCTCCAAATACCCAAATCATTTGAAGCACATACAGAATGTGTCCCCTTTGTCACTTAGAAGTGCTACTGTCATGGGGCCCACTTGAAAGAGAAAGCCCAGAAAACCTCATTTCATTTTTTAAATCTGTCATCTGATCAATACAAGTCCAAATCTCCATAAGGAGAAGCAATAGGACAGAAGGATGAATACCTGGGATGCTATATGCAATCATGATAATCCTTGATAAGCACTTTTAAAGCTATCGGTCCCTCATGCTTGGTTTCCTTAACCTATAAAATGGGATACTATAATAGTACCTTTCACATAGGGCTATTGTGAGGAGTTAAGTGGAAAAAACAGTGTCTGACACATTGTAAGTGCTAGACATTATTTTTGTCATTGTAATTATTTTATATTGTCCGTCTAAAGATCCCTGTGAAGAAGTAGGGAGGGCAGACCATTATTATTTTCCAGGCAAGGAACCTGTGAAAGTCTGATATTCTCTCCCCACCGCCCTCCCCTCCCCTCCCCCCAAGGATTGTGGTAGCTTTGTTAAGCAAAAGCTCCTGATGTCTGGTTCAGGTCTCTTTTCATGGGCCCAGAAACAAAGTAATATTTGTCCATTAATCTCAAAGTTTGTTGGAAAACTCCTGGTGAGGTCTTCTGGGATCACTTTCCTAAACCAAAGATCCCTTTTTCTAAGTGTGAACCTTCTTGTTGTAACATCCAGTTCCCCCAATTCACTGTGGATTTGTGAAGACTCACTGGGCTGTTAGGACACATGTGACGAAACAGGGCTTTCAGGTGTGTTTACAAACATCTCTCACTCGAACTTGGGTAAGTGAATTAAACTGAGCAGAAGCATCCTTCTGTTTTCTTCATTGTCCCTTAGGGGGACAGGGAGCTGGGGTGATAGCTTTCAGGGTGCCTGCCATCGGGCTCCCGGCCTCCTGTTAAATGTTAACATTAATGCAGTGCTCTAGCTTGGAGCTTTCCAATTACAAGCACTTTCTCACATATTATCTCATTAATCCTCATGGTAACTCTAGGAAACTGAGGATTTACAGATCAGGAGACCGAGGCTCCAAGAGGTTAAGTGATGAGCCCAGGATGGTTCAGTAGAAAAGGTGGCACAAAGAGGACTTAAAGTCGCTTCTTATACCTTCAGTCAAACAGAGCCTGGGGGTCACGGAGTGGAGTGGCTGGGCCAAAGGGAAAAGTGTCCAAGGTCCTGGGTGATGTGAAGAGGGCTTTCTCTAGGAGCCGGGGGCTCAGTCCTAGGGCAAGCAGTGGGCAGTGGGCCAGCTGCCCCTTGTGGGGTCGGCTTTTACCGTGGGGGTGCTGAGACTACCCTATGCCCAGTCTGCATCAGGAAGCTTTGCCCATCAGACCACTGGACCTGGCTCAGCTATTTTTTTTTTTCTTTAAAGAAGGTTAGGGAAAAACCCAAATTGTAGTTAGTTTCAAAATATCAGACAGGGGCAAAATAACTCCCTCTGGTGGCTATTTCTAGTAGTGGCAGCAGCAGCAAACCAACAAGTTTACGATAATGAGATCCCGAGGAGAAGCTAAATAAGCAGTGTTCTTCCAGAAACCATTCTTCCCGAGCGTGGAAGTCATCACATCTGACATTTCTCTATAGATGGAGTCATCTGTCTGTTTGTCCTTCTCTCTCTCTCTCTCTCTCTCTCTCTCTCTCTCTCTCTCTCTCTCTCTCTCTCTCTCTCTCTCTCTTTTTCTGGTTAACACACACACACACATACACACACACACCTATATACTTATGTTTATTTTACTCTTTATGTCAGGGAATTTACAGTTATTATTTCATTTAAGTTTTATTATTGTGGCATTAAACAAATGTAACAGTTGGGAGAAACTGGGGCTCAAAGATGTCAAGTAAGTTTACCAAAGTCACACAGCTTGCTAGTGGTAAGAGTTAGTCTTCTAGCCATAGCCTAGGGGATCTCAACTCCATGCCCACCCCTAACTGAAGAAGAAAGAGGAAATACGATTTATCTGTGTGCCCAGAAACAAAGAGGAACATGACAGCTCTGTTGAGCCAGTGTCTGCCACGTCATGTGAGGGCTCCCCTGAAAGCCTCTGTTTAGAGGAGAACCCTGTTGATGGCAGGTTGGGTAAAACAAAATGATCTTGGACAAGATGGGTTAATGCTTTGAATTTAAACCTGGCCTAAACTAGTCAAGTACTATGAGACTGGATATTTGATACATCTCAAAGAAATTCTGCTGGAACTGCAGTGGCAGAGGATGGCAGGATGTGGAGTACAGCATAGGACATAGAGTCAGTGGAACTGTAACAGCTAAATACGATGTCAGAGGGGTAGTAGATTGGGGGAGGGGCTTATCACTTTGTGAGGGGTGTAAATATCTAACTATTACATTGTTTTGTACACCAGAAACTAATTTAAACAAAGAGAGAGAGAGAGAGAGAGAGAGAGAGAGAGAGAGAGAGAGAGAGAGAGAGAGAGAGAGAGAAAGGAAGGAAAGCAAAAGAAAAAGAAAGAAAGAAAGAAAGAAAGAAAGAAAGAAAGAAAGAAAGAAAGAAAGAAAGAAAGAAAGAAAGAAAGAAAGAAAGAAAGAAAAAGAAAAGGAAGCAGGAAATTGCTGGTGCAGGGCATTGCCAGTCAAACAGGCCTGAGGACTGTGCCTCAGTTTTCAAAAGCTACCTGGAAAATTTGGCTGAGATGATTCATCAGTGTAACCAATATTTGAATTCCATTTCTGTGTGCCTCATACCAGGTTATTGCAACAATCCAACTTGGACTGGCTTAAATAATAAGAAAATTTATTGGCTTACAAAACTGTTATGCATGGTTATCAGATGATGTCCAGGCACGGGCTGATCTAAAAACAAGTCCCTAATGTAAGATCTCAGTGTCTTTCCGTTTCTCTGCTCTACTTTTTCATTTGCTAAATAAGTACATTTGTAAAAAAGTTTCAATCATTTATTTCACAAAAAAAGAACACTTAGTACTAAACATGTTGGAAGAATAGAATTTCAGAATAAAGACTAATCCTGAATACATCTAACTTTATGAAAAAGTCGTTGTTCTTATCTTTCCCCTAATTTTGCCTTGAATCAGTGGCATTGTCACCATGGTGGCACATTGTCCACAGCCTGCACACCACACTGGGGCAGATGTTCCCCCTTCCCACATGGGGGCTAATCTAGTGCTTTCAGTGGGCTCAGGAGGCCCCTGGTGGAAATTTATGTCTTTCTTCTATCCTAGTAGGGAAAGGCAGATCTGTTTAGACCTTCCCAAATATACCCACAACCCTGTATCTCCTATATCATGACACAACCTCCTTGTCTTTTCTCGAATGTCCAAACCAAATGATTTAGCATTTGTTCTATTCCAAGAAGTGAAACTGTCAAATTCCATTATTGGATTTTTTTTTTTTACCCAAACACCAGAACCACATTCTACTCTTGAATCAGAATAAATTTTAAAATATATATTGTTTGGAAAAAAATTAATTGTATGAGTACAGACTTAGGAATACAGACTTAGTTTCACAAAGGTTTATATAAAAAAGGCCCAGGGATTTGGGTTGATGGCATCTCATATGGGGCAAATCAGCCTGCATTAGTAGATGTAGCCCTGGTCATGGTAGACAATCATTTCACCATTCTCTTTACTGGAAGGCCTTGTTCAACCTGGGAGATCATTTAACAGGACCATCCACCAACCCCAGTGTTTTCTGAAAAGAATCGGTGATGATGGGAAGGGTCTAAGCACCCAGTCATATGGAAAATTGCCGAAGGAACAGAAGAGTTTTATCTTGGAGGAGAAAAGAATAAAATGACTCCAATAACAGAGGGCCCTGAGCTGAGGCGCACTCAGTGTTACTCTGAATACTTCCCGGGGGGAAGCCAGATGAATGGAGGAAAGTTATAGAGAGTTAGACTTAAAGCCTAATCTAGAGAAGAATTTTCTTCTACATGTGCAGTTTTCTAAAAATGAAG
The DNA here is from genome assembly GCA_033961575.1 of Aselliscus stoliczkanus. Lineage (NCBI taxonomy): Eukaryota > Metazoa > Chordata > Mammalia > Chiroptera > Hipposideridae > Aselliscus > Aselliscus stoliczkanus. Next base: position 125,695,099 of record CM066731.1, read on the forward strand.
TGAGCTCTTTAGGGACAGAGGTGAGTTGTCCATTAAGAATAGGGTAGAAAGGATCCCTGCTTTGAAAGGGAGGTTGTCTTGGATGATACCTTCTAGCTCTGACATTTTCTGAAAAGATACTTGATTTTGGACAAACAGCAGGCTCTGTGTAAGAGCAGAATAAGGCCTCCCAAGAGATGGGTAGTGATCTAAAACACTGAATAAAAATATAAACACTAGGCATAAAAACAATGCATTGTTTGCGGGCCGTTGATGGCAGGTTTGACTGCCTTAGTTCCCACCGTTTCATCCCCTAACATGCCCTTCCTTCAATCAGTGCATGTTTAAATTCCATTCAGCCTCTCCTCAAAGACTTGCCTGATTACCAGCCGCAGGGCCTCTCTTCTTCCTTTTAATTCCTATGAAAAATTGTGTGAACCTCTTTATTTTTTTTTAAAGTTATTTTTAGGCTTTTCATAGAAATTGACACATACTTATAGGGAAATAATACAGCCCTGCAGCCAGATTGCTGGGTTCAAATACTGGCTCCATTGCTTCCTAGCTATGTGATAATGGGAAATTTATTATTTATACTATTAAAGTGGCCATCTTTATATCCCTACTGTAGCTGTAGATCTGTGGTACTTTTAAAGAAGGTTTGATAAAATTGCTAGAAAACTTGAAGGGTTCTAAATGGGAGAATCCAGGAGTTGGGAATGAAACTAACATGTATTGATAGTTGTTATTTAATGTAGGCTAAAATTTACAACAAATAGATCCCCAAATGCAATGGCGCTAAGGAAATAAAGTTTGTTCTTGCTCACACAATCATCTAGAGTGAGTATTCCAGGATGCTGGGGTGGCTTGGGAGGAGAAGGAGTCGGGGGGAGTTTGCTTTGTAAAGCTATTAAGGGTCTCAGGCTGCCATGTTCAGTGTGTGGCTTGAAAGTCTGTTGGACATTGTTCCAGCCCATGGACCAATTCCTGTGGCAGGGGAATAGGATATTGATTAACGCAGCCCAGGCCACATCATCACTGGAGTTGGGAAGGCTTCTGGGGTATGTAGGATAGACATGAACAATCCTTATGATAGGATCCCTGCTCCTGCCCAAGCTTCCCTTCACAAAAAAGTTCATAAACTTAGACATTTGTAGCCTCATGTAAATTAACACATGGAAATGGTCTCCCAGGATTTTTAAACTTAAAATCTTATTTTTACTTATCGGGTAAAGAGCTTTATTCCTAATGAGAAAGTTCAACGATGGGACCCAGCAGATGGGGGCTGGTACTTTATGTTGAGTTGGACTGATGGGGGTTGCTGGGAGCTCTAGGAAAGTAACATTGTAGACAGTTGGACCCGGGTTTGAATTATGGTTTAGACACTTACTAGCTTTGTGATCTTGGGTGAGGTGTTTAAGTTTTCTGGGCCTTGGTTTCTTAGTGTGTAACATGGTGAGACTATCAGCTTCCTTGTGAAGTTTTATGAGGAGTGAGATAAAATATATATAAAGTGCCCAATAATGCAGATTCCCTTTCCTGAAATCACGCGTCAAAGGTGGCCAACATTCCTCCCACATATAAGTATATAAGTCCTCTTCTGATTACCAAGAATAGGTATTAATATATCTTTCCTGACAGCCCCAACTCAGATCTACCTTCTTAGATTTGAACAATTTATAACAATTGTTTAAATGGCTTTCACCCTGATCGAAGTAAGCCTTCCAAAGTTCTCATAGAATATGAATAATTTGGATAGTGTAGTTGAATTGGGACTGTTTTTTTCGTTTTTCTTTTTTTAAAAAAATAATATCCCTGTTTTGCCTCCATTTTTCTTTTTTAGCTAATAAAAGATCAAAATAATTAAACCTTTTGATGTTTCAGGATAGCTCTTATCATAGGTGTTAAGGTAAAGAGACTTTTCCACATGATTGTAGCTCCATAGCCCGAACACTGATTTAATGCCATGTCTTTTGCCACTGGGAGATTAATTACTGTACCAAATGTTATTAGGCTGAGTAGGTTTCTTACCTGGAAATATGAGTCTGCCGTTTTACAGGGATTATATGAAAGCAGCTGAGCAGAACTCTGACCAGACATGAGGCCTTAGGGGGTGTTCACAGCCCAGGCAGTCTCCCTACTCAGACTCTGATTGGTCCATGGGTCTGGACAAACCATAATTGGAAAATGGGTAACAGTGATTGCCTCTACTTCCTAGCTTCCAGAATAATGGGGTGAGCCTTGAGGCTGAGGAGTTCGCTGTGAGGGGTGTCATGTGTTTCTGTACCAAGCTTTCCTGACATTTTTTTTTTTCATTTAGAACCCAGAGTATGTTAGTTTGCTTTGAAGAAGCAAACTATGAATAACTGGGAACAAGCCTTTCAATTTCTTATGGTGTGGATGCTACTTTAACTCACACCAAAATGCGCCTGTGGGCTGATGAAGCAGCTGTTTGGGATTCTTCTGTTCTCCCCAAAATGGAGTGCCATATCATGAGGACATGTCACCTTTCTCATTTGATAAATGATGAAACAAAATTGACAAAAGTTGGATGAGATTTTAAAGTCTTTATGATCTGTTTCTACCAATTGTTTACACTACACCTGGCTCACACATGCTGCATTCTTGCACAATGCATTTTATTTCTGTTGACAAATTGACTATTTTAAGAACAAGCTGATGCTCACTCTGCTCAGTACCCGTTTTCTGTTTTCATGGCTTACTGACTTCAAATATAGATGCAAAATGAGCTCAGAAGGACAATGCACATCAGAGTACATCACCAATGACAAGACTTTGACAACAACAAACATTTCTAACTTCTATTTACATACCCATTTACCTCAATAATACCCAACATTATCAAATTTCAGTACAGCAAAATAAGGTGGATGTGCCAGGAAGTTTGCTGGGGTTGATGTGACTAACCAGAAATACTTGAGTATTTTATAAATTTTGGATATTAACCCCTAATCAGATATATCATTGACAAATATATTCTCCCATTCAGTAAGCTCCCTTTTTGTTTTATTGATGCAACTCAACACCAAAAAAACAAACAACCCAGTTAGAAAATGGGCAGAAGATATGAAGAGACATTTCTCTAAAGAGGACATACAGAAGGCCAACAGGCATGTGAAAAAATGTTCAACCTCACTGGTCATTAGGGAAATGCAAATAAAAACCACAATGGGATACCACCTCACTCCGGTCAGAATGGATATCATCAATAAATCAACAACAAGTGCTGGTGGGGCTGTGGGGAGTAGGGGACCCTGCTGCACTGTTGGTGGGATTGTAGATTGGTGCAGCCACTATGGAAGTCAGTATGGAGGTATCTCAAAAAACTGGAAATGGAACTACCTTTTGACTCAGCAATTCCACTCCTAGGCATTTATCCTGAAAAACCCAAGACACTAATTCAAAAAAAATATATGCACCCCTATGTTCATTGCAGTGCTATTTACAATAGCCAAGACTTGGAAACAACCGAAATGCCCATTGGTAGATGACTGGATTAAGAAACTGTGGTACATTTACACAACGGAGTATTACTCTGCTATAAAGAAGAATGAAATCGTACCATTTGCAATGATATGGATGGACCTAGAGACTATTATGTTAAGTGAAATAAGTCAGTCAGAGAAAGACAAATACCATATGATCTCACTTATGTGTGGAATCTGAAAAACTGAATGAATGAGCAAAGTAAACAGAAACAGTCTCATAGATATAGAGGAAAAACAGGGTTTCTAGTTGGGAGGGGGTGGGGAAGAGGGAGAAGGGGAAGGGATTAGACAGCATAAATAGGCAACTACAATATTGCCACAGGGATATGAAAGACAGTTCGGGGAATATAATTAATAATGTTGTAAATATTTTGTGGGGTGTCAGATGGTCACATGTCTTGTTAGGGAGACCATTTCATGGATGGAGTAGAGGCTTGATCACTGCACTGTACACCTGAAGCTGATGTTGTGTAATATTGTATACCAACTGTAATTGAATATATAGATAGTCACGGGATGTGAATTATACTATGGAAGGGAGTCAAGGGAATTGTAATAGAGATGTATGATATGGGGGAGGAGTGGGGTGGCGAATTGGGGGAGGGGGGGTTGTCACTTTGAGGGGTAAAAAGTATAACTATTGCACTGTGTTGTACACCTGAAACTAATTTAAAAAAAAAGTTTATTTCACAGTAAAAGAATTAAAAAAAAAAAGAAATACTTCAGAGGCTATTGTAAGAGATCAGACCCCAGATCTGAATGCCTTTAGGTTTCTTCACATGTCCTTTCATTGGCGTGAAGGTGGCTTCTTTGAGCACGTTTTGAGCCCTGCAACTAGAGGCAGATTTACTATAAAGCCAAGTAAAACTGAGCAGCATGGTCATGTGATTGTGGTTGCAAAAAATTTGCATTAAACAAACAAACAAACAAAAAAATAAAACAAATGTGGTCTGTTTCCACTCTGCTTTCATTCCCACTACACCTCCATTTGAATTGGATAGTGCTGAAAATGCCTACGGGGATTTGGTGTTCTGGCAAGGGTAGGTTGAAATGGGGATGCATTTATTTTAGGTTTAGAGGGATATATTTATGTGGTTTGCAGTCACTTCTGTGTATAGTTAGTTTTAGCCATTCTGGTGAATGAATGATTTCTAAGAAAACTTCTGCTGCCCACTGGGATGACATACCCAACTTTGTGAAATGAATGTGCATGGCCAGAAATGGGATTACAATATGAAAGTACCCTGGAGTGCCTGACACAAACAGTAGGTGGGTGGTGGAGGAGAGTTCTGATTAGAAATGCCTTCCAAAAAAATCAGATGTGAAAATTTTTGAAGTGAGGGTTTGGTTTCCATTAAAACCTAGTCAAAATGGGAGTTATTTCTGACAGGAATAGTCTCAATAATGCAGTACATGATTATAAAGGCACTATACATTTTCCTTTCTGTTAGAAATTCAAAATTGATTGGAATTCCTGATGGTAGGGAAGAATCTGCAGCTGTATTATCACCCGTGCATACATTCATAGGAGAATTTGCATGATTTCTGCATTCTAAAATATCGCATTGGACTTTTAAAACACTGGTATAAACTGCTTTACTAAAATCTGGTGGTTCCAGATGAAAAAGCACACAAAACTATCACTGATTTATCAAACAGCTAGAAAAACCAAGAAGTAAAACTGAATTTAAGTCAATTTGTGTTGTATGGGGGTATTTTGATTTATACTATTATACCTTAATACAAGGTACTGGAAACTTAAAAATACATTTTAATTGTTCTTGTGTATGCCTTAAGATTAATATTATGTAATTCTTCAGAATATATAGCCAAAATATAGAAAAAAATAGAGGTGTATCACAAAGTTAATTACAAACATATATATTTTTTTCTGGATTTTATGTTGTTTGTAGTATTAGTCAAAATATAGTAAAATGTAGTAAAAAAATTTTAAATTTTTAATTGTTGAGATTTAATTTCTTTACTCTAAATAAAAGTCCATGTTTACATTTAATTTTGTATATGTAACTTTATTTTTCTTTCTTAAAGAAGACCCCTCAAATTGTGTAAACTTCAGCTCCCATAAAACCTGGATTTGCCCCTGTTTGCAATGTGGAAAGATATATAATGGTCACAGTTACATGTGGCTTACAGTGTTCTATACTTTAAATCTTAGGTTCGATATTTTTTAATGTATTGGACATTCTAAAGAATTGGTATTAAAGAACAGTAGAAAGTTATCCTCATACCTCCATATCTCTAACACTTTAAAAAAAAATCAAATTCAGAGTTCACTTGTTAAGTTTCTAGATCTTTCCCTAACGCTGCCTTCAGGGGACAGTCCTCTTTCTTCACATCCCTGAAGCCAGGGAGGGTGGCATTTATCTTGGTCTCTCATGGCCTTTTCTAGATAAGTGCCCTTCCACTTTCTGTAAAAATTCTCCCTCTTTTGAGGTGCAGACTGCCAAGAGTTTCCTCCCTGTAAGTGTCATTACTGAGCTCTCTGCTTCCTCCTGCTCAATGATCAAAGACTTTTTGTACAACCCAGTGTAAACCTAGACTATTTCAATGTTCACATAACACACTTAACAACCTAGTCATATTAGTTAATGTAGCTACTAGACACTATAATATACTACTACAAACTTGGTGGTTTAAATATAACATAAATTTATTCTATCACAGTTGTGGGGCCCAGAAATCTGAAATCAGCATCACTGGGCTAAAATGAAGGTGTCCTCTGGAGGCTTTAGGGGAAAATTTGTTTCTTCCTTCTTTCAGCTCTGGTGGCTGCCAACATGCTTTTGCTTGTGGCCATATCACTCCAATCTCTGCCTTTGTGATCATATTGCCTCTACTCTTCTGAGCATGTGAAATAAAACCTCTTTGCCTCCCTCTTATAATGACATATGTGATAGCATTTAGGAACCACCCATACAATCCAGGATAATCTGCTCATCTCAAGGTTCTTAACTTAATCACACCTTCATAACCCCCTACCCCCACCCCTTTTGATACATAAGGTGACATTCATGGGTTCCAGAGATTAGGATGTGAAAGATGTGGATATCTTTTTCTTTCTTTCTTTTTTTTTTTTTTTGGGTGGGGGGCAGTGCATTTTTCAGGCTATCACACCAGCCTTGCAATTCCTGGATATTGTCACCTCCATGTCCCTCTGTCTCTGTTCCAGTTCAGCCACCCACTTCCTGGACAACATCCTCTGAGGACCATTATAACCCAGAACTGCTCTGAATTGAAGGCTGACTATAATCTCCTCCATTCTGTTATAACCCTGCTACCTCCACACCTGTACTTCGACCTCTTTGAGACTTCTGATGGCTTGAATCCTCACTTTTCTTTCAAATTTTCAATCCCCTTATGTTAGTTTTCCTAACAAAAGTCACAATCCCTTTTTCATTTTCTAGACTTGAGCAAGTTTTGGCTCTGGAATATATTGGCTGAAGCAAAGGTTTAGCTCTCTAGTACAGGGATCAGCAAACTTTTGAGACAGAAGAGCCTCCAGGGGTCAGCAAACTGCAGCTCGCAAGCCACATGCAGCTCTTTGGGTATGTACATGTGGCTCTGAAGTCAAATTGAAAATGAAAATAAAACTATCATAGTTTCATTTATAAAATTTTTAAACAATAGTATTCACATAATGGTGATTATGTAAAAATATATTTATGGCTCTCGAATAATTTTTAAATTGTTGTGAGGGACAGGATTGGCGCTTCCAGGGGTCGGCAAACTTTTGAGACAGAACGTACCCAAATTGCCGCATGTGGCTCATGAGCCACAGTTTGCCCATCCCTGCTCTAGTGGAAGGGTCCTGCAACACCACAGCAGGTGTAAACAATGATCCCCCTACACCTTCCTTAAACAGGTATCCTGACATTTACCTGGGTAACTGAGCACTGAGCATCCAAACACACAGGATCCTAGTTGACATCAACACTTGGAGACCCCTAAGCATCCTCATGGGCCTCCTGGTAGAGTGTGGGCATATTGGAGCCAGGTCATAAACAAATGGAGTCCTTGCCACAGTGGGTAAGTTAGGCTGGTTCACAGTGGGTGAACTGGATCTGCAGACCCATCTGGTGATCATTTTCCTGGTCCCTGAATGTATAATTGAAAAAGACATACTTGGTAGCTCCTATATGAGATCGTTGGCTAACTGAGTATCTAATATGCCACCATTTGGAGACCAATAAACCATTTGGTGGAAACTTGACTCCATTGGATCCCTTCTACACTGAAAGGAATAGTGATTCATTCACACAGAAATACACACATGTCTGGGAATGGATTTGCTTTTCCTGCCTATAGGACCTCCTCAAACACCACTATTTGAGGGCTTATAAAGAGTTTGATCCACTAATATGGGATCCTACATACTATGACATCAAACTAGGGGACCCACACTCCAGGAAAGAGGGTGTGGGAGAGTATCCATGACCATGGGATTCACTGGTCATATTACATATTGCTCCACTCCAAAGCCAGTGGCCTGATAAAGCATTGGAGTGGACAGTTGAAGTCATAGCTGAAGAAAGTGCCAGCTTGAAGGTGCTACTTTAGAAGGTGGTGTACACTGGAACACAGTGTACACCTGGAATCAAAGACCTTTTTATGTGGCTGCTGCCTCAATAGGAAGAATAAACTGGCTCTTTGGGTATGTACATGTGGCTCTGAAGTCAAATTCAAAATGAAAATAAACCTATCATAGTTTCATTTATAAAATTTTTAAAGGATAGTATTCACATAATGGTGATTATGTGAATGGCAGGATGGCAGTAGACCCCACTTACCACCATTTTCAATGACCCACTTGGGGAATTTGTGTATTTCATCTCCACAAATCTGGGCTTCACAGTGTTAGAGGTTCTGGTTCCCAAAAGAGGGAACACTTTTACCAGAGGATCTAGAAAGAGATTGAACTATAAACTACAGCTACTGCCTGGGCCCTTGGGCTTCTTATGTCCATGAAAAAGCAAGCAAGCAAGCAGATGAGTTACTCTTCTGGCAGGAGCCATTGACCCTAACCATTAGGTGGTGGTAGGCTGCAGTTACACAATGGGGGCAGGGACTAATATGTGGGTCTACAGGTGATCCATTTGAGTGCCTCTTGGAAGTCCCTTTATCAGTTTTGATAGTAAGAGGACAAGTGCAGCAATGAGAAGGCCATAGTGGTCATTGTGCAGATGCCTCAGGGCGAAATTCTAGGTCACATTGCCAGGTTATCCACTAAGACCAGCACAGGTGGTAGCTGAGGGTGAGGTGAATCTAGAATAGGTAGTTAAGGAAGGAAATGAGAGCTGTGGCCCTAAGACTAGCTGCAAGAATGGAGCTGCAGCTCATCCTATTAAGGTTCCTTTCAGGTTTTCCTCACAGGAGAGGTCCATCAGAATCTTAAAAATTATTTTTTTCCTTTAATTATAGGAGGATGATAAATGGATTCTTAATTTGTGGTTCAGTAATAACTTGATATATTAAGTTTTATGATTTTGTTTTTGTTTTCCTGCAACTGATCCCCCTATCATTTCAATCCATCAGATTCCTCCTGAAGTCGGGAATATCTGCAATAGGCAGTAGGGAGTGGTGGTGGTGGTTGTGGGTAAGTCTGTTCTTTCTTCCCCAGAGGGATCTATCTGTCTTTGAGTATCAGTCCTCCTAGGCATATCTGTTGCCAACTAGGAGAGTAGTGGAGAGATGGCAGGGCATCAAAGTTGGCCTCACCCTCACCCCAGTTTTTGGAAGGTACCCTGCCCTGTTTGGTTTTGTGAGCCCAGGGTATGTCAAGGCTGATGGTTAGGAGCCTGTGCTGATATGATTGTCCCTGAGGCTGCCTGGCAAAGCCAAAGGATGGCATTAAAACATACCTATAGACCTTTTACCAGAGTTAGGAAAGAAAATTGGCTACATCTCTGGGATATTATCCATCACAAATACTGGTCTGGAAACCAGAAGAGTCTAGTGGACTAGCCATTTGTCACCAGTCAGAGCAAACATCAGGACCATCCTTCAGGGACCAGGCCAGCGTGGGTCTCAGTGGCTTTCTGGTGACAATATCAGGTGAGAGATCTTCCAGTTCTCTCCAACACCCATCACCCTCCAATGGCATCCTCTGTTGTCCAGACAAGAGAAGAGAAGAAGAGACAGACTGGAGATGGTACTAAGTACTATATTGAAACTGGGCTGATAACATCATTCCAAGCTGAAATAATATTTTATTACATAAACTGTATCTGAAATTTGCAGGGTTAAGTTTTCTATCATTAGCAGAACTAGAGACTTAGAATCAAGATTATGCAGGTATGAAATGAAGAATATTTCCTTTCCCTCCCCAGTTATATCAATTTATCTTCATTTGCAATGTTTGCTAATGAAATGCAACCTGCAGAATGCAGATAGGTACTCCATAGTCCCACTAAGCAAAGATAGCAACATTTACAACAACATTAAAACATACTGTATTTCCCCAAGACAATCTTGAGAAAGAAAAATTTGGAGGCTTCACACATCCTGATTTTAAAACATATTACAAAGTTAAATAATCAAAATAGTATGGTACTGGCCGAAAGACAGACATATAGACCAATGGAACAGAATAGAGCACCCAGAAATAAACTCTCACATATATGGTCAAATGATCTTCAAATGATTGTGTGCCAAAAGCTACACAATAGGGAAAGAATAGTCTCTTCAACAAATGGTGCTGGGAAAACTGGATTTCCTCATGCAAAAGAATAAAGTCGGACCCTTACCTAATACCATATACAAAAATTAACTCAAAATGGATGAAAGACCCAAGCATAAGACTTGAAATGATTTTTAAATTCCTAGAAGGAAACATAGAGGAAAAGCTTCCTGACATTGGTTTTGGCCATGATTTCTCAGACAAGACACCAAAAGCATAGGAAACAAAAGCAAAACTAGACAAATGGGACTACATCATACCTCAAAACTTCTGCACAGCAAATGAAACAATCAACAGAGTGAAAAGGCAACCAATAGAACGGGAGAAAATATTTACAAACCTGATATGGGGTTAAGATCCAGATATATAAAGGACTCCCACAACCCAACAAAAACCAAAACCAAATAATCCAATTAAAAAATGAGCAAAGGCCTTGAATAGAAATTCCTCCAAAGAGGATATGCACATGGCCAATGAGCATATGAAAAGATGCTTAATATCATTAATCATTAGGTAAATGCAAATCAAAATGACAATGAGATATCACCTAACATCCATTAGGATAGCCACTATCAAAAACACAGAATATAACAAATGTTTTGGAGAATGTGGAGAAATTGGAACCCTTATGCACTGTAGCTGGGAATGCAAAATGGTGCAGTCTTTATGGAAAGCAGTATGGAGGTTCTTCAAAAAGTTAAAAATAGAATACAACAGTAATAGAATTCTTCTGGATATATATCCAAAACAATTGAAAATAGGATTTCAAAGAAATATTTGCACATCCATGTTCATTGCATATTCACAATAGCCAAAGAGTGAAAGCAACCTAAATGTCCACTGACAGATGATTGGGTAAAGAAAATGTGGAATATACAACGGAATAGTATTTAGCCTTGAAAAGGAAAGAAATCCTGTCAAAAGCTGTGACATGAATGAACTTTGAGGATAGTATGTTAAGTGAAATAACCTAGTCACAAAAGGACAAATACTGCATGAATCCACTTAATGAAGTATTGAAAGTAGTCAAACTCTTAAAAATAGAAAGTAGAATGGTGGTTGCCAGGGATTGGGGAGAGGAAAAAAAAGGGGAGCTGTTTTTCAAGCGTATAGAGTTTCAGTCTTATAAGATGAAAATTTTCTAGAGCTCTGTTGTGCATCAATGCACATTTATTTAACACTACTGTATTGTATACTCAAAAACGGTTAAGATGGTAAACTTTCTGTTTTGTGTTTTTTTTACTGCAATATAAAAAGTATTGCATTTCCTTTAGAATCTTTCTTTTAATAACCATCAATTATATTTACTTGGGCTTATGGCTCCATTTTCAAGTCATGCCTGAGGAAGAGAAGTATTTTTGACTATAGATTTGTTATTCCTAAAAACAAGATTCTTGTGATTGTCATTAAATTGTTGTGGTGGCCAGATTCCCAAAAGCAAATGATCCATTTAAGGGCTACTAAATAAGAACCTGCAACACTTTTCTAACTAATAACAATGACAACCAACAACACTATTAGTAGCAGTCAATATTTATCAAGCACTTACTAGTGCCAAAACTGTCCCAAGAATGTAATATATATTATTTTATATAATTCTCTTAACAACTCCAGGAAGTAGACCCTTGTTATTCTAATTTTACTCCTGATAAAAATTAAGGCTCAGAGAGGTTACCTAACTTGTTCAAGATTGCATAGTTGAAACTTTCAAAGCCTGGATTCACACCTAGTTTTAAAATAGGAGATGATTTAGGGAGAAAGTATTATTAAATACTTGGCTCTATAGTTTAGTGGGAAAAGTCAAAAGAAGAAACTTTTAAGAAGACAAGGAGTGTTGTTAATTTCACTGACAGTTTTGAGAGCCCTGGCCATTTGCCTCTTTTTCCAGGATCTTTAGCTCAGAAAGCAATGATCATGTCATTCTCCTTTCATAGACCTCATTTATAGTTTGGGGAAATAGCTCTGGACTTTCTGAGACTCATGTGGAAATGGCTGTTTCATCTATATGGCAAACTATCCACAAAGCAGCTCTTCATCTCTAACTTAACAGTGTCAAAGTCAAGCTCAGGAACCATATCCTAGGGCTGTGGTCACGTGGGCATTGCAGAGAGCTGGTGGGAGAGACCTGCTCAGCAAGCAGAAGCAGTGCTTTCTATTTGGCACTGATGGCAGAACCAAGGTTGAGGATCTTTGGATCCATGCCTTTGTGAGAGACTCTAGGAACCTTTCCCTGTCCCAGGTAGACTTGGCAAACCAAATGGCTGCTGTTATTAAAAAAAAAAAAATTCTCCTTGGCACCCCTATATCCAGTAGTATTAGATTCTCTCTTGGCTGTCTCTCAGCTTGGGGAGGACCCTGGAGGCAGTGAGTCCATGAGAAAGGAGGCAAGTAAAGGGAAACCGAGGGAGAGAGGAGAAACCAGTTTCTGTACTTGGCCGCCCGGCTCAGGGGCACGCGTAAGCTGCTTGATCTGGATGCATAAGGGCTTTTAGAGTTCATAATAACTGGATTGTGAATCTTTATTCTTTTCCTGCAATAACATGAGTTGTCTTAATAAGTCTTAAAACAGATAACTCCGTTTAGTCCTGCATCTCAGTGTTGGCACTCTGTGATGCTACAGAATTCTCCTTTTGTCTCCCAAACTCAACCTTTTCATGAAAGAAAAGTTGCCTGAATTCCCATGGCCCTTCCCATGACACTAAAATGCTCCAACCAAAAAGGTTAATTGTTTTCCAAAAGGAAATTTGATGAGATTGTGAAAATGTTTCATGTTACACCCATCCTTATCCCTTTCTGGAAAATATTAGGGGTGGGATCCAAGTCAAAAGGACTTGAGCGTTGGTGCCCGTTTACCATGCAGAGTCATGGTGAAGTTTGCAGGGACGATGAATAAAAGGAAATGGATTTATACTCTGGGGGCTCATCCTTTTTGTGGCCATGTGAGAAATGCTGCCTTGGGTTGTTTTTATAATGGTGCTCCTCTCTGACTCAGCCTTACTTTGTGCCAATAAGAATCGCCTGTTAATATAATTAACATCTTCGTGTTTAAGACATTTCATTTCAAAACGACTAGGTATACCAACAGTTATGGCACTGAAATCATTAAAATCATGCAAATGCTTAAAGTGTATAGGCCTGGGAGATTATAGTTTCATTAGAGAAAAGGCTATAAAGTTAGACCCAGGTAATTACCTTTCCCATTAATGCTAGAAATTTCTGTGCTCCACTGAGAAGCGATCGTGGGGCATCGTGCCTTCTGTGCTTTTACATTCAAACTGCGGGGGCCTTTATTTCATCAGCACAAACTGCAAAGAAGCAGCGGCAGCTTTCCAGGTGTACTTGGCAAATTGGGGTTTAAACGTGGAACACATCAAATTAAAATTCAATATTAATTATTTTGTCTTGCTAGGAGTCTGAGTGGTTTAAAGCAGCAAGGGTAATTGTCTAATTCATTGTGTGTGTCTACAGCGAACTTAATCATTATGTCAGCTTCCTAATAAAAGGTTATTATAGAAACAAAGATCCCAATTTTACATATGGTAGGCAAGGGAGGATTCGAAGAGCCGGTCTCTAAGGTAGACTTGAGGATCTTGACAAATGATGCCCATGCTGTGATCAGATACTTAACAAGAAATCTCGTTATTAACTAGGCCTGTACAGATAATTAGCACTTGAGCTTCAAATTTTAAATCTGGCTTGAGATGTATAATTTATCAAAAGCCTTAGCTGGCTGTCAAAGTTCGATAATAAGGTAGTGTTATTGATGAATTGAGATTAAGAGCAGATTGAAGAGAAAATTAGGCTACTGGTTAGCCTGAGAGGTCTGATTTCAATATTTACAGTACTAATTTGGTATTATTTTGGTAAATGGCTGTGGTCCCTAAATGCTGCATGGTATAGAAGAGTAAACTCTGCATCATTATTCTAACAGAAAAAGTATTGTTTACTGGGTACTGGATTTTGCAGCACTAGCAGTCTGGTTAATAGGCTGCTTTATAAGATGAGTGTACCTGTTTTTTATTGCATGCATTTATTATAACCCATTCAGCACCTAGGGCTTTTAGGGAAAATTAGAAAGTGTAGCTTCTTTCCATTAAAAATGATATTACATTAGACTAATTGCTCCAGAGCCTGTCTTCCTGATTTAACTCGCTTTCGTTTATCTCTTGGCATTGTCTTCCAAACAGTCTTGCCACTGGAATTTAGATGACTACCATTTTATATATTCAAGCTACATAAAATGAGCAATCTTTTTTTAATGATCTCTGGTAACACTTCATTGCAAACAATCGTGGGGGGTGGGGGAAGGAATGATATGTACAATAAACCATCTATCTGTGGTGAGTCTTAGCTTTGAAGCATAGTCTGAGTACACTTATGTGATCCTTAGCAAGTTAAATCTTTTTGATGCATGCAGTAAAACGTTGTTTGGGGGAATAGCTGATTTCCAAAATTATATTAGGCATCACCTAAGGCTATGGCAAATTGTCTCCCTATTTTTCCTTGCTTGAGCTCACAAATGGGATTGGAAAGTGTTGGAGTGTTTTATTGTATATTATGTCAGGTATAAATAGACAGCATACTGCATCACAATATCTCTATATGCAGCTCATAGCAATATCTGCCCATGAAATAATAAAGTACAGGACCGTTGGTTTCCAGAAAATGGCTCTAAAATCCCTTGTAACATGTTGTTGGCAGCAGCCGCTCTTCTCCAGTCTCCAGCTGTCCAGTGGGGTATGCCAAGTCACAGCAGGACCTCAGGACTGTTTGCACTGAATGGTGGCACTGAGCATTATGGTGCCTTGCCTTGTACATTGTGCGCTTGCAGACAAGCAGGCTTTCTGAGACTCAGCAGGAGCGTGGCCGTGTTTGTGCTGAGGTGGTTAGCTCGTTGGCAAATTGCTATTATTCAGAAATGTGTGGCAGAGGAAAATGTATTGCATTACATTTTCTATCACTATCATCGTCACGCTGACCAATAACAGGCCTCCCTGCAAGCTGACCCTCTTTTGGACTTTTATCTGAGGCATGATTGGATTGAGCAGAACTCAGCAGAGACATGTGCTTGGGATGAGGAAGAAGAGGTTTGGTCCCATCCCGGCTGCATCTCTCCAACCTACCCTCACCTCCACTCAGCAATGCCTCCCTGCCTGCCCCCCACAACTCCTGAAATAACATTAGTTTAGCATTCTGCTTTTAGAGGAAAAAGATTTGGTGTTTCAGCTGTTCCAATATATGTTGACTGCGGACTAATGGATATTTATTTCACTTTATTGCTTTCTGTAGGCAAAACTCAAACAAAAGGAATTGGATTTTGCTAATAGCAATGAGCAGCACTGGCATTTTTTGACAGTAGTAAGCACAATTCTAACCCCCACATGGAGACAGAACTTACAGCTTTTCAAAGCAATTTCACATACATCATGCCCCTTGTTTCTCATGTGTGACATGGGCAGGGTTGGGGTTACAAGGCCCATTCACCACATGAGGAAAAATGAAACAAGGGAAGAGGTTATAGCGTTACCTAATGGCAGCGCTAGGACCATGCTGCTCTTTGAACTTTCTGATTTTTATTCTCTGTTCCTTTCTCTGAATAGAGCAGTTCTATTCTTTATAATCATATTTTTTTTATCATTAAAGTTCACAGAAATAGTGGCGAGACAGGGTCTTTATCCTGCATCTCTCAGAGTTTGAGGAAACAGTTGTCAAGAGCTAGGAAACTGAGTAGTAGTGTGATGCTACAAGTCTGCTCTTCGTGGGCTCATTGTCCCGCTCCACGCGCACATTCTAGAGCTGTGCTCTGTGGGGTATTGCCCCATTGCCCACGAAGGTAGCACAGAGTTTGGCTTCAGGTATTCTGTATTTAAAAGTCAGTTGTTAATCCATTTCAACTGGCTCTGATAAACTTCAAGAAAAATCACAGTTTTGTTTGATTTTAAACTCACTCAGAAAAGGCAGTCACAGAGGCAACAGTGCTGAGATTAGAATTCAGGGCCACTGGGCCCGGTAGCTTTCTGACCTGTTCGAAATTCCAGCATCCCATTCGTACCCTAGTCACACTCTCAGAACTTGATGTCAACAAAGCATTGCTTCAGTGCTGGTCCCATCAGGCCATGTTCACTTGGGACCTCTGTGGGGAGGAGGAGGTGAGTGTGTTTCCTAAACGGGGAGCTTTTTTCTCAAACATAACCCCTCTCAGGCTGCAGCTTATGGGACTCAGTCTGAGCTTGTAAATAAACCGTACCGAGCAGTTTAGCGGCAGTTGCATGTAGCAGAGTAAAAATATTTTCTTTCATTTCAAATAAGATTAGGAACTCACAGTGAATAAATTACACAGGCATGTGCAATTTCATATATGTGGCAAAGAAATAAATGATCATTGATGATCACAGTGTGTGGACAGGAATTTGCATTTTATATTGAGTTTTCAGGTAGCTGGTTTTTATGTCTCACTCCTAGGCTCTCTCCTACAATAAGAGCCTCACCTCAAGGCAAGAACAGGATTGTGGGGTTTTAAAATATTATTTATTTTTTTTATTTATTTGTGTGCGTGTGCGTGTGTGTGTGTTTGATGAAGGAGAGGAGAAAGGTGGGAGAAATAGCAATTTCATTTGAAAGGAAAAATCAAACAGAAGAAAACAAGAGTGAAAATGTTAACAAAACCACTGTAACAAAGGTGAATCAAGAACTGACTGTATCTGTACATTTGCTTTTTTTTTTTACCCCCTATTAGCAGTACTTTTGTTTAATAAGAAGTATTATGCTAATATGTCAGTTAAAGGATATAGATATTTGAACTCTAAGCACAGAGACATTTTTCATCTGGTAAGTGATGAGCTTTGCTTTTTCAGAACAGCATGGACAGGGTAGATGTTTAAAAAATACTTAAAGTCAATATTTGAAATAAATAGTGTCTTATTCATGTTGCTATTATTCTTCTGAAATTTTATTTTAAAAGGTAGATGTGAAAAATATAAGAGGGAAAACACTGGACAACATGTAGAAATTAACATTCTCAGACAATCCCCCATCCCAAATGAATGAAGATTTATGGTGCCTTTGGACTCATACAGCACCTTTTCCATTATAGCTATAATAGAAACCCTAGCTGTTTCATCTTTGAAGCCATCAAACTAATTTCAATATACAAACTGAAGAATATATCTAAATGTTTGAGAGGTAATCATTATTTTATTATAAATTAACTTTTCCTTTATGTTTGAAATAAATATTCATTTCAGAGGTTCTAAACTAGTACCTTTTAAATTAAGCAGGGTACCTTTTAAGGGTCCTGCAAAAACCTAGTTATTTAGTAAACTATATCACAGAAATTTTTGAAAGCAATACAATAAAGTTGTATTTAAAGTTGGATATATGAAGTATATAATTTACTACCCAACTCTCCGAGAGACTGGGACTTTGCAGGTGCTTTGCCATATTCGATCAATATGCACTTATATAACAGCAATGCTGCATGTGTCCCCATTTTCTGTTATCTATGGGAAATGAATTGCCCTAAAATTGCAGGTCACATTTTTTTTGTGTGTGTCATTTGTATTGCCTTCTTATTTAGTGATGTCTTCATACACACACACACACACACACACACATTTGCTTTCACAAACTGATTAATCAGTATACAAGAATTGTCAATGGTGTCAAATTGGGCTCTACTAGCACCCAAGGGGGCTGAGCAGAAGCCTGCCCAGTTCCTGTTCCTTGGGGAATCAGGCGACACGTTCACTGCCTGAGTCTCACCAATAGGGGTCTCCAGTGTACCACAGAACTATTTACAACCACTCCATTATGATTATTTACAGTATGCTGTACATGAAGACAGAAGCAAAGGGGCAGAACAGATTTATATGGGCTGGGGCTGATACCGGATTTATTCAAGGAGTGAAAGGGTGACATCAGAAGTTACAAGTGATGAGGTGAAGTAAAGACATGTCTAGGTTTGTGTGAGAACACCTTTAACCTAACATTGCGGACAAAATCTGACTATTGCACAAATAGAGAAAAGAATATCCAGGCAGTTACATTGGTGTTCCCAAATATTTAAATATGTGTCTTTGTTTAGATGAAACATTCAAAAGAGGGAGTGAATTTCTCTGTTCTCACTTGAATCTTTTGGGTATGAGTTCATGCTATCTAAATAACAACCTTGAAAGTGGTTTATAACAACGTTTTATAAAGTTATTTATATTTTAATGAGAATGTAGGTGCTTAAAATTGTCTTTCCTCCACTTTATTATAGATAATTAGGGTAAGGAAATCCAGAAAGGGCAATTACAGTTTATCATAATTGAATATAAAGTTTAAGTCATGTTTAGAAATAACAATACAGGTTCATGATATATAAAGCATGTTATAACATACTTTTTATGCATCACGGAATTTCTTTATGTCATACATTTTGTGAAAAAATTAATTTTTAAAACCCTTGACTAACAAAGTGAGACATTTCTGGAGTTTTGGGGTTAGATCTGTTTGTGTAGAAGGCAATGGATATTCAGAATGCCTTTCTTATTAATTTATTAATTCAACAAACATCTATTGGGTTGTCGGAAAAGTCATGATGCGTTTTTGCAATGAAAAACATTGAAAAAATACTTTATGACTTTTCCGACAACCCAATATTTAGATCATGCCTTGTGAAGTCACTCAGTACTCAAAGGAAAATAGAGCAGTCTAGTAAATAATAAATAAAAAAAGAAATCCTAATGGAAAACAGACTGAGGAAGGAGCTAGCATTGGGGCAAAAGAAATACTGTGAGAGGGAAGAGGACTAAACAACGAATTCTGAACGAAGAGTTTGAGTATGATTTTAAAAAATTAATTGGCCTTAAAATGAGTTGTGAACGAGGTTTAGGATTGTGATGGGCAGTACTGGAGAGAACATTCCATGTGCAAAGACTTGGAAACTATTCATGAGATGACAAGTTGCGTAAGAAATAGTAATCTTTATGAGATATGTAGTTTACTCTTTGAGAAGAGAGGATAGGTAAGGCTATAAAAATTAAGACATCCTTGATGAAGGTGAATTGCATTTAGAGTTCAAGGTTGTGATAGAAGGAAATAAGCCCAGGTAAATACAGAATATTAATTTCCAGAAATCAGAGTCAGGAAGCTTAGGGGGACTGTCAGACATGACCCCATTGAAACAAAGCACATGGCTGTGTAAAGGCTGATTCAATAAAACCCCATGTGACCAGTACGACTGTGGTCTCTTTCATTTTTCCACATTTAGGTGTGGCCAGTTTGCTCCTTTCAGGTTTGTGTCACCCTAACTAGTTGGGTGAGTCAGTTAGGAGTTAGTTTCATCAATCTTCCCCAGATTAATTTATTATCTACAAAATAAGAGGTTGTATTAACTTACAGCTGAGCTTTCAACCAGCTCTTAAGGATCTTGTAGATCAAAATAAGACTGAAGACACAATTAGGCATATCTTATGAGACAAAGGAGTTCAGAAAACTGCATATTTTAAAGGAACTACCACTACGGACACAAGAACCTTTACCTCCTTGCTAATTTGAGAAAGATAAAAGCTATTGAAAAATAACTTGATTAAATGAAGACCAAAGAGCCCAAGTTCAGAAAACAATACTGCAAGATGTAAAAATGAAACTAAGATAGTAGAGATGAATGTTATGGAAGATTCTAAGCTCCCTGGGGCCAACCTGGTAAATGCAGCAAAATTGCACTTGGACAAAACTCTGATTTCATATATGACTTCCTTTCAGTGAGTCTTTTGATTCAGTCAAGATTAAATTGCTAGCACAGGAAAATAAATGAGGATGGAGTGACTAATTCTAGCTTGAGGAAACACAGAAGGTTTCCCAGAAGAAATGATACTTGGACCCTACCACTAACAATGAATTGTGATTTTATAAGTAGAGAGTGAATGTAAGGGTACTTTGAGCTAAAGGACCAACATGATCAGAAGATAATCAGAACCAAGGAAACTCTTTGGGATTGTCAAGTTACATTCAATCTACTTGGATGAACAGATAACAAAGAAGATTTTTCTAACTCAGTATTAGCTAAGCAGATGGTTTTCCTTAGGTGCCAACTATTGATCTGCAATGTAATATCTCTGAAATTCTTTGGGTGATGGACTTAGATGATGAAATGGCACCATGATGGTCAGAGGAAATGACAAGAAAATTTGAAATCTAATAAACTTTTGAGTTATAAAACTGGCTATAATAATTGGGACAACCCTTAATAGGAATATAATGCTCATATGCGGGAAAAGGAATCTCAAATAAAATTTAGAAAATGATTCACTATGCACATTAGACAGGAAATGATCTTGAGTTGTAAAGTTGAATATGAATCAATAATATAGTTATAACACCATTTTGAGGGCCAAGTTTTGGGGACTCTTAAAAGGTGAGAGAAATTTGGAAGAGATTTTTTGCTACACCAGTCCCAAATTCTTTAGTTTGAGGTACAAGATAGACATATACTGTTATGGAGAAATATAAATATAAAGCCAAGCTAAAAGTTTGTAATTTAATTTGTTTAAGCCAACATCGATTGCAAATACCACAGATACTGTTATAAAACTCAACACCGTATTTAGTTTGGGATGGGGGTGGGGTTGGGGAATGGTCAAAAACAAGAAAGACATGATGTGTTAGGTTCTCTATCATTTCATGCAAAGTAGAAATATAAAAGGAAACGGAAGCCTCAAAATTGATTAAAGGCACAGAAATTAGGTTTTTCAGAAGAGTACTATACTTACTGTGGATTATATAGCTCAAAGAAAAGAGAACTGAAGGATATCTCAATAACACTCTACAAGAAGGTTTTTGATAAAACTAGTGATCAATTTTAGATCTTCACCTGATCCTCAAGTTACAAAATTATAGACATCGAAGTTGGTTGAAAGAGTGCTGTTTTTGCCAATAGAAATGATTATTAGTTATTGGCATTGGCCAAGGATAATGCCTGGACGTCAGAGTATATCTTACTGAATTTTGGCTCTTCCATTTGGTAATTGTGTATTTAACGTCTCTGGGCAAAGTTACTTAATTTCTCTGGGCCTCCATATTTCCATCAGTAAGGTGGACATAAAAAAAATAGTTTCCATCTCAAAGGATATTGTAAGGATTAAATGTATGAATACAACGAAAGGACTTAGACTAATTCTGGAACTTACTAAATGCTCAATAACAATTAGCTCTTATTACTATTACTTGAGCATAATTGGTGCTCATTGAATATCTATTGATTACCACATCTAGTGCAGCCAGATATTTATCTGAGTATTTTTAAAACTAAAGATAATCATTTTTGGCATGGTTTAGTTACAGCCTTACTTGAATTATATGTTGCCCTCGTACACAGTCTTTCTTCCTTAAAGAGGCATGCTTAAAATGTGCACAAAAGTCTTCTGGATGTTAAAACGCAAAATTAAATAACAAAATGCATTTGATAATACATTGTGAAAATAAGTTCTGATAATTAATTGACAGCATGGGATGCATTTTGAGGGGCAGCTTGCATTTCTGATTGCCAAACGAACAGAAAGACAACTGTCCTAAAGCTTAGGACATTTTGAAACTGGAGTCCAGCTCCATAGTCAGTGACAATGCACAGTGGTTGATGAGTTAGTTCTAGAGGCTTCTGAATTTTAATGATGCTGGAGATGATATTGTGTGTCCTTCAGCTTGTTAGAGTGACACCAGCACTCCATAAATCATAATACCTGTGTATTGTAAAATCAATAGCAAAGTGCTATCTCAGCGCTCACCCTTAATAAGTTTTTCAATGCTCTAACAGCTTAAACTTTGCCGTAATGCCATTGGACCTGTAGGTTAGGATCAGAGCATGCTTAATTTGTTTTGTAATAGAGACTTTTCACTAATGAAGGACCTATTAGTTAAGCTTTGGTTGCCACTCTGGTGATCAGTTGGCAGAACAGCCTCTGCAATTAAACTCGTGTATCTCTGTCCTGAAGCAAAAAAGCAGGCTTAAACAGTCAATAAATGTTAATCCAGTCACAACCTGTCTCTGCCTTTGAAGGCTGCCCATGAGGGTGTTTTTTTCCCCTCGCATCACATTTTTTTTGTTTCATCTTGTTTTAAATGTGGTGGTCCCCATGGAGTCGGGATGTGGCGTACATGACCTCCCATGGTTCTGTAATAAGATCTGGCATGCTAACAACATTGTCTACAGATCTGTCATCTATAGGTCTGTCTGTCCCTCCCCCTCCCTCATCTTCTCGCCTCTTTAGCCAAGGTTGAAGAATAAATGAGCAGTTGAAACACATGAGACCCTCAGAAGAAATTGGGTAAATACGTATGCAAAAAGGACAGTGTGTGATTGTGTTGCTAAAACATATATTATGGTCTCTCTCTCCCCCATTTTCACTGCATACATACTATGGTTGGATGGTGTAGGAAAACCTTTTCCCTATTTGCTTTATTGCAGTGAAAGTGGGTTGCAGTCATCACTGATGAGTGCTAGAAAGTGAGAGCTCAGGGCAGAGCCAGCAAGCAAAGTGGAACTTAAAAATAATTTCCAGGGTGTGGTAAGCAGGGGAAAGAAAAAAAAAAAAGGAAGAAGAAAAAACACTGGAAAATTAAAAAAATATATATTCTTTAAACTATTTCATACTTACCAAGTTATCTGTGTCCTCAAACAAAAATCCAGATTTTTCCCTGTTGCTTTTCCTTACACTTTCACATAACAGAGGGATAAAGACTGATAGCCAGAGAAAAGTAACTAATGGAGACTGTGGCCCACAGACTCATGGGTGAAGGAAAGAGGGTAGACTGAAAATGTAAATGTCTTCTGTTGGATCCAGGACCATGTGCTTTGGGCTCCTAGTGATGTTTATTTCTTTCCTCTAAGCAGGAGCTTGCATTCCACAGGGCATGCATGGGATCCATTTTACCTTATATAATTTAGCCTGTGTTACAGATTGGAAGATTTAAAGTTGTGGGGAAAGAGGGTGTAAAGGAGAGTGAATGGGTGAGAACACTGAAAGTTAGTTTTCTAGGAGTCACTAGTATAGGGTGGCAGTACTGAAAACCGATACAATGAGCAAAATGTCAATCAAAATAGGGAGGTTTAGAATTTAACTTGCCCTTCACCTGGGCTTTGTAGAAATTGTTGATTGGTTGGCACTTAATTTAGCACACTGGTAAGTTTTGAAAAAAAAAATATCACTTAATACAAGGTAAATTTTACTCAACAAAGTATTCAACTTAATCCAATTATACTTTGCAAGATTTTTGAAGTTGGACATCTTTTCTTCATGGGTCATCTTCCTGGAATGCAAACATTTGGATAAGATCTGATAGCTATGAAGCCGGCAGGAATTAATCATGTCCCTATGAACTCATTTATTTTAAAAGGACCTCTAGTAATTTCTCTGTGACTCATCGCTTTTTTAGAAAAGAGAGTTTCAAAGAAATGTCATAGAATATACACAAATATACTAACCTTGCCTTAATAAAAGCAGACCCTTTCAATTATTCAACTACTCACTCAACAAATATTTATTGAGTGCCTACTATGTACTCCTTACCAAGCCAGGTACAGAGGCAACAATGCAAAATAAGACACCCGTAGTCTTTGTCTCTGGTCCTATGCTCACTGTTAGGAAATCTAACATATGCAAAAGTTAAAAAAAAAATCAAACACAAATATATTGATTATGAGCACTGAAGGCAACAGATAATTAGCATCACTCAAGTAATTTATGACCCTAATGAACACTGAGCCACGTGCTGCAAGACTTAAGCCATTCAGTTAAGGAGCGGCATCTTTGTGTGCTCCCATCCTGTAAAAAGCACTGTGAGATCCTGCGGGTAATTGTCAAGAACGCTAAAGATACTCAGCTCTCAAACTCTATAATTTTGTTTCTCTCCCTCAAGAATGTAAGACGGAATATAAGTATATACATATGTACGTGTAAATTAAAAACTGCAAACAATGAAAGAGATGTAATATGTATATTTGGACCTCATTTCCTCATTTTACATTAGAAATGCATGATTGAAAGTAATCTTGCTGTGATGTCTTTAAGCAGAGGAGAACCTTTTTAACATAGATAAGGGACTATAAGTTTTCTGCCCTCTAAGTCTGAATTTTGGTAAATTGGGTTTTCTAAATGGGACTGGATGGGCAGACATGTGCGTGTGCACACAAATGTATAAAGCAAGTGAGTGTTACCAAAGAGGCAAAAAATGCGGGTTGATCCTACCAGAGCATTTTTAGGCAGAACTGAGTCTGCAGTCAGTGGTCAATGAAGTCCACTTTCCCCTGGACTTTGCATGTTCCCGATGCTACTGAACAGCCACAAGCCAAGGACAGTCATTCTGAGCTGGCATCAGGGAGTATGCAGAAATGGAGAGAAAGAAATCAATATCATCATCAGTGTTGTTTAACATTTCTTTGTTAAGCTTTGCAGCCTAACAAATATTTTACAACTCTTTTGTTCCCTCGTCTGGTTAACCAAGAAACAAATCCGGAAGGAAAGGAGCTCTGTTCTCAGGCTTCTGGGAGGGAACTTACTGTTCTCTTTAACCAATTAAAGGCCATTAAAAGCATGTGGTTTTCCCTGAAGGCTCTAATTTAAATAGACAGGAGCAAGGATATTTCTTGTGGAAGTGCCCCTGACTTCTTTCATTTATGTGTGATGGTACAAATATCATCCCTGTGGCGGGGATTGTAGCTGGACAGTAGGAACAGGGTATGACATAGAAAAGATGGGTAGCAAGATTGCGGCCTGCTCAGCCTCTTGGTCCTTCCCCACAGCGTCTTCTCACCCAGGACAGCACTGACGGGGCCAAGAACCCATCACCTGGTGGGTTAGTGGCTCCCCAGTTCTCTCCCAGCCAATCTTCCCGCTATATACAATATGAATGGACAGAAGGCGGTCTCCTGGGACACTGGTCTCCAAAGAAGCAAATGCAGTTTGTTCAATAGATAGGCATAGCTTAGTGGTAGATTGCAAAGAAGCATAAAATTTATCCTAAGGGAGAGCCCCTGAAGTTAAACAGATCATGCAGGTGCCAATGTGCCCCCCCATAAACTGAGACCTAGTTTCTGCTCTCTGTAAAAGCACTCACATGGCTTTATGGATGAGCCTTTTCTGAAGGGGATTCAGAAAATTGCAGTTAATTCTCAGTTGTGTAAATCTGTCTTGGCAGCTCCACTGGAAAGGGCCCTTTGCCTTTCTCTGGTAGAGCTTTTCTGATTCGTCATCCTGGTGAGAGTTGGGTACACCGATAATCTAATGTTTTCAAAATTAAGCACTATTCTCACCATTTTCTTTAAGATTAGAATTTTGCCAACAACAAATACAGCTAATTTGAAAGGTACTATGGGTGGAAACTGAGTAAATTATGGAGCAATAGTTCTATGGTAAAGTTAGTTCAGGAGGGGAAAGAAAATCAACTGTACAGTAAATTAGAGCAAACAGAATACAGTTTTGAGGTCTGACACACTGCATTTGAATATTTGCGCTGCCCTGTAACTTTGTGACTCTGGGTAAACTTGTTTAACCTCCTGGAGCCTTATTTTCATGGGATTGCTATGAATTTTTATTGAAAGCACATATATAAAGCATCTAAAACAGTGGCAGGCACGAGTTGCTGCTCCAGACATTATTGATTTCCCCATCTTTTTACTTTCTTTTTGTTTTTATGGCTAAATTCAGATACTCATGTTGCCTTAACCTTTTAAGATAAGATGTCTACAAACAAGACAAAACTGTAATTAGCAAGGATAAAATAAAACTAAAGCTAAGGAGATAATGTTTAATTTTATTTGCATGTAGGGTGTGCTATAGTAAATATACGGAGTTGGTGTATTCCCCATTTCTTCCGGCCAAGACGTAGAAAATGAAATTGTTATTTGTGAGCATTAATGGATCATGTAAAACACTGGTATCACGGCAAAGCTTTGCTCTCAGTAAGCCCTGTTAATGGTTAGGATTTTACCCCATAACATGATGATGATTATCATGCGCTAATCATGAAAAACCATTAATGCCCCTATGATTGAAGGCATTGCACACTATTTCCAAATCGATTTGAGCCGGACTAAATCCTAGACCCACATTGTGAAACAAAACAAGTGTGTGGCAAGCATGGTTTCTCCTAAGCCCCAATAATTCAAATATTTTCATTAAACAGCACCCTGGACTTACTTGATGCCTGGCAAGTGCATTTATTTTTTCCTTTTTTATTTTTAAACAAAGCAAGGAGCTGAACACATCAGAAATAACGAAAGCAGCATATTTTTATTGCCCTGTTCTTACAAGAACTGATTTTTAATGAAATTTGGTTTAAGACAAAAAAATCTTATTCCTGTGTTGAACCTTTTGGCGTGGTGCATTCCAGCCTCGGGCTATCTTTTATTGGCCAAGTTATAAACCCCAGAAAAGGGGGTTTTATAGTGGAAATGCTGACAGAACCCGCATAGTGCTACTGGGTGCCTCTCTAATTAGTCTGAAATCCTGAAAGCTGAATTCCATAATATGTGGCCTGTACTGTAGTGAGATTACAGTGTGGGCCAAACCCCCAGGCTTAACTGGGCATTTCATGTGCAATCAGGGCTTCATATAGACTATGGCGGAGCCTTTTACAGTTGTAAAATGCTAGTACTTTTAAGCAAGAGAAAACTTTATGGGTCCTCTTACTTATTTAAATGTTAAATAGGGCTGTTTGGAGATTTTTTGATAATCTCGGAGTCCCGGGCATGCATTCCCCACTTTGCAGACCTTGAGTTTCCACCCGGGGCCTGGACAGTCAGATTTCTAGGGGTTCGTTTTAGCACTTATTTAAACACCTTCCATAAAGCCAACTTTTATTTGTGCTCAAGTGTTTGGTGGTAAGGTTGGACAGAGAAACATCCTGCCAGGGCACTGAAGTGAGTAAACAACAGGACACAGGTAGCTTTACGGCACACAGACAGGTTTCCCGTTTTGGCTTCCCACACTCTCTTCCCTGCCCCACCCTGCCGCGTCTGATCTAGGCCCTCTGTGTGCCTGGACAATGTTTACAGGCGCTCATACTCACTGGGTGTAGGTCTAATAGGACCTATTTCTCTTGCAGCTGCAGAGCCCAGTCAAAAGATCCCTCAGCTATGGTGCCCTGGTCTGGACTCAAGCTGGGCAAGCTCTCCCACCAGGACCTCACCGAAGAAAAAAGTCCCAGATTCAGTTTAAAAAGGAGCACATGTTAGACAGGCCCACTGCTAGTGAAATAGCCCTTCCCCTCCCTCCACGGTGACCTGATTTCCCTCTTATTTTCACTTCATCATTTGGTTGGCTGGGTTCCTCCCACCATGGGTTCTGTTTCCTGAGGTGTTCTGCCATGTTCAAAAGGTTAGGGGACACACACTGAATGAGGTTCCTAAAGCTTTCTGTGCTTGTCCAAGAGGTGCATGTCCCCAGAGTTAAAAAACAAGACAACAAAATGCCAGAAAGATCTCAAGTTCCCACAACAATATCTTGGACTGCAACCCTGGTGCCTTTTGGCTGAAGGCTCTTCAGGCGTAGAATTGCTCACCCTGAAAACTGTTAGAAGAATGTTTCAATGAAACTGTGGCAGCCAGGCTGCCTTTCTCCTGGAACTTGCCGTCTCTTGGCACAGTATTTTTGGTCCAGAAATTACTCCTTAACAATTTACAGGGCACATAGTATAAGAAAACAGAGATCTGTGATAGAAATTATCTCCTTAAAATAATAATAATAGCAATAGCAAACACTTAAACTTTCTTTTGCTCTTTTTTGTTTCGGTGAGGTGCATGATGAAGTGGTCAGTATGTATATACTCAGCTAACATGAGTTCCAATACGATTTTGAAAATAAATTATTTTAAATTATAATACATAATTGAAAATAAATTATGTACTACCCATGTACATTTATAAATTGGATATTTCATAGGACAAAAATCTTTCAGAGAAAAGTCTTAAATTTGATCAGCAAAAAATGAGGCTGGTTTTTTTCCTGTCCCTTTTTTTTTTCTTTGTCTATGAAAGCTACTTCTAGCATGACCTGACCCAATGGTTAGCCTTATTAAGATTTCAATGAATATAATCAGGCATACTATTCATCTTGGATTTTTCCAGGTTCATTTGATTACAGATATTTTGCTAATTGTTAGACCATGTATACTGCTTTGGGGTTTGGAAAATGTGTGAAACTGTATTTGCCTGATTGAAAAGACATCATTTTGATGAAGAAGACCTTGAATAAAATAAATGATACAAGATTAGTTAGCTCTGTAGGATTTAGCTGATTGAACTTGCAGCAAAGCACTGAGACACTAGGAAAAGTGCTGGAGCAATGGCACACCGGGCACTCATTCTCTGAGTTAACTGCAGGCAGAAACAGCTTACTCACAAAGAGGGCAGACGGAACTTGACCAGCTCACCCTAAAGTTTGGAAGGTAAATCATACATAGTCAAGGCACATCTGAAGAAAATTAGAAGGGGGAATTCATCATAGAAGATATCTAAATTTCTTCTAAAGTTACAGTATTTAAGACATTGGGGTATTGGTTAAGAGGCAGACGAACAGACCTATGAAAGGGAACAGAAAACCTAGGAATTGACATAAGGGCATTTAGCAGTTGGTGCAGATAGCATGAGATTTCAGTGGTATCACAACTTTTTAAATGTTGCTTGGACAAATGGATATATAGGTAAAAATGAAGACTTCTTACCTCATACTATATACAAAAATACATTTCAGATTTATGAAAAAGATTAAACTTTTAGGATTAAATATGGAAAATATCTATGTAAAATGGGATAGAGAAGGATTTGTTAAATAAAAAGTACAAACCATAATGGGAGAGATTGATGAATTAGACTAAATTAAATGCAAACTGAGAAATACTCTGCAGACTAGGAAAAGATATCTACAATATAGATAACTGGTAAATGATAAACTCTCTGTATGTGTGTGTGCATGCACACATTTATTTATAAGTACCAGGGATATAAATTTTCAACTCATTTGAAGAGAACCTGGCAATATCTAACAAAGTTAAAATTGAGCATATGCCATAACAGCCAATTCCTAGCCAGGGTGTATATGGTAAAGAAACTTTTGTCCATGTGTATAAGATTATTCAATGCACTATTAAAATGATAAAATATTGTAAACAACATAAATGTCTACTAATTATAAAATAGAAAAATGAATTGTTGTAAAATCATAAAATGAGTTAATGCCCTATAGTGGTTAAAATGAATGAACTAGATCTATATATATATCTCCATGGACGCATCTGAAAAGCATATAGTTGATTGAAAAAAGCAATTTGCAAAGGAAATATATGGTAGATATACACTTTGAAGTCATTAATAACAATTTTTAAAATTTTCAAGAAACTTCTATTTTGTTATGGGTACATGTATAGGTTGAAAAGCATAATAATAAAGTTATGAAGTCTATACTACATCTTCCAGATAGTGGTTTTCTTCGGGGAGCAAACAAGAGGAATAGTTAAATCTACATAGTTTTATAAGTTTTATAAGAATTCCTATTTGTATTTTAAACCTCATCCTCTTAATATTTCCAATTTTTATGTATAATTTGTAATGGACATAGATTATGACTATAGTAGAATACAAATATTAAAAATATTCATGCAATCATATGCAATCATCTTATACAAGATGTTTGTGGTAACTTTTTCCATTTACATGTAAACAACTTTCTATATATCAGTAAATCATTTTATTTTCTTTCTTTCTTTTTTTTTTGAGGGCAGTGTCACTGGCCCTCATATGTGGGACCCAAACCGGGGCCACTGGTGTCCCAAGCCAGCTCTTAAACACCGCGCCACGCATCCGGCCCAATCATTTTCTTCAATATCATTTATTTAACTATTATCCTTTTTGTAATATTTAAAATAATAATATATTTATTTCTGATTACAAAGATAAAATTCATTGTAGAGAATACAAAAAGGAAATTTTAAATCACTCATGATCCCACCACTCAAAGAAAATCACGATGAATATTTTCATGTGTGTATCCTTCCATTTTTGTGTATCTGTACATTCACATTATATAGACTGTATTTTTAATTTTGGAAAAACTGTTGAAAGCTAGCATATAAAGTTTTGCCTTTTTTTAACTTAATTTATCATGAGTATTTCTTGATATTAAATACTCTTTAAAAACTTAAATTTTAAGGTTGTATACTTTCTACCAAATAGATCTATTCTAAGTCACTTAACCAGGCCTAGAGTGCTGGACATACACTGATGGTATTTCCAATTTGTCACTATCATAAATAGCACTGTAATAGAGACGCTGTAAGCCTTAGTGATTATGCCCTTATGATAGGCTCTGGGTGAAACGGTAAGAACTTTTTAAGGCTCTTAATATATATTGCCAAATTGCTTTCCACAAAGAATCAGACAATATTTTATGCCTACACATAAGTGATAAGAGGATATATAAAAGACATTAAAAGTTTTATTCCATATAATCTAAGTGGGCATATTAATTTATGGAATGAATCTATCCCTGAATTTTATAGAAGAATCTATGCTTATGATTTAATTTACTTTGAAATTCACAGATAAAAGTAGTGTCTATAAGGATAAAGTGTTTTCATAATTGATACATCAGTCATCTAATTTGATAAATGTCCTTTTAAGGCGCACTGTAAACTAAAAGCGAAAAAAACATTGAACATTTCTGTTGTGGTAAAAAAAAATGAATAATCTGGAAATACTATAAATTTCATGTAAATTATTAAGGGTGCCTCAAAAAAAGAAAGAAAAAATACACTTGGAAGAGGAAAAGATTCAATGCTTTTTAAATAATATGGACCATAATTGGAGCTTATTTATAAAACATTTTCATTATTAAAACCAAAACATATGGTTGTTTTTCATTAGAGTTGGCAAGTGTTTTTATTGCTTTATAAAAAATTATTGAATTATGCTCTATAAATCTAATCGGCATATAGATTTTTAATGGTATATATTCTCTTTCATTAACTTAGAGCTGTTTTCCATAAATACCAAATAGTGGTTAAAACTCAAAATGAGGGGATACAAGGTTAAATCCTGGTGTTTAAAATTTTGACAAATCGAATTTTGAAATATAATTTTAGAACACATCTAGGTCCTTAGGATTTTCATGGCCGGCTAATTCAAGTGATTTCCAAAGGAATGCTTTATTTCAACTTCCACTTTCAAGTATAAACACTACCCATAAGAAAACAAAGACTTGGGGATATTAAGTAGTTTTCAATTTCGGAAGTCAATAAAGGTCCGAGTTCTCTAGCTACAAAAAGGGGTTGTATTTACTGTGCTCATACTTTTTAACACCCAAACAGATATGAAATTTCACAATAATTTTTGCCAGTCTTAATCCAAGAAGGAAGAATGTGAGGAAGAGAAAGACCAAAACTGTCACAACTGCTCCTTAGAATGTGAAAACAAACCAAAATTAAATGGTATTTTGTTGAAGTCTGGAATTGAGTTCCAAATACCTCAGCTTCAATGGTTTAGTTTATTAAAACAGTTTTTTGTTTGTACTGCTTCCTTCCTTTCATAAATGGGCTCTGGGCCCCTTCAGAGATCAATGACATCTACCCACCAGGCCTCTTTGGGGAAGGACAGTGGATGGGAAGGAAAGCATGACTGTCCTTAGATCTTCCAGCCCCAGCTCCTTGGTCCTAGAAGATCAGTAGGTGTCACAAATGTTTCAGGGGTAAAATAGGATATTGTAATTTATTGAGTTTAGATTACGATGAGTTTTATTGCTGAGAGAGAAAGACATTAAAAGAAGTTTTATGAAGATCCAAAGATGAACTTTTAAGAGATGAATCAAACCCAGAATATATTGAACAATAGTAGAGTGGGTGAATAAAATCATATTTCTTTGTTCTTGTTTTTTTAGAAACAAATTATAATTCTGTTTCTTTAGGATGAAGATTAATTCATTAGTTAGTATATACTGATTGCTTATTATGTGCCCAACTATATGTAAGTGAGACAAAGATGTATCAGCCATGTTTTTCTGAAAATAAGGAGTCAATCTATTTGGGGACCTTAAGGCACAAGGAAAAATGAGACCAAAAGGTGGAAGCCATCTTTTGAAGCTGACATTGTCATAGGAACTCACTCAGCTAATGATCTATGTGTTTTTAGAGTCACTGGAACCATTCTATTGACCATTAAGTCAACTAGTTCAGACAGTTAGGCATCCAG
This sequence comes from Aselliscus stoliczkanus, assembly GCA_033961575.1. NCBI lineage: Eukaryota > Metazoa > Chordata > Mammalia > Chiroptera > Hipposideridae > Aselliscus > Aselliscus stoliczkanus. The sequence continues at coordinate 125,727,497 of CM066731.1, forward strand.
AAGACACAGCTAACGCATCCTCAATATAGTCTCTGTGACGTCAGTGCTAGGAAAGAATGGGGAGGCATGCAGCCTAACGGTCAAGAACTTTGGTACTGGAGTTAGACAAGAATCAAGTTCAAGTGCTAACTACTGTCCTAGCTATATGCCCTGGGCAAGTGAATTCATTGTTTGCATCTCTAAAATGAAGTGTCTAGTTTGTAGCATTGATATAACAATTAAAGGAGTGATGCCTGAGAATGCCTAAAATATAAATATCAGATTTCCTTGAATCTAAGTTGGACAATGTACCCTTGGTCGAATAATAACATTGGAGAAAAAAGGTAAATGCCAACATTAAAACTTGCTAATAGCATACATTTATGTACATTCTTATCATACACTAAATTTGCAATTTAACTTTCTCCATGTTGAGATAAAGAGCCTTCTGAATCACTTTCGGTAATCAATATTTATGTGTATGTGGCAAGACAATGACGTGTGGCTTTCCATAGTCGACACTAGTGATCTTGATCTTGTTAGCACCTTTAGGACTGAAAATATAATTTTTGAGGATTATGGATGAGAACCAGGTTTTCATCTGCATTTCCCATTTGGTTAAACATGCAACATTTTGGGCCAGCCGAGTGGCGTGGTGGTTAAGCACTGGCTTGGGAAGCCAGAGGCCCTGGTTCGGTCCCACATATGAGGGCCAGTGACACTGCCCTGAAAAAAAACCAAAACAAACAAACAAACAAAACATGCAACATTTTCTCTTTAGCTAAAGAAAATTAAGTAGCTTTTCTCAAAAGTCAGATAGAATACCAGATAGATATTTGGTGCTTAAGAGATAATCCTTCATGTTCATGAATCAGTCACATGAGCCTTTCTTAGTTTTGATAATTCTAAAATGTAATCTGCTAGAATCAGCAAGTTCTATTGCCTTTAGTCATATTGCCAACCACAAAACAAGCATTCTTCTAAGTTCCTAATAACGTTTTCTTTCAATGCTGCATCATAATGTAATCTATTTGAATAGATGAAGATATTTTCAGTACTATTAAAGATACACATTCAAATAAAGTTCGTCCACTTATGGTGCTATCAATGCAAATAGCTTAATTGAGATGATAATCAGATAAACAGATACTTCCTAAGCAAGCCTGATTTCACATATACCCATGGAATAAAGCTACAGTAGTCCCTCCTTATTTGTGATTCTGCTTTCTGCACTTTGTTACCCACACTCAACCTTGGTCCAAAAATATTAAATGGAAAATTGCAGAAATAATGCAATTTATCAATTTTAAATTGCGGGTCGTTCTGAGTAGCATTATGAAATCTTGTGCCATCCTGCTTCGTCCTGCCCAGGACATAAATCATCCCTTTGTCCAGCTTATCCACACTGTATTAACTACCCGCCCGGTAGTCATTTAGTAGACTTTTCAGTTATTGGATCGGTTATCAGAGAGAAAGCGAAAGAGAGAGAACACATTCATATAACTTTTATTACAGTATATTGTTCTATTTTATTATTAGTTATTATTGTTAATCTCTCACTGTCCCTAATTTATAAATTAACTTTATCATAGGTATGTATGTATAAAAAACATAGTTTATATGAAGTTCGGCTCTATCTATGGTTCCAGGCACCCACTGAGAGTCCTGGAATGTATTCCCAATGGACAAAGGGGGACTACTGTACTTGCCTAGAAGCCAGCAGTTCTCTTCTGACATCAACTGTTAGATTCCCTCACCTCAGAAACATTAGGATGTGCCTCTTAAAAGGAAGGAAATGATCAGTAGAGAGGAGAGACAGGCCTTCCAGGCAGAGGACACAGCATATACAACAGCATAAGGATGGGGATATTGAAACAGTTCAATGTAGGGTGTTGGTGGGAAATCAGAATGGATCAGGCCCTTGGAAACATCTGTTAAGACATTGGCTTGCCACTTGTAGTAATTTAGGACTTAATAGTTTGGAAAGCCATGAAAAGTTTCCAAGCAAAAGATTGTCACAATCTGGGCTTATAAAAGACATTCTTGCATGGGGGAGGCTGGGGTGAATGAAGGACAGTAGTTATGTGTATATATTAAAGGCCCAGGTAAGAGAAAATGCAAGCTTCAACTAAATGAGGGGCATTTATGAGGGAGAATTAATGATCTGATTACCAACTAGATGGGATGTTCTACTAATTAGTTAGGCAGAGTTGTTGGGTAGGATCTCTAGAAGCAAAATATTTTAGCTTTTGAGTGTAGGGCAAAATAAACCAAAATCTAAAATTGTAATGATAGTCAATGCTTTTTTTTCTAGAGTGCATCTTTCCAAGGAGAGAGAATAGAATTCTATCTTTGCATACTATTCCTTTCAAGTAAGCAGTTATGGTCCTTGTCAAGGTCATGGTCACAGATTGGGAACTCTGGGCCAGAGAGCCTCAAATAACTTGTCCACATGGCCAAGGAGCCACCAGGGCAATTGTGACACTGTCTTCTTCCATTCATCTGTTATTAAGTTTGGCAGGAAAACTTTTAGAAAGCAGGAGAGGAAATTCAGAATTAGAGAACTAAAAGTAAGTAAATGGGCCTGAGGTGAGGGGTAAACAAACATATTTATAGATGTGGAGTTGTAGCATTTAAGATAGTGTTAAAGTATTCAGGAGTTAAACTTTCCCCTTAACTCTTATTCTAATTGTCAGGTAGGAAGCAAAACTAAGAAATATAAATGCAGTTGTCTAGATAAATAACTTTCATTGTCAAAAAAACACCCAGATGAGGATCCCATGGGCTATACCCTTTCTAAGAGCCCACCTTTGATGCAGGTATAATGGTGGCACCTGTGCAACCCTGACCCAACTATCCGTACAGTGTGCTGAATGCAGCCACAGAAACTATCAAGAGTGAAAAGCCTTCCTTGGACTTGTTTTGCAAAAATACTTTGCATTTTAAAAAAATTTTATTGGGGAACAGCCATGGTCATTGGTTACACATTGCTTTCATGCTATAATGGCATAGTTGACTCTTTTAGGGAGGGCGCAGCTCACAGTGGCCCATGCGGGGATCAAACCGGCAATCTTGGTGCTATCAGCACCACGCACTAAGCAACTGAGCTAACCAGTCACCCCATTTTAACGCCATTTTAATGCTAGAAATGTTTCACCTTCCAACAGTCTAACATTCCAATTGATACGAGCAATTACCAATCTATAGAATATGGGCAAGTCTCAACAGTGAATGGAGTTTCAGTCAACCAAGTGATTAAAATCCAAGATGAGAGAGAAAACATTACTGAAACTGATTTATAAAGATGGCACTGGATTTGGTCACTTATCCTGGAACCCTGGATCCCATTTCAGGCAACCTTTTTTGTCCTCCCTCCCCAGAGACAATGACTTTGGAATGAAGATGCTTTTCATATATGTGAGTTTATAAGGTTACCCAGAGTAGTAGTAAGAACAAATAAATGTGTAGTACACTGGGTTCTTCACTGCATTATAAAACAGATGGAAATGGCAGTGTTCTATCTTAGGGTAGTGTTGGGTTGGAAAATGGGTGTAATATTTAAGCAAATGCATAGGTGTGATGAAGCACTGACATACATATCTTCTGAAATTTATTCATAACAAAACCATGATGAGTTCTAATTTCACTCTTTGTTAAGCTATTTGTTCTTTATTCTAGAAACATAAACCAATGACACAGTCATAAATATAGAGGCTTTATAGAGATACAGACCTCAAAGAAATGAAAGGTGGTAACTCTTGAAGAAGCTAAATGATAAAATTGTGATTTATTATTTGAAGTGGAGACAATGAGATTACAGACAAACTAGATTAAAGAATAAAACAAGAAGATGTAGAAAAACCACATTCCATGTGTATAGATATAGCCAGAGAGTTCTTAACAGCATCAGATTTGGGAATTTTCATGGAAATGCTCATAAACCATAAAGCAATATCCAAGCTTGTGATAACTATTATAGTTTAGGACAAGAGAAAGAAAATACTTTGTAACTAATGTATTGTATATGAGGTGTGTTTCACTCACACACCATTTAGGATTTATTTTAGATGGATCCTTCAGTGCTCTAAGGGAACTTTTAATTCTTATTGTTTTGATGGTTTGTGTATCTCTAATTACTACTACTTCTATCATATATCCTTGAGAAAGAAAGGCATAACATTATGTATGACATGAAGGTGACATAAGGAACATTTTAAAGATGGAAAGGGAAAAAAGCAGTAGGATTATGAAAGAGGATAGAAAACAACATAGAGAACAGAAAACTAAAATTCAAAATAATTTATCATTGAATAAATTCAACAGACAAATATTTAGTGAGTTAAATACCATTTAAATACATGGCATTGCTATGTCTGGGAGTCCAGAAATGGAAAGGCAAGGAAATTAAATGTTTATTGCTGCCTTGAGTTCCATGAAGGAAAATGACACCAATTTGAAGCAGACAAAATTGACTATGACCAGCTCAGAGTATTTTGACTAATATGTTGTCTTGTAGAGGGAGGGTCTTTTCAGCTTCCTGCGTGACCCTGAGACAGCCAGATGTACTGTTTTCACACACGATGCAGTATGTTTGGTCACTGGTCAAATGGTTGATCATGTGTCAGTAGGAATACTTAGGTGTAATTTTATAGGCTTTTTTTCTCCATCATGTCAAAAAAATACACAGTATTGAGACATACACAACATCATTTATTTTGAAAAATGGACAACCCTAACCTAGTCAATGAACTGAAGGAGTGGCATCAGGAATTTAATAGTGGCTTACTGGAGGACAAGGAAATATGACAGAAGTCATTCATTTATGGGAGCCACAGAAAAAATGGTTAGTGGAAACTGCTGTCATTGGCCTGGGGGTCTGAAACATTCTTAACACAGCCAAGCTACACCAATAATAGCTGAGGAATGCTTACCTAGCAATTGATCTATAAATTTGGGGAAGAAGATTTTTTTCGGCAAAGATATGAATAACCCAGTGTTGCTAAGTTTCTGCCTGGGTAGCTGAATGTCAGAAAAGCAATTTACAAGTGGCAAAGGGCCTAGTAGCTCGACCAAATGATACAGAGGGAATGTATTTCTACCTAGAAAATGGTTGGCTTATTGACTTCCAAGAGGTCTCGTAATGTGGTATTCTTTATGTTGGTGGATTTACATGGCCCAGGGACTGATCCTCAGTTTTACAAACCTAAAAACTTGATTTTTATTGGCACACCAAGACTCTGTTCATCTCTTAGGACTGAGCTTGTGGTAACTAAACTCATGAGACTGATATATAAAACCATAACTTCCAATTTCTTAGTTTTTTTGGTAGTAGAAATGTATGTGTCCCTGAAATGAATCTATTCCAAGTCTAGAAGATACATTCAATTTTCTCCTCTAGGCAATCAAATCATAATCAGACAGTGACTTCGTGTGTGCTGAGTCAAAACAAAGGGAGTTCAAAGACTCAAATGTTTAATTGTCACATCAATGTAACTTGATGAATAAGCTTACAATAAAAATAACCATGCTCAAAAGTTTTAAAAATCTAAAGTCCTTGGCTTGAAGCTCTTCTGTCATGAATAGTGTTATTTAGTTTTTATCTCAGAGAATTCCATTTTCTTTGCTTCCACTGACAACCAAACCCTCTGACTTATAAATAGATAGGTGGTGGGACATAAACTGGATTTGGAGAGTTGCATGAGAATGAAATACAATGTTCTAGAGAAAGAAAACTTAGTATGCCCTGGAAAACACATGAGGAACTATATGTCATTTGGAGGTGATTTTGTTACACTATTCAATTCTCTTGAATCACTTTACACATGTAGGTCATGTGGCAACTGGCAAATGGATTAGGTAGTGGTGGTCTAGAACTGATATGAAGACCTCTAGTGTTATTAATGAAGAACCCTGAACTGTGTGCCACATGATCATGCCTTTAGGTAGGAAGACATTTATGTTCAAATGTTAGCAAAAAAAAAAATTCAAATCACAAGCAAATTGAGATGGGAAAAGATTATGCAATAAAGAGAATCTTTAACTATTAATTAAAAGTCAGAGGAGTCTCAGTAGAAAAAGTGTCTTCCAAAGTGATGTGCTTTGGTTTTTAGACAAGCATCTCTTAACCTCTTTCCCAGCCTGCTTCACCTCTGCCCCTGCAGCTCAGAACCCTAAACAAGGTGGTAAACATTTGGCCTCCTCCATGCAGTTCACTGTACTGAGAGACACTGATTTGTCAAAACAATAACTGGTGAGGAAGAATGTAAGGCAAAGATGCTGTCTTTTCAAAAAGCTTTCAGGACAAACCACTAAGAGTTCCAGGAAGAAAGTTTTCCTCTTGGAAAGACTTTCTTCATATGTGTTCACCCTGAAGCCCTGAAGTTGGTCTTCTAGTCACCTCAACACCAGCGTATTATACTTAATGAATGAATGCTGGCACAGCATAGCAGCATAGTAGGAGTCAACTGCAGGGATCAGGGAGTGAGCTTAACTAGTCCAAATGCTAAGCAAGCCCTATTGTTATTATGAATGTGAAGTTTTGTGGTTTGGAATTTCCCTTCCAGAAGCATATTTTATTGCATTATTTCCCTAGCAGAGTCTAGCTTTAGTCTTTCTTGGACAGTCTTTCTTCCAAAGCACAAATACAAGGGGCTGTTGCCCCATACAATGATATTGACAGCAGGTCAAATAGAGTTGATAGAACTGAAGATGGCAGTCAGAATGAATTACAGAATGAATAGAAAGAGTCAGACAATGATTTATTCCGATTTAATTGTATATAACCTAATAATGATAGAAATGGGAGGGGATGAAAATATTTTTATGAATTTATTATTCATCTTCCTTTCTTTCTTCCTTCCTTCCTTCCTTCCTTCCTTCCTTCCTTCCTTCCTTCCTTCCTTCTTTCCTTCCTTCTTTTCTTCCTTCTTTCCTTCCTTCTGTATTGGACAGGCCTTGTGGAAGTACTAAATTCAATTTTAACTCCTTAGTAGAAACAAGATGTGGAAAATTCAAAGAAAGTGCATGGAAGATTTGAAAAAGTGTCTTTTAAATTCTCTGCTTCCCAAATTCTCTACTGACATCACAGAGCTGCTATTCTAAGGGCAAGCTTTGAGTCAGTTTCAACTCTTTTCTTTAGCTCCTAAATCCAATTCCATTTCCAATTCCTGCTTAGACTTTATTTCTTTGTTTTGGCCCTTCCTGTTTACTTTTCACGTTCCTAATCATCCTGTCTAGGAATTACTACAATGGTAATTAAGTTGGTCAATGGTAACTTCTTCTGTTCTCTAGATCTCTTTATTAACTAATGCTAATCTCAACCCTCAAACATTAGTTTCATTATACCACTTTTCTAAGAGAGCTCCTTTTTTGCCTTTGGTAAAAAAGTACTTCAGTATTTCACCACCTTCAAAATTAATTAATAGGTATTATTTCTATCCATCATAACTGCTCTGTGGCCCCCAAATAAATTACTTCTAGAATTGAGAAGTAAGACCATGAAGAATCATGGTAAGTAGAATGAAGAAGACACATAACAAAATGTGTTTAGCACTCTTTAGAAATCATCCTGGAGCACATCTTATAAAGAGAATTGCAAATATATTACTGTTGATAAGATTGGACTATCTCCCCCAAATACTCCCAATCTCAAAGGGAATAAAGATAAAGTAAGATACAATCTTACAATGTAACATGACAACAGAGTGACAGATTGGTAACTTGGAAAAGAGGCGTTAGTAGAAAAGGTGATCAGTGATTCTGTCCCAGATGCTCTCTGATTTGGAGTGGCTAGTGTACGTGCTTAGTCTGATGCATCCCCACCTAGGGTCTGGGATAGGGTACCGTGGTTTGGTACAGGGAGAAATACCCCTCATGGATATTCAATTTCCTTTGCTCTCATTTTGAGTATGCCTCATGACTTTATGCTAAATAAAATCATAAGAACTGGGAACCAACATATTGATTTTCAGCTGGAGATACATAGCTGTTGATCTGGGGAAAAACACCTGCTTTGTGCATGGGCCACTCCCTCTAAGTGAACAGGTAAACTCAAGGGGTCAGGGTTAGGGTCAGGGTTAGGATTAAGGTTAGCATGAATTCAGCACTTGTAAACTGATCAACTTTAGATAAAGTAAGAAAATTATATTTATAAAACCAAAACTGAAAATGCTCACATGAAGACAAACTCTTGCCCCCAGGAAGGCCTCATATGTAGGCCAAGCAATCTTTCTGTATAAAATCTTTAAGGACTTTTATGCTGGTTTGGATCATCTATGTTCATAAAAATCAACTGAGGAGCTAATTAAATATGCACATTTTGACCCCATCCCAGAGATTCTGAGACTGATAGTCCACTGTCTTTGCTTTGAGAAACACTGCTTAGAATAAACCCTCAAATCCAGCTAGAATTATTTAATATATTTTTGCCTAAAAAGCACTCATTTTTGATGACCTAGCTTTGTATGCAGCTGTATGTGAACTTACTCCAGTTTAGGAATAGCCAAAGTGAGGCAAGTGAGCTGCAGCTCACTCCTACTGGGTCCATGACAGACAGCCTTTATCGATTCCAACATTTTTCTTGCTGTGTCCTCGTATGGTCTCAGGATCCTTCTCAATGCCTATCCCCAGAAACTACTATCAATTGATAGAATTTGGCATGGAGTCCAACCAATTTGCATTCTTTGTTCTAGATCAGTGATTCTCAAGCCTCGCTGCTATGAGAAAAAACCTCAGGCTCTACCCTTGGCACACAGTAGGTACCTGCCTGGCACAGAATAGGTACTCAGTATTTCCTCTTTTTCTCTTAAATGAATTAGGGAAGACTCTCAAGATCTCCTAGTCCTTGGCCAGCAACTGAGTAAATATCTTAACAAAATCCTGTGAAATCCTTCTAGTGGCCATCTCTCTGTGAGAGTCTGGTCATGCCCGGGATGACTGAGAAGAGGGCATTCCCATGACCCCATTCTGTTTGGGAGGATGACCTCAACACCAGACAGGCACCTTTGTTCTTGAGAACAAAGTCACCTCAGGCTTTAAACCTGCAATAAGGTATATTATTGCAGACAACGACAACATTCAACTGAGTAAATTTTAAAGATCTTGTCTTTATTCAACTATTCATGAATTGGGCAACATTCCATTTAGCAGATAGAAAGGAGCTCCAAGAAGCTATATATAATGAGACACTTTTATAGGCAGGAGGAAGCAGGGAAAGGATATTATGCTAGCATAAAGTAGATTGATTGTAGCATGGTCACTTTCCTTTAGGGGAGAGCAGACAGATTACCTCATTATGGTGACCAGGTAATTTCCTGATTGACTGGTTTAAGATTCTATTTCTGGGACAGCTGATGTTATAAGTAAGTTAAATATTGTCTTGGTTTGGTGACATGGGGCTTAGCATAAGTGACTCCATTTTGGGACTACTGTCTTTTTTTAACCAGAACTGGGACTTAATTAAATGACAAGGCTCTGAAAAAAAAAACCATAGTTCTCAGCTGTGGATTTTTCACCTATCTTTCCCTTTGAATCCTGGAAAGTTTTTTTTTTTTATGGGTATATGCTCTCCTGTCTTGGTTGATAGTCATTTAGAACCAACAATTGAATATAGAGACTTTCTGTGATTGGAAATGTTAGAATTTAGTAATAAGTAATTAAAATCGCAAGCTTATTATTATTTTAGAAAAGCGCAACTTCATGAAGGCCAGTGAAACAAAACTATACATATACTAGGAAGTTGGAATGTGCTAAACAAACCCACACACCTTATTTCATATGTCAGACAACATTTGCAAATGTGGCAGAAGATCTATCATGCCTGATGTATTTAGAGATTCTGATTAATTGTGGTGAATGTACAACAGTGGAAATACTGTACATGTCATTTAATCATTACCTTGCTTCTCTCAGAGGTTCTGCTGCTGTGGTGCTCTGCCCTGGGCCCTTATGCCCTCTGTCTACAGTTAGTTTGTTTTACTCTTTATTTCCACAGCCTATTGTATCTCTGTCTTAGTGGACCAAGCTATTCATATTACCTTGAGATGTCTTGCCAATCATTCAACAGCCGGACAGTGCTGGGACACAAGAGGTAAATGTGGCAAATATTTCATAAGCTATTCATTGATTTTTAGAGGCTTTCATGGGTTAAGAGCTAAAAAGTAGCCCCATACATTCAAGGCAGAGTGACAGAGATTTCTTTCATGATAACTCATGATGAAAAGACAATATTCCATCCATTCATATAAAATACCCTTATATACCTAATACACATACATGTGGCAACATTATTTTCATCTAGTAAAGCAGAAATAAAATTTTCTCTAAGAAGATAACACAGAAGCTATATACTTGGTAGTTTTGTTCACCATCTAGAAATACTTTATGTGCACAATGGCCATAATTCCAATTGGGGATAGGAATACACTTTACTTTCTTTGTTCAGCCTGATTTAACACACTTATTTTGGAAGTTCACATGGCCAATCTTTTCTTAAAAAAACAAAAATATGAAATTAGGCTGCTATCTGACACCATACACAAAAATTTACTCAAAATGGATTAAGGACTTAGTATAAGACCAGTAACAATAAAATACATAGAAAAAAATATGGTATTCAACTTATGGATCTTAGTCTCAGAGAGATTTTTGTGAACTCAACCCCAAAGGCAAGGGGAAGTAAAAGCAAAAATAAATGAATGGGACTACATGAAACGTAAAATGTTCTGCACAGCAAAAGAAACCATCTACAAAACAAAAAGGCAACCAACCAAATGGGAGAAGATATTTGCAAAGGAAACCTCTGATAAGGGGATAATATTATATATATTATATATATATAATCATGCAACTTAACAACAAAAAAAACAGCCTGATTGAAAACTGGGCAGAAGACCTGAATAGACACTTTCCCAAGGAAAACATACAGATGGTCAGCAGATATATGAAAAGATGCTCAACATGACTAGTTATAAGGGAAATGCAAATCAAAACCACAATGAGATATGACCTCACACCTGTCAGAATGGCTATTATCAATAAGACAAGAAATAACAAACATTAGAGAGGTGTGGAGAAAAAGAAACCCTCATACACTGTTGGTGGGAATGTAAATTAGTGCAGCCGCTATGGAAAACAGTATGAAGGTTCTTCAAAAGATGAAGAATTGAGCTACCATATGACCCAGCAATTCCTCTTCTGGGTGTCCACCTGAAAAATCTGAAAACATTTATTTGTAAACATATATGCTCATTGTAGCACTATTTACACTATTTACAGTAGCCAAGACATGGAAATAACCTAAGGATCCTTTGATTGATGATTGGATAAAGATGTGGTACACATACTCAGCCATTAAAAAGATAAAATATTGCCATTTTTGACAACATGAGTTGATCTTGAAAGTATCATGGTAAGTGAAATAAGTCAGATGCAAAAGGAAAGAGCCATCTGTTTTCACTAATATGTGGGATATAAAACAAAAAGCAACAAATGAACAAACAAAGAAAACCCAAACTCACAGATACAGGCAACAGAAGATGGTTACCAGAAGAGAAGGAGAGTAGGGGAGGATGAAGAGGGTAAAGGGAGTCAAATACATGGTGACAGAAGGAGACTAGATTTTGGGTTGTGAGCACACAATAGAGTATAGAGATATCATATTATAAAGGTGTACACCTGAAATTTATATAATGTTATTAACCAATTTTATCCCACTAAATTTAATTTAAAAATCAAACAATCCGACAAAATTATTTGTTAGAATTTTATTAATTCCTAGTCCTTCTAAAACCAGATCTAATTTGTTCTCAGCCTCACCATAAATTTAAGAGAACCCAAAAATGAGAGGAATGAGTGTGTAGTTCAAAAACGTTTGAAATGAAAGTTGCTGTGCAGTATTAGTGAATCATAGTATTCTAGAACTGCCAGTGACTTGAGAATTCATCTAGTCCAACTCCATCATTTTATAAATGTGGAAACTGAAACTCAGATTAAGAAGCCTATTGTATGCTCCACAGCTTGTTGGTGTCATACTCTGAACTGCATGGTCTTTTCACCCTCATTCCCTTAACATAATTGGAAAAAAATACCGGGGCGGCTGGTTAGCTCAGTTGGTTAGAGCGCAGTGCTCATAACAATACCAAGGTTGCCGGTTTGATCCCCACATGGGCCAGTGAGTGCGCCCTCCACAATTAGATTGAAACAACTACTTGACTTGGAGCTGATGGGTCCTGGAAAAACAGACTGTTCCCCAATAAAAAGGAAATATGTAGAATTTATTTTTCTCATCATTATTGGATAAACTTCTTCACATCCATAGGAGGTAGAGTTGAAGCTTAAGTGCCCCTGCTAAGCTTAATGAATTCAAGCTGGGAATTTTTTGATTACCAAAATTTTAAAAACCTCAATTAAATGAGATAACATATGCAAAACACCCAGGACAGCACCTGGCAAATAGTAGATGCTCAATAAAGATTTTAAAAATTCTTTCTGCCTCAATTCAAGACATTTGACATTTAATAATTATTTTCAGGAGTCGTACATTTAAAACAATGTTATTTGTTAACTGCAGATGTATCCTCCCCTCTCCTAGCATGTTTTTCTGCAGACCATTTATATTAGACAAACACAGGTAGGGGGTGGAGGATGAGGTCTTGGACTCAAGGTTTTGAGCAAGATTTTCCGAGACTCTGTGGCACAGGGGTGTTAGTGACTCTTGTAGTTGAGAGACTGGGTTATAATTTGTGTTGAAGCTACATGGGTTTTAAATGGCAGATTTTGTACATAACAGGGAGTTTCTGGATCTTGTTAGCTCAGGGCAAAAAGTCATGCTTTGGAGCAGTTACCCCAGCAGGAGGAGAAAAGATGATGGTTGGTAATTACATCAGTTTTGCACTGTTGAGCAGATGTTCTTGCAGATAGATTTTGGCTGGCATTTACAGAATATCACTGGTGATTCTCATGATAGTGTCAGAGCTGCTACAAGTAGAGGAAACTGCAGGTCTGTAAAACATTGTGAGGAGGCCAAGGAAACCAGATAGCAATCTGGAAGTTAAATGGCAAATCTTAAAGAGGGCTCTACCAAAACTGGCTTGGAGATGGTCATTTTCTGGACTAGGTAATTAGGTCTAATACATATATGATAACTTATTTAACTTTGAGAATAATTTGGGTGGTCCTCAGTGTAAGAAAAAAGTATGAGGAGTGACAATTAAGTTCGCGAACTTGCCACCGTGTGCTTACATCGGCAGCACTGTACAAACAGCTTGGTAAGGCTTCATAACCTTGGTATATCAGCGTCTCACAGCTGTGTTCGTGTTGACATGTGGCAGTGTCTTACTGAGTGGCATTCCTTACTGTTGTTGCATGTTTTTGTGTGCTGTCATGAGAATGTCTGAGCTTAAATTAGAGCAAAGAAAAAACATTACATTTCTTGTTAAACTTGGCAAGAGTGGAAGTGAAATCAGGGACATGTTAGTCCAAGGTTATGGGGACAATTCCATGAAGAAAATGGCAGTGTACAAATGGATGAAACGTTTTTCTGAGGGGAGAGAACGTGTCACTGATGAAGAGAGGTCAGGGTGGCCAGTCACGAGCAGAACTGACAAAGACATGGCAAAAATTCATCGAATTGTGTATCAAAATTATCAGCTGATTGTGAGAACCATAGGAAACCAAGTAAACATCAATTAGAGAAACAGGAAAATCTTAACTGAAAATCTTGGCATGAGAAAAATGTATGCAAAAATGGTCCCGAAGATGTGGAGTATAGTGTGGGGATGGAGTCAATGGAATTGTAATAGATATGTATGATATTGGGGGTGGGAGGATGGGGGAGTCACTTTGTAAGGGGTGAAAAGGATAACTATTGCATTGTTTTGTACATCTGTAACTAAAAAAAAAAAATGGTCTCGAAGGAGCTCACCGATGAACAAAAGCAAAAGAGAGCTGGAGTTTGCCAAGATCTTTGGAGAGGCAAAACGATGTTTTGGGCCGTGTCATCATTAGTGATGAAACATGGGTGCGCCAATACAACCTTGAAACAACGCATCAAAGTGCACAATGGAAGTCAGCCAATTCTCCGCAACCAAAATAGTTCCGTCAGTCCAAATCAAGAGTCAAAACAAAGTTGCTAACCTTTTTTGATATCAGAGGGATAATTCATTATGAATTTGTACCAACTGGACAAGCAGTTAACTAAGTTTACTATTTGGAAGTGCTGAAAAGACTGTGAAAAAGTTAGACAAAAACAACCTGAACTTTCCGCCAACAATTTATGGCTCTTGCATGACAAAGCACCAGCTCACATAGCACTGTCTGTGAGGAAGTTTTTAGCCAGTAAACAAATAACTGTATTGGAACACCCTCCCAACCTACCTGATCTGGCCCCAAATGACTTCTTTCTTTCCCCCAAAATAAAGGAAATATTGAAAGGAAGACATTTTGATGACATTTAGGACATCAAGGGTGATATAACGACAGCTCTGATGGCCATTCCAGAAAAAGAGTTCCAAAATTGCTTTGAAGGGTGGTGGACTAGGCACTGGCATCAGTGCATAGTTTCTCAACAGGAGTACTTTGAAGGTGACCATAGTGATATTCAGCAACGAGGTATGTAGCACTTTTTCTAGGATGAGTTCGTGACCTTAATTGTCAGACTTCGTAGATTATTTCTTTTTAAACAACTTAGAAAATAGATAATGGGGCTGAACTTTGATTAGAACATAAAATTAAGCAGCAATATCAAAACATGTAGTGGGTAATGGAAAAGAATGACCAAAGGGGTTATTAACAAGAAATGGTACCCATTTGGCTAGAAATTCTGGCCAACTTCAAATCAGGCCAAAAATGTGATGGTCAGCAAAAATACAGTGCTGGATAACCAAGTGCTCTTAAGAAAGAGCCTGTTATCCACTTCCTAGCTTAAAAATCCTTACAAATGTATTCGGTTCATTTCTTTCATACTGATTTAAGTTCTCCCTCTCTATGCTTTGTGATATGTAAGTGTACTCCTTGCACTAGATCTTGGAATCTTCCTTTGCCGGTGTCATAAGTAACTGTAAAGCCTTCTCTACACACAGTGATGAGAATATTTTTTAGTTAGAAGAATCCTCTTACAAAGAGGTAGCATGCACATGGTGTGCACCTTGTTGGAAATAGATGCACTGCTGTTTTCTGAAGCAAATAGTTGGTCTTGGAACTGATTGATAATAGCAGAAGGAGAGCCATCTTGCCCTCCTGTGTCACCTAAAGGACTTCCTCACTCTTGGTTTACCCCCCCCCCCCCGGCTCTCTTGCTTTTTGTGAGTTACGAGTTACTTTCATCCTGTTAATGATTCAGTGATGTTTCTTTTTCTTTTACAGTGTCTTTATTTCTACTTCTCAACAAAATGGGATCATAGGTAGTTACTGTAATGTAACTGAGTTCTTTTCAAATAACAAAATATCACAGGCATATTCTCACCTATTAAACATCCTTCTGCAATGATAGTTTAGTTAGCTATACAGCGTATTCCATTGCATAGATAAACCATAATTGTGGTCATTAAAGCTTTTTGTTTTTTGTTTTGTTTTGTTTTTAAAGATTTTATTGGGGAATTGGGGGAAGGGAACAGACAAGTTGCTGTCCTTTTGTTCTTCAGTCTAGTTGTGGAGGACGTTGCTTCACTGGCCCATGTTGGTATTATCATTGCACTCTTCCCCAGTGAGGCAGTTGCTCACTGGCCATTGGCCGCCCACTCACAGCAGCTCATGACAGCTCAGGAAAGCACACACCAGCTGCTAGCCAACCCCACTACAGCCTACGCCGTCGCCGGCAACTCATGGAAGCCCAGCTCCAGGTCGAGCTGTCATTACCATCTTAGCTGTAGAGGGCACAGCGTCACTGGCTCGCATGTGGGATCCGAACCGGGGCTCTGCTGCTCAGAGCTGGCATCCCAAACCAACTCTTAACCAACGTGCCACTCGGCTGGCCCATGTTTTTTTTTTTTAATATTGCATTATAAACTATGCTGTCATGAATAGCTTTTAAGGGACATCTTTGCCACACCCATGATTATTTCCTTTAAATAATTTCATAAAAGTAGACTTCCTGGGTCAAAGCATTAGATAAATCTTAAATGGCAACCTTCAAGCATGATGACAAGGTATGAGAAAGATGTTTGGGAAATGTCAGGATTTACTGTTTTTCCCCCAAAATGCCATCTAGCCCAGGGATAATTCTAGGCATAATAGGAAAGTGGGAAGTAAAGCTATTTTTCTCCCATTGTTTTCAAGCTCCTTTTTCTGTTCTCTTTTCTCTCTTAAAAAACTCACTTTCGCCATCATTCCCAAAGCACTCAGTGTAGTTTAAGTTATAAAGTTATGAAACTTATTCTAATAGGATCCACTAAACCAATCAATGTTAAGATCTAAATGACTGGAATGGCATTATTTACAATTACCTTAGGGATGAAACTTGTGTTTTGGTAAAGAGGAAGAGCAAACATCTAAGTGTGGGACTGGGGCATCCACTAGAGAGGTTAACAGAAGGAGCCTTGCAAGTGTCCTGACAGCATGTGCCCAGGCAGACATTCACTCCCAGTCAGGAGGCCCTTATCACGTATGACACTATGGGTCTGTGTAGTGTTTGTCCTTATTGACTACCTCCATGTGATGTTATAGGACTTATACTCAACTCATCTAGTAAATAAGGGGATATCATTTAATTCTGGTTCTTAGGAACTTGGAAAAGAAATACTCTTGTTAAAAATGATGACCCCTGAAACTGAGCTTTAAAACCCACACAAAAAGCTCTTGTTATCCAAGGATAACTGTTAATTAAAAAGGGGGACACTTAAAGTAGATTTACATAAAATGAGAAATCAAATTTTATAGCATTTTATCAAATATGGGAGACTCTAGCCTAAAAATTAAACCAAAATTATAAAAACAAGTACGTTTTCTCCTAATATTGACTGCATTTAGATCATACTTGCAACTAGATGCCAATTCTAAAAACAAAGCACCAATCAAGGGCCAACGTTTTGGCATAATTTTCCGGATAACACTGTGACATGACTCAGCGTCCTTTATGGCATGTTTGACCTTTTCAGTATAAATGTGAAGTCAGTTAGTTTACAAAAAATAGTCTAGGGTTTCATCCAATTTCCCAAAGTCCTCTTTTTATTCAACAATACTTATATCACTGCCTTTTGAAATGCCAATTGCATTGTCTATTCTTAGCTGATCTAACTTGGCCAAATCCTCATTTGTCAATAGCTTTGCTTGGTGATTAGAGTATTCCCTGCTATGTTGAGAGGGTACTTATTTTTTAAGAAGTCACTTCATTAGTGACTATGTTCATGTTCTGGTAGCTTTTGCTTTCCTACCCAACCTTATAACTACAGGCTTTCAAGTAATTAATGCTTGGTGAATGAGCAACACCCTGTTCTCAATTTCTTGGCAGATATTAGATGCCAGGACATTTGTGTTCAAGAGCCAAGGTCATTCACTCTATTCTATGGATATGTAAATGAGGTAAAGATGGCACCCATCAATGTCTTTAAAGTCAGAAAAGCAAATTTGGAAAGAGAGAGATTCTCTCTCAAATTTATGCTCATCCACGAACCTGGCTCCATTCCTCTACATCATGAACCCTTATTTAGGAGTAATGTTGCTGGCAAGTGGGAATTTGACCATTAAGAAAAATAGCATCTTTGCCCTGCCCTCTACTATAATAAACTGAATGACAGAAAAACAAATGTCACTTATTAGAACATCGAGGTTTACTGTTCAAGTGATTAACTAAGAATCATTTGTATGATTAAATGCTGTAAAATAATTTGCTTTCCCTATGAACCTATAGCTTAGATCTCATTACACAGAAGTGCTGCATATTAGTTGAAGCAAATTAACATTCAAACACTTTCTGGAGTGGCTGCTAATCACCGACTGTTAATTACTGTCATTACATTAGGCTGCAGCAGAGACTACCCAAGGAATCATTCTCATGATCTTGGTATTTGAAAGTGATCTTCACCAATAAAAACACATGTCAGACATACAGAAATTGCAAATTGCTGAAATTGCTGACAGGGTTGAAAATTCTGCTGACTATAACTTCCCAGCGAGTGATGGATGCATTCTTGACACAGTTTCAGTGTTTGGACTTAGGAAATAATGAGTATCAATGTCCTAGCAAGGGAATATGCAAAGATGAAGGAGCCCTTTTGTATCCTTAATTAAGGAAAGTAGTAGAAGAACTCGTTCACAGATAAGTGACTGTACATAATAATCATGTATTTATGTAAGGGACTGCTATGCTATATTACTGTAGTGGCAATTAGATCTTCACAAAGTCATTTTAATAAAAGGCACACTTCCATAATAAATAAACAAAACCGCTCATTTTCATGGCAGGCTCTCTAATTATACACTGGCTTAAAATAAAATGTTCAGCAATGCTAAGTTAAACATATAGACTCTAGCCGCCTTCAACAATGTGCCCCAACTCTTTTTTCACGCCACAGTATCAGTTGCCCCAGGAACTCTACTAACTAGTGAACGAGTATTTGTGCATTTTTGCTTGTTCTGCAGAAGGGAGGAATCATTCAAGAATTTAGAGGTCAAGACTGACCTGACTTCCTTCATTGCCCAGAAAGGTTGCTGCCCACCCTGTGGCTGCCAGTAATTGAGATCATGCCAGTGCCCATATGGTGAGAACTCAGCACATGTGTTGGCTTTTGGGCAATCAAATTCATTAGCCACACTGTGTGCAGGAAGTCTAAGCTAGGAGCCTGTGAGGAGTCATTTGTGGGTCTTCTAAATCTGGCTTCTCATTCTTTCATTAATTCATTCAACAAATATATATTAAATACCTTCCTGTGGAAAACACTATGTATACTGGGCACCATGGGGATGCAAAGATGCATTAGATATGGATCTAACCTTCAAAGAACTTAGAGCTTAGTATGTATGGGACAATCATCTTATCAATGTATGCCTCTGGTCCTGGAGGAGAGATGGGAACAGAATGAGAAATTTTGGAGGAATCTGGGTAAATTCCTCTCTGATCCTGCTAACTGTGAAACACCTCAAAGGACTTACCCTGCCACCTCTGAGTGGTCACATCAGTGCCAAGAGAATCCCTATCTCTAATTTTACAGGTAGGACACTGTCTCCTAAGGAATAATTAAGATATATCCACAGCTATTTCTTCCTTCCTTCCTTCCTTCCTTCCTTCCTTCCTTCCTTCCTTCCTTCCTTCCTCCCTCCCTCCCTCCCTCCCTCTGTCCCTCCTTCTGGTATTTATTTAGTGTTTGTTACCTGCCAAGTTCTGAAGGGTTGAAAATGAACATGATATACATGATCCTGCACAGTACTGGTGGGGAATATATAATAGATAAGTAGACATGCATATGAGAAGAACTCACAGACTTGAAGGGGCAGGTTAACTAGGACTTAAGGAAAGACTAGCAGTGAACAATGGGAATTTGTTTATTTTTTGACCGGAGTAGGGGTGCAGATGTTCCAGCATGATGTGTTGGAGAAACCAGTGAAGTTTGCTGTGACTAGTTTATAGGAGGCAAGGAGATGGAGGCAATGAAGCCTGATAGTTGAGAAGAAGATCTTGTAAATAATAGGAAAGAACTTAAGATTTATTCCAAGTATTTCCTAAGGGAAGCCCCTGACATTTTAAAATAGAGAATGGCATGATCAAGTTTGTGTATTAAAAAGATCACTCTGAATTTGTGGTGAATAAATTGGAAAAGGGCAAAACTGAAAGCAGAGGGCAGTTAGGAGGCTATCTCAGGGGTCTACATGGTTTGAGGGAAGTGGTAGCAATGGTTGTGGAGCTTGATTAGATAGGTGCGCGCGTGTGTGTGTGTGCGTGTGTGTGTGTGTGTGTGTGTGTGTGTGTGTGTGTGTGTGTATGATTGTATTGAGGGAGAAGGAGAAATCAAAGTTCCAAGTGGAAATGCCCAGTAACTAGTTGGACATGGAAGCCTGGGGCCCAGAAGACAGAGTCAGTGTGAAGAACAGTCCTTGCCAATGCCCTTTGTGTTTATTTGCTTTGAGTTGCTTGGCTTCACTGCATTTCATCAATAGAGGCAGAGATTAAAGTCAGTGTTTTTACTCAACAGTGTTTCTCTCCCAGCATGTGTACATACCTTTTAATTATCTTGCTTTATGTATTATTAAATATAGGAAATTGTGCTCAGATATCATGGGCTTAATTTAAACTGACAGAAGTAAAAGACATTACAGATTAAAGTTCCTATGCTTCCTTTAAGACCTTTAAAATTTCCATTTATTAGAAGGAAATTTAAAACAGGAAGTGTTTGTATTCTTTTCTGGAAGAAGTATTTCTGGAATCTACCCAACCTCGTGGCAAGTTCTTGACATGGTGTTGAAAGAGAGTATGTAGTACAGACACAAATCAGCTTTGGGGGATTTATGATACGTTCTCCCCCTTTGACAGGATTAGTAAAGTGTATAAGCATAAGAAAACATTTCAACTGGCTCCAAAAGTAGAGCCAGGCTGGGTTTCAGTCTACAGCTGGTCCACTGACATTCTCCCTATGTCTTTCTCCATTGAAGGTGCTCTCAGTATCCAATTCCATGCGAAACTAGAGACGGGAATTTTTGCAAAGATAACTGTCCTGGGGAAAGCTGGCAGAGCAGTCTTAATATGTGAAACTCTAGACAACTGCATGGCACAAATAAATTCAGCCACTAACACAGATTCTTTTTCAAGATTGGAGGCATTGTGTCCCTCTTACCAAGTCACCAAGAAGAAGTCATAATGCAGTTTGTCTGCTTGTTCAAGAGATCGGGTTCCCCTGGCGGAACTCTACTGTGTGAGAACTCCCAGAGTTACAAGCAACAATAGCATATATTCTCATCTGACTGGAGAATCTCAGACCATGTTGTAGGATTGGGATGGTTTCATCCTCACTCTTTTCCTTCCCACCAGCCACTGCTCATACACATGGGAGCCACTGGACAGAGCTAAGCTAACAGCTTGCTGAAGGATCAGCTTCCATTAACTGAGCATCGTGGGGCGTTCTCCACGCTGGAACCTTTTGGTGACTCAATGAGTGAGACTCTCTCCTAACTCCTAGCATTTTTCTGAATGGAGGAAAAATCTGGCTGGAATGAATATTAGAATCGGCAGTATTCAACCAGACTTACATGGTGGCGGACAGGAGCCTCTAGGTGTTATCTGTGAAGACAGCACTCAGAGGTGGGGCCTGTGGGGTTTAGAGTATGATAACATATAGAAGGGTGACAGCCTAGGAGGCGGAAGACATGAATATCCTTCCTAGAGTTTTAGGTCCTGGGAGAAGATTTATAAAATTCAGGATACTCTGGGTTCTGTGCTGGGCAGGTCTGAAGTTGGGGATGGTGGCACAAAAGCAGGAAATTGTGGAGGGTGGAGGGTGTGGGTAGAAATGCGGGAAGATAAACATTATTGATAGGTGGCAGGTCCCAACTGTGTTGCTGACTCATCAGTGAAGACTCATCTATTTGCAAATTATAAATGAGCACAATAGTAGATCTGAGGGCTGTTTTTAATGCCAGAAGCCTTCTTTTCCCTCTTTGGCCATGGCTTCCTCCTCGTTACATAGCCCCCAAAGAGCTGGTATTCCCACAAACACAAACCCAGATACATCACTGCTTCGTGCCTTATCCTAATGGTGATTGCAGTACTCACCAACAGAGCTACCCCGCCAGTGTTAACCAAAGCGAGCTGGGTCTGGTGAATAGTAATTATATGTGTTATTATATACTAATTATGTGATATGTAAGTATATTATATCTGCCTATTTGAATGACAGGGATATAAATATTAATATGCCCATACTTTCTTCTAAACATTATTGAGGAATGAGGCATTTGTACTTCAGCACAATTGAAATAATTTATTAGATCAGAATTACTCTTTGTTGTGCAAAATTAGTGTGTCCTTATACATGAGTATCAATGTAGACAAACTTACATAACTTTCTCTAAATCCTGATGCTCCAAACTCCCACCTCTTGGACTATAGCTGGAATGGAATTAATACTTTATGTCTTTTTATTCCAATTTTATGAACATCAGTCCGTGTTGCCAAAATCTTACCCAGCCTTTCACAAGTCATCAGATATTATGGCATCTCACACAGTCTCCCAATTCATGTTGTCATACCTGCTCACCCAGCTGGCTCTCAGGAACACTATTTGGTTCTGGACTGCCTGCAAACCATTGCTCCTATTAAGGTTGAGAGTCTTCTTGTGGGTTCTCAGTCCTTAGCCTGCCCTTGGATTGTCTTGCTACCACCAAGGAGATCTCAGCAAGGTTAACACTTCTCTCTTCTTTCACTTACACCCAGGCCTGAATGAGAAGCTCTTTCCTTGACCTTCATCCCCTCAAACACACACACAATTGAACGTGGGATGAATCATGGAACAGGACTTTTCTGAAGGCTCTGGAATAATAGAAGGAAATCACAACCCCTAATGACTAGTTCATAGATATGGCTGCTTCAAAGGCTATAAAACCTTGTCTATTCTCATGAAGTTCCTACAAAAGCTGCCTCTAGGCCCAGCTGTAGGGTTTCTTTCCTTTTCTGGACAGCCACAGCACAATTTTCAATCCAATCCATGCCTGAATGCTTCCTGAAATAGAAGCCATGCTCTTCTCTAAAGCTAAGCGTGCCTTAGGCATGTCTAGACTTGAATAGGGACTAAATCTCCCAGTCTCCTAGTCTATCCACTTTCTTACCCCTCAGGGAAGAAACACCTTTCCTTACCTTACTTTAGGCTGACATTTCCAGATTCCTCCCCCACCCCAAGGTTTTTATTTTCACAGCATGATCGATAGTGGGAATATCCATTTCCTTATATCAATAGAAAAGCTGTCCTTCCCTCTAACTCTTCCAAATTACAGAGAGAAAAAATGGCTCCTTTCAGTTTTACATATTGGAGTTATCCCTTTTAAAATAATATTATGTCCAAACAAGAAATAGTTTGGACCTCTAACTACACTCAACCCAGTTCCCATTTTACAGTCTTTTCTCCAGTGAGAGTTGGAAATCAGGCCTATAAATTCTTGAAATCTCCTTGGTCTCACCTCCTGATGCCTTTGAACTGATCAACAAGGATGATACATTCACACAAGAACCCATCACCATTTGAAGGGCCAGGACAACCTAAATCCATATGTATTCCCTCACTAAATATTAATTGAGCACACACTTTAGTCTAAGTCCTGTGCACAGAGTCTTCAGAGATGCAACACTGTCTACATCATAAACAACATATGCAGTATCCCCAGGTTATCCCACCAAGCCATACTGCCCCAAACACATCAAATGAAACTTAAAATATAAGCTCCTCATGATGGCTGCTTCTCAAAGAGCTCAACTTCCAATTATGAGATCTCTTTTCCATGCATAACACTCATCCTGATGGAAGGAAGGAAGGAAGGAAGGAAGGAAGGAAGGAAGGAAGGAAGGAAGGACAATGTATTCTAAAGGGGTGTTTTTCAAGTTCCTTCAATTTCAAAACAAACTCCTTGTATCTTTTGAGATGACAGCTCTCTTCCTTTGTCCTCCAAGCAAGTTTCAGGCAGGTCACCCTGACCTCACAGAGCAGGTGATAAGGTACAGTTCCATGAGTGCAGTCTAGGCCTGGCGAGAGCTGCCACACCCCGTAGTAGGGGTGTGGCCTGGGAATCAAAACTGAGGCCAAAGATTTCATGTTCCTGAACCTTAGGTTCCATATTTCCGAAATGAAGACCTGATGACTAGTTCAAAAGAATGCCATGAGGGCTGAATTGAATAAGTATATTGTGCCTCTATTTCCTGGCAGGCACTGTGTATAGAGTTGGAGCTGCACTGGCAGTGCCAGTTGACTTCAGAACCCAAACCCAGGAAAAGAGGCACTCCTATCTTGTGCTGAGGTTACATCCCAGAAAAAATACACTGTGGTGGAAAAACTTACAAAGAAGAATTAATTCTATTGTATCTTAGCTGAATGTAAAAAGTTTTGCTATTTCCCAGACCAAATTATCCAACACTTTTCTAAATGCGTTATGTAACATGTGTTTAAAAATGTAAATAGCACAATAGGTTTTATTTATTTACTTATTAATAACTTTTTATTTTGATATAGTTACAAGAATAGCACAAAAACATCCATATATTTTTTTTATCCAAAGAATATATGCATGTTAATGCTTTATTAACGTTTCTGTCTATTTGCTTTATCATTTCTCTATATATAGATAGGTAGATGAGCGATATGGATGTAGATAGAGTATAGATATATAGACTGTTTTCTGAACCATCTGAAGGTAAGTTACAGACATCATGCTTCTTTACCGTTAAATACCTAAGTATGTATTTACTATGAACAAGAACATTCTTTGTATAATCAACTATCAATGTCAGGAAACTTAACATTAAATACAATACTATTATCTAATTTACAGTTCACATGGGAATTTTGCCAATTCCACCCCTGTCTACAGATTTTTTAAAAAAATTTATTTATTTATATATATTTTTAATTAGCTTCAGGTGTACAACAAAGTACAATAGTTATACTTTTTACTACAGATTTTAATCCAGGACCACCAATAGCAGTTAGCTGTCATTTCTAACCTTAGTTGCTTTTCTATTTTTTTTTTTTTTTTTGAGGGCAGTGTCACTGGCCCTCATATGTGGGACCCGAACCGGGGCCGCTGGCTTCCCAAACCAGCACTTAACCACCGCGCCACTTGGCCGGGCTACTTTTGTTTTTTTTAAAGATTTTATTAGGGAATTGGGGGAGGGGAACAGCGTTGGGGAATCGGGGAAGGGGAACAGACAAGTTGCTGTCTTTTTGTTTTTCAGTCTAGTTGCAGAGGACGTTGCTTCACTGGCCCATGTTGGTATCGTCATTGCACTCTTCCCGGATGAGGCAGATCCATCTCCCGACTCTGGATGGTCGCTCGCCGTGGCTATTGGCAGCTCACGCTGGCTGCCCGCCACTCACTGTAGCCTATGGCAGCCCACTGCAGCAGGGGCTGCAGCCTACACCGTCGCCGGGGCTCGCACAGCCCAGCTCCAGGTGGAGCTGTTGTTAGCTGTAGAGGGCAGTGTCACTGGCCCTCATATGTGGGAACTGAACCAGGGCTGCTGGCATCCCAAAACCAGCTTTTAACCAATGCGCCACTCGGCTGGCCCATAACCTTAGTTGCTTTTTTTTTTTTTTGAGGGCAGTGTCACTGGCCCTCATATGTAGGTCCAAGCCGGGGCCGCTTAACCACCGCGCAACTCTGCCGGCCCAACCTTAGTTGCTTTTAATCTGTATTGGTACCTCAGCCTTATTTGTCTTTCACAGCCTTGAAATTTTGAAATGGACAGGCCAGCTATTTTGCAGAATGTCCCTAAATTTGGATCTATCTGATGTGCCCTCATGATTGGATTCAGGTTATATATTTTTGACAGAGATAACACAGACATCATATTGTGTCCTTAGTGAATCGTATCAAGAATCACAAGATGTCTACTTTTCCCAGTATCGGTGATGGAAACCTCAATAATTTTCTTAAGGTGGTACTTGCCAGGTTTCCCCTTGTAAAATTGCTATTTTTCCCTTTGTACTTTATACATAGTTTGTAGGGAGATACTTTGAAATTATTATTTAAATATCCTGCTTTCAATAATTTCATTCATTACTTTTAGCATTTATTGATAATTCTTGCTCAAACCTATTATTACTATTATGATTGCAAATGGTGATTTTTAACTCAATTTTTCTACATTTATAAGTTTGCATTCTACTGTAAAGATGAGCTTTTCCTTCTCCCTCATTTGCTTTTCATTCATTCATTTATTCAAATCAATATGAACTCTAGACTCTCATAGAGTCTACGATTTATTTTTCATTATTTATTTTGATGCTCAAGTTGTCCCAGATTTGGCTATTTGGGACCCCTTCCAGCTGGCTCCTGCATCTTTTGTGGCATATATGCATTATATTTCAGTCATTTCTTTACTCTCTACCAAAATTTATTTTAGACTTAATCTTGTATTTTCTTTACCCCAGTAATTTCTCCAAAGAGCTCCAATTTCTTTTAGTGTGAAATGTTACATAGTAAGAGAGATCTGAGCATGTATGGTGTTTTAAATAATAAATAATAAAGAATGAGTGTAAGTATGTAATTTTTCTTACCTAAAAACGGTGACTATGTGTTCTATATAAGTAAACAACATACAGAATAAAATACACATAAAGGGTTGACATGTAAGGCAAACCTCTGCATTTATTAATTTATTTTACATGTGAAAAGGTTGAAGTTTGTGGAGATTATATAATTTGAGGAAGACCAGACAGCTAGTCTCACTAACAGGATTTGTACCTAGTTTTGCCAATTTCTAAGTGCCCTTACTATACTGCCTTGCCCAATCTGTCTTCAACATTAACTATTAATTTTTAAAGATACATGCCCAAGGGCCCTCCAGATTGGAATTGGTCCTTTGGGCCTTCCAGTTTTAGCTGTTTAGCTTGACAGTCTTTAAAATAATAACAAAAGCTAATATTTATAGAAAAATCTTTATGTGTTTATATGTATTATCTCATTGAACCTCTATGTTTCAACTCTATGAGGCAACTTTCACCACCACCACCATCACCATTATGCCATTTATAAATGAGGGAACCAAAGCTGGGAGCAAGTTCAATAACTTATTCATAGAAAAAGCTTGTCAGTGGAGGAACTCAGATTTGAACCTGGGTAGTATGGCTCTAAGCTTTCATTTTTTAACCACTGAGCTCCAACAGAACGCTTTAGAATGTGGGTTTGTTTGTTCCCAGTGGTCAGCTTGTTCTGTAAAACATGCCAATTGGCTATCCTAGCCTTCCCTATAGCAACAGGCTTCTTTCTAGTACTGGAACAAGCCATCTCCCCTTCATTGTAGTCAACTCTTAACTAACTAGGTAAATTAACGAAGTGGCAGCAAGATTGTCCACAAGTCACAGTGATATTCTCCCTAGTAGATATTGCCCCTTAAATCTGTCCCTGATGAAAATGCTTACTTTTATCAAGGGGAAATAAGTTAAATTGTTGATTAGACATGAGATAACAAATTAGCATTAACATGTTATTACAGACAAACTACCAAGTAGAAAGTGTACTTATAGACAAACCAGAGGTCACCACATTAAAGAAATCCAGCAAAAACTGAGTCCTCTGACATGGCAAGAAGAAATCAGGAGACAGACTAACTAAGAGTGGATACAAATGTGGGCTTGGAGCTCTGAATCCTGGCTTTGCAGGTCACTAGTTGTGTGACTTTGAGCAAGTTTTCTTGCCTCAGTTTCCTTGCTATATTATTTTTCCATAATGCTCTATACTCCCAAACCCCCCAACCTGGTATGGCATGGTAGGGGTTTGAATAAGAATCTGGGTAAGGGAGAATCAAGAGTATGCAGATTAACAAGTTATCTAGGAACTTCATCTATCATGTTTCCCCGAAAATAAGGCTGGGTCTTGTATTAATTTTTGCTCCAACAATCTATATTTATTCACTTATTCATGTACAAAAAAAATCTATGTTTATTCAAACAGTCGTGTCTGGCTGACAATCTTAACTGGGGCTTATGTTTGGGGTAGGGCTTATATTATGAGCATCCTGAAAAATCATGCTAGGGCTGATTTTCTGGTTAGGTCTTATTTGGGGGGAAATACAGTACTTTCTTCCCTTCACCTTATACCCAGATGGAGAACACTGATCTAAGGAATTGCTTGGGAAAACTGTGTATTAGTTATAATGCTAGTTGCTATAATCAACACATCCAATAATGCATAATGGCTCAAACATCATACATGTTTGCCTTTTGTCCCTGTAAAGCTCAAATGGGTGTTTCTAATTGGTGGTGATTCGGAGACTCAGGCTCCTGCCAACTTTTGGCTTCGTCCTCTTCAATTCTGACTTCCAACATGACTGTGTTTATCTACATCAAACTGGCAGGAGAGCAAATAATATGGAGAATGAATCTGAGAAGTTTTTATGACCTAGGCCTGGAACTGGCTTGCTGCACTTCTACTCACATCCTGTGGGCTGGATCTGAGCCACATGGCCACACTCAAATGCAAGTAAGATCAGAATATGTAGACCAACTGTGTGCCCAGAAAGATGAGAAAATGGGCCTGAGGAAAATCTAGGCAGTCTCTGTGAACAGCAGTAACAAAATTAAGAATGTTAGAGGAAAAACAGAGCTTTAGACTTGCTATTTGTGTTGTTTTAACAAAGTCACCAGCACAATTCTGTGCCTCATTCATTCTGATCTCAGCCCTCAGGTTGCACCTGCTGATCAGTCAGCCTGATCTGGCTGTTGAATTGCTCAAGTGAAATGTTACTATAAACATTTTCACCAAGCAAACGTGACATTGTATAAACTCTGCACAAAGATTATCTAATACCTATGATGGGATAGGTGGCATAGATTGGAATATTAACATAATATTACCATTATCAGAGTGTGCAGAGGCCATTGTGAAAATGCTATTGCACAAACAGCCCAATGAGAGAAGTTAAACTTGGTATACTCCAGTGAGCATAAAATACATGGTTGCATTTGACTCTAATATGTGTTAATTATGAAAATCAGCTCCAAGCAAAGAAAGCTATAATAATTAAAAACCATCTTTTCATCTTAAAAAAGGCTCCCTCCCCAAAGTATTTATGCACTCTAATGAAACAAATAAAAATAGCTATGGCAAAGCCTAAATAATAAGCTCTATTAAAGTAGCATACATACACTATAATATGTAATTATTTTGCACTTAAATAGTAACAGAGTTAGAACAAAACCATTTGGTGAACAGCAAAAAAAAAAGATAATAAATTATGAATCTTGCTACTTCCTTTATCGTTTCTATTTTTTGGTATATTAAAGTTATGAAAAAAATACCACTTAGGCACAATTCTCACCTTATGCATTTAAAAATTTCTAAAGCTGAGCTATTGGCCACAATACATGCAAATTCCACCCAGTCATAGCAGCTGCTTGGAACAATGCATAGAGTTGTGTGGCTCTGTCCAAACTCACTGGAAAAACAGTGCCATGATCATTTAGTGATGTCAGCCTTGGCATAGCAATAGGAAGTAGTGGCATCCTTGTCAAATGTTTTCCAAGCATAGTTACATAGTTGTTAAATAACTAAAGATTAAAGAAAAGATATATAAGAGAAGATCAGCTTTGGTCCTTATTTCGAATCTAAAATTTATCCTTCCAATTTTAGGAGTAGGATAAAGCAAACAAATTCTTGAGTCAAAAGCAAGAAATAGTGCATCAAGTTACTTAAGCAACTTTTTTGTTTGTTTGTTTATTGTTTGTCTATTAGTTTTGTTTCCCAGGCCATCACAACGTAGCTGCATCACCATAATATAGCAATTTTTAATAATCATGAATTGCATATCTTGAATCTTTGGCTTCAATAAATAAGCACAAAAACAACCCTAAGTAGGGAATGACCATTCAATATCAAAACAAAAAAAGAAATTCAAATATTCACTTACTTAAAATATTGAAAAACTAAAAGTTTTCATATAAAAAAACTAAAACAAACTTAAGATTTACAGAAAAATTTAAAAGCCACAAGTTTTGTCTCCCACTTATGTAGAAAACTCATAATGGAACTTCCTTTAGAATTAAAGCATTTCTGGGACAGAGCCAAAGGGGATTTCAGTTCCTCAAGGGGTTTGGAGCTGACATGTATTGACAGCTCTCACAAAGGGTTTCACCTTCCCCTTTCATTTAGAAGAAAGAAGGCATGTATTTTTGCTTACTTGTTTGTTGTTTTGTTGTTTGCTTGCTATATTGTTTGGGGCAATTTGAATTTTTTTTAATTAAAGTTTATTGGGGTGACAACTATTACAGAATTGTACACCTGAAATCTATGTAACTTTGCTAACAGTTGGCAATTTGAATTTAATCCTAAATGACTCACTTCTTCTTGAACTCCTCACCTCCAACCCCCTTCTCCCAATGAATTATCTTTGCTATACGCAATTTGACAAACTACATTTATTGGGGTGATCTCACGTTTCTAATGTGTCTGCATATCCACTAGTCCCAAGACTTCCTTCCTAAAACTAGTTTCTCTGGCATGCGGTTCTGCATACTCGCTCTAATACGGATCTCCTGCTGACCTTAAAGTGTAAGCTGTAGAAAGTTAATAATTTTCATTAATGTGCTTAGTATTTTCATTTTGCCATGGGATCATATCCCTAGCTGCTTTATTTCTAAAAGAAGACAATACTCCCCCTTTCCCTTCTACTTGATTCTACATTTTAAAATGCTATATTTAAGAAAAATATAATAGCTTTAAAACACAGATACGGAATCATTTTTACACAATTTACTGAATAAGGGAGATTTTATTGTCACATATTCTTCAGTCCCACTATTCTTTATGTTTACAGCTTCCTAGGATCCACAAAGTTCAAGCTTGGTTTTTCTCTGTTTCTCATAGCAGCTGAGTTATTCTTTTCCTATTATAAAGGGGAAGACCTGAATCAGATTTTTTTTATTCAACATTAACAAGTGGTTTACATGAGTTTCAAACTTTTATCTTCTCCACATAGATGCATATAAATGATGGTGTTATGAGGAAAAGTTATTGATAATAATCATGAACTAGTTGGTAGATTCAAAATGTTCTGTGAAATTTAAACTGCATCCATCACCAAAATACCAGTCTTCTCCCCATAGCATGACAAAAATTGGCTCTTTTTTCCTGCTATTGTCAGTCACTCAAAGACCAAAATTTAACTAAGAATTTTCAGACTGCTACTGAAAATTTCAGAGCCTAAACCTAAACAGTATGGAGGAGATAGAACCTGTCACAGATTAGCACAGAAGGGTATATTGCACAGCACCTGGGTCAAGCCCTGGGTGGACATTTCTCCTTGACCTCCCTGTTTTGATACTAATTAAATCTATTTATTTATTTATTTATTTATTTATTTATTTATTTATTTATTTATTGAGGGCAGTGTCACTGGCCCTCATATGTGGGACCCAAATCGGCGCTGCTGGCGTCCCAAGCCAGTGCTTAACCAACGTGCCACTCGGCCCTCCCTAAATTTATTTTTAAATTAGAATTTGTGTGTGTGTGTGTGTGTGTGTGTGTGTGTGTGTATTTCTCTTCACTGCTGAATAAAGCTCCAATTGCTTTCCCATATTAAATCTACTTTTGAATAATTGATTTTATTTAATTGCCTATTATTTACCAGTTTGTTTTTTATTGATAATTTGATTTGCTACAGGAGTAGGGAGCTCTGCAGGGCAGGAGGTGTAACCATCTGCAAAAGTGCTAAAGAGAGACCAATTGAAGAGCCAAAGATGGGCTAGAGATCAACCAGCAAATGGTCAGCAGTGAAAAAGACAGGAGGCCTTTATCATCTCCAGGCACTTTCCAAACACACAAATCAATAACAATTAAAGCAGATTATGAAAAGGCAATATTGGATAGTTAAAGCTTTGGACTTGATTTAAACTGGGCTCAATGCTCTCACATAGAAATTTACTCCATAGGGAGGGTTCAAAGCTTGCCAAAGAGGATAATTTAGGGCTGTGGATTAGGGTAAGGCTTGGCAGCACAGCTAATATTTTCTTATAATCCTAAATTATATATGCATATATAATTTAGTCATAAATTATATATATGCATGTGTATATTCTGGCATGTGAGGATTATGATGTGTGTGTGTGTGTGTGTGTGTGTGTGTGTGTGTGTGCGCACACCAGGAATCAGCATAACAGCACAAACTTTGTATAGTTTTTGTCTTGGTAGGACCTTTCCTGCCCAGCCCTAATGTGATAGTTATTGCTGGGTCCTTGGAGAACTCTGGAGCTGGAACTCAAAACAAATTGCTGACCTCACAGAAAGTCTCAGGGAAAGTAAAACAAAACTAAATTAAACAAAAATGAATTACTTACCTGGACGGGTGCTCTGTACCAGGGTATGAGCAGCAGAATAAAGACACTAGTGTCCTAATATCTTGGTACAGTGTGAGGGCTTTCCCCTAAAGAGTCTATAAATTCCAACTTACTGATGCTATGTCAGTTCCATAGCTGTGGGAAAACCAGTCTTTCAGTGAAGGCACTTAAAGTGAAAGCCAACCAAAGGACTTGCCTGGTAAATCAGTGTCTGGGCTGATGGAGTTTGGAAAGCCAAGCAGCAGAAACTGCTTGTAGAGAGAAGCTAAGAGGATGGAGGAGACTGAGGCAGTTAAAAAGGTGAAAGGTTCCATGAAATTTCATTTAGTCATTCTGCTTGTCAGAAAGAGGACTTTGAAGGCCACACAAATGAAGGGCAGAATGACCATGTGTGTACTTCCGGGAGAGGCAGATTGCCTGCACATAGCTCTGGGACTAGGAGCAAAGCAAAGGTGCTTGAGGGGAAACTGAGAGAAGGAGAAGCCATCACTGACAAACCCATGAACAGATGGGGCTCGCCCAAGGCATCCTTCCGTTTCTGTTCTCTTTGCCCCGCCCAGCTTTCCAAGACTCTTTCTCCATCACTGCTTGCTGACTGTGACCTCCAGCCCATTCTCTCTCCCACCTCCAGTTTAATGTTCTTCTCAGTTTAGCCCCCACACTGTTGAGTGCATAAATTTCCTGTGACACCTCCCCAAGCAAAGTTAGTCTCTGCCATCTCCGTGAATCTGTGGCTCCTAGGGAAGGATGCTCCCAGAGTCCTCATCACACTGCACTGTCATTATCTGTGTACTCACCTACTGTCCCCACCTGCTAGTGAGCACCAGGAGGGCAGCTAAGTATCCCCAATGCTTCCCATACTCATACTCACCGCTGGGTTCAAAGTAGCTGCTCACCCTCCCACAGTCTTTTCCATTCTGGGAAATGGCAACTCTGTCTTTCCAGTTACTCAGGTCAAGAACCCAGGACTCATTCAGATTCATTTCTTTCTCTCCTGAGCTCTTTCTAGGCTTGGCACAGACCATCTAGACCTGCTTCATCTAAACCAGAGGTTCTCAATTCTGGCAGCACATTAGAAACACTTAAGAAATTTTAAAAACAGGCTGGCCGAGTGGCGCGTTGGTTAAGAGCTGGCTTGGGAGGCCAGCAGCCCCGTTTCGGACCCCACATATGAGGGCCAGTGACGCTGCCCTCTACAGCTAAGATGGTGAACAACAGCTCCACCTGGAGCTGGGCTGCTGTGAGTCCCCGGGATGGCATAGCTGCAGCCCCTGCTGCAGTGCACTGCATAGGCTACAGTGAGTGGCCAGCAGCCAGCGTGACCGACTGGCAGCAGGTGTGAGCTGTCAAGAGCCACTGTGAGAGGCTGTCCAGAGGCCTCACCTGGGAAGAGCGCAATCAAATACCAACATGGGCCAGTGAAGCAACGTCATCCACAACTCCTAGACTGAAGAACAAGAGGACAGCAACTTGTCTGTTCCCCTTCCTCAGTTCCCCAATGCTGTTCCCCTCCCCTAATTCCCAATAAAATCTTTTTTTTTAAAAAAGACATTAAAAACATTAAAACTATACTATTACTCTGTCCCCACACCAAACCAATTAAATATGGAATAGGGGTGAGGTACAAGCATGGATATTAAAAAAAACAAAACGAACAAATAAAAACTCCTTAAAATGGGCTTAACCTGATTCTAGAGTGCAGCCAGGGTTGAGGCAGCCTTCAGCCTGTGTCTAGCTGCCTGCCTCCCTCTCGCCCACTTCCTGCCGATGACTGCCAGCTGCACCCTCCATGCTCTTCTAGTATCTGTGGCTGTCTTCATCTGCTGGTGTGTTTCCAGGTACTACTTATGGAGTGCTTATTCCAAACAAAACACAATGCATGCAAACTACGATGTCATCTCAGCGAATTTCTCAGGAACCTTTTGGGGAAGGACTAGTACATATCCATTAATCAGATGAGGAACCCGAGGCTTAGATCGGTTATGTAATTGACTCTGGATGAGAAAGCTAGTTAAGTAACCTACCTGGGAGTTGAACTCAGGTTTTCTCCTTTCTTGCATTTCTCCTCTTAACTGCAGTACTCTGCCAGCTTATCTCAGTCTGACCCATTGGAGCTTCTAATAGGTACTCCTAGTGACTCCTCCTTTTCAGAGGGTTTGTCTTCTTTATTCAATTAGCCCCAACTATTGCTTCTGACTCCCAAGGACCCCTTTAATGTATTTCTGGGTGTGCATTAAAATAATTTAACACCAGCCTTTATGATTTGTAGCTGACATTGACAAAATTAATAAGTTATCTCGGCAATACTAACTATGATCTCATAATTACTGAGAAGCTTCAAGTCACTTGCTCTAGATTTGATGTCTTTTGGAGGCTACTCATGGACTTCTCCCAAAAGGAGCACTTGGGATAACCTGTTTACTGTGGATTGAGGAAGCCTGAAAAGGCATCTCAGCCTTGCTCTTGGGATACCCTCTTCTGAGGTTAGCAAGAGAGGCCCTTCTTGGAGCTGCAGCAGCCTTGGCTTTCAGAAGCGGCATGGTCTGCATGACCCCAATTCCTTTCCTAGATAGAGCTGCTTTTAGCTTTTAAAGTTGCTGCTGGCATTAAAAAGAAGTGAAGTGAAAATGTGGAACTGATCTACAAATAACTACAGCTTTGTTCCCAAGGACATGTGGATGTCAAAATAAAGCGAATGCTGGAGAGTTTAACCCAAGCTCATCCTTTTAAAAGAAAACGAGTA
The DNA here is from genome assembly GCA_033961575.1 of Aselliscus stoliczkanus. Classification (NCBI taxonomy): domain Eukaryota; kingdom Metazoa; phylum Chordata; class Mammalia; order Chiroptera; family Hipposideridae; genus Aselliscus; species Aselliscus stoliczkanus. The sequence goes on from CM066731.1 coordinate 125,762,177, forward strand.
GCACATTGTTCCACCTTTTGCTCCACCTAGTTCCCCCGCCCTTGCCAGGTAGCTTCATACTTGGGCTTCCCATCCTATCGGAGCCTTGCTCCTTCCAGGTCCAGCTCTGCCCCTTTCTTTTTCCCTTGGGGAGGCTTATCTAGGGTAAACATTTACTCAGGAGCATGTAATCAGAGACGAATGGGCTGTGTTGGGTGAACTGTGGAGGCTGAACCTAAAGTATGTGTTTTAAAAAGTCCTGAGACATGTGAGCTTAGTCTATGACACTGTGGATTCACTTTGGATCCCGGCTGCAAAAAACTGCTGGAACAGGGGAAGATGGCTGCCAGGGAATAAACATGCTGGCAGGGCCTCATGGCTCATTTTCAGGGCAGCATGAGGAGGGTCTTATTCAGATGCCCCCTTTCAGAGCTCCTGTAATTTCCTGTCCCTAAGCCTGCTATATTATGCATTCAGGACTGGGGACCACCAGTTTATCAGACTAAATGAGGTGCTTTAGGTAAATGAATTGTTTAGAGCGAAGAAGAGGATGCCTACAGTTTGCCACAGGCCCGCCATGCCCCATTTCTCCTGATGCCAAGGGTGAGCTCCACCTGCCTCCAAAGCACCATGTGTACACAAGATTGTCTTCACCTGGCCCACTTCACTCATGGGCCTTCTTCATTAGGCATCAGATCCTTGAGAAACGAAAAGGACCTGGCCTTGGCCCTGGTTCTACCATTACGCAGTAGGTGTGACAGTGAGCAAGTCTCAGCTCTCTAGGTCTCAGTTTCTACATCTGTGAAATGGCACAGAGAAGATGATTAATAAATGTTGCTAACCTATTGGCTAATTAACTCACTTAATGAATGATGAAATGAACTAGGTAGTTCTGTATTAGTTTCCTAGAGCTGTCATAATCAATTGCACAAACGGATAACTCAAAAACCACTGAAATTTTATTCTATCACAGCTCTGGAAGACGGACGTCAGAAGTCAGGTACTGGGAGAACCGAACTCCCTGCAGGGGCTGTAAGGGAGGTTCTGGTTGGTTCTAAGGCTCCTGGAATTCCTGAGCTTCTCTGCCTCAGTGTCCACTTCCTCTTCTCTGGTGTCAAATCTTCCTCTGTCTCACTTATAAGGACAATTGTCATTGGATTTAGGGCCCACCTGGATAATCAAGGATGATCTCATTGCAAACTCCTTAATTAATTACCTCTACAAAGACCATTTTTTCCCAAATAAGGTCATATTCACAAGCTTGGGGATTAGGGCATGGACATACCTTTTTTTGCGACCACCATTCAACCCACTAGAGGTTCCCAATGCTGTTATTAATGCATTCTGGGAAACAAGGTTTTTAGGAACCAACACTGAGAAAGTCATCTCTAACAGTGCTTCTCAAACTGTGATGTGCATTTAAATAACCCAAGGATATTGGGAAAATGCAGGTTTGTTGTGAGGCCTGAGAGTCTGCATTTCCAACAAGCTCCCACATGTTGTTGCTGCCACTGGTCGGTGAAACACTTGAGTAGCAAGGCTTTAGAGCACAAACCTTTCCTGAATAACCACGCCATATCGAGGGATTGTCTCCTGGGAGCTAGGTTAGGATGGGAGGCTCCTGGAAGCCAGCATGGCTACCCTTACCCCAAGTCTTGCCAAGGACTTGTGTTGGGTGGCCTGGGTAAAATGACTATCTATTCATAAAGTACGAATGGAAGTTTTACTTCCAGAGAGATTTAATTCAAATTTTTCATCTTTTTGGTAGAGGACCTTTATATGCGGCTGACTTTTTCTGATGGTTGAAGCTCCAGATAGTAGAAAGAGATTTAACCAAAATTCTTTTTGACCCAATAAGTGTTTTCTCTATGTACTGTTTATATCTGTACATTGCTATTTGCAGTCCTTGTCCCCTTTCTGATTGTTCCTCTATGCCACTGATATGGGGTTTGTTTGATTGCCCACAAAAGATGGCAAATCTTTGTATCAGGGCCTGGGCCAGAGTGAGGCAAGTGTGGTGTCTATTTAAGGAGATTCATTCTCCTGGGCAGGTAAGTCAGGGTGGACACTTTCATAACCCTGAGAAAGAAGAATGATGGTCTCCTCACATTTACCTCCCTTGGTGCCTCACGCGTCTCACCCTAATCCTGTACCAGCTTTCTGGTACCCAGGAAATTAGCTTTCCATGTACTCACGCTAAGGTGTTCTAACTCCCTGTACTTCTCTCATACTGTGATTTAATCTTTGCTCGGGTCTGCTTTTCTCCAATGATTGTAATTTTCTTGTTAGCAAATGGGATTTCTGTTTAAAAAATATTTACAACCTTAGCATGATAACGCAAGACCTTACATGATCTGGCTCCTAACTACCACTTCGGCCTCTCCTTGTACCACTCTCCCTCCATCCAGCTCATACCCTTTTCCCCTCACACATGTAATATTCGAAGCAGATTTCAGTTTTCTGAATATATCACACTTCTTCCTGCCTTCATGCTTTGGTCATGTTAGTCCACCTGCCTGAAATGCCCTCTCTACCTTATCTTCAGGCAGGTTCCTGATTTCTCCATTAGGAAGTGCACAAGTGTCACCACCTCTGTACGACCTTTTGGATTTTCCCACATAGATTCTTTCCTCTGTGTCTCAAGGCACCATGTGCATATTAAATCTGCATCCTGAGCTAGAACTGTCTATCTCCCAAACTGCTCCTGAGCACTGCGATGAACTAGGACTACTTTGTTCATTTCCTGGAACTACAGCAGGGATGGAACAGACACACCAGCAGTCTCATGGAGCAGACTTTTCTCTTTTGAGCCTTCTCAGCCCCTCATAGCACAGTGACGGGACACAATTTTTTGCTGAACAGATGAACAAATAAAAGAAATGCTGAAAATGCTCAGCACCAAAGATTGAGTAACAAGGACCAGATTTACCTTTCTGTTTGAAACAACAACAAAAATATAAAACACAGTTCTCAAGACACTGGACCATCAGGCACTGAAAAGCAGTAATTCCTGAGAGAAGGGATACAAACAAGGTAAGCCTTATGGTTCCTCCAACTTTCTTTGTTGCCTCAGAGAAATTCCAGGCTGTGATGTGGGCAAGGGGGACCCAGATGGAGCCCAGTGGGTACCCCGAATTGAGGAAACAGAGGAGAGCCCAGGGAGACCAAGGTGAACAAAGTTCACAGGGCCAAGTACTGGGGCGAAGATAGCTGCTCAGAAAGAGAATCCTGGGTTGCTATAGAGAGTCTCTCCTCAAGTATTCAACAAAGTACTGATCAGTACCTGTGTGTAAGGAAACTGCCTGAGGGTGGTGGTGGAGTTCCTCTAAGAGCATTAAAGGGAACAGTATGTGTGCTCACACAGGGATGGGAATAATGCCTGTTACCACCAACCAAAATGGAAAAACTCATAATTCACAGGGCATTGCACAGAATACTGAGGAAGGATCTGCCTTGGCAGTAGGGAATAATTAGCTCTAGACAGAGTACTGCTCTAGAACCACCTATCAAATTATAAAAGCAAGATCTGAAAGGATTGCATTGTTTCCCAAGAACTTAACTATATTCCAGAATAGAGTTCAAGGTAAAATTTATAATGTCTGATTAATGGTGACCAGGAATGTAAGGAAGCAAGATAACATGACTCTTCATGAGGAGAATTATCAGCCCTTTGGAATTGACCCAGAACTGATCTAGATGTTAGAATTAGCATAAGAAGACATTAAAATTATAATTGTATTTCATGTGTTCAAAAATAAGTAGAGACATGAGTGATATGAAAAAGACTGAAATTGAACTTCTAGAGATGAAAAGTACAATGCCTGAAATGGAAAAATATGGGAACAATTAGCAGCATATTAGACATTGCTGAAGAAAAGATGAGTGGATTCAAAGGCATAACCATAGAAACTGTCCCAAATGAAACATGAAAGAGAATCCAGAAAAATTAAAAGAGTGTCAGTGAGCTGTGGGACTACTTAAAACAGAATAAATATAAAATTGGAGTGCCCAAAGAAGAGAAGAGGGAAAAAAGGAAAACAAAAATCTTTGAAGGAAAAAATGGCTGAAAATTTTTCAGATTTGATGAAAAAGACTCACGTATTTGGAAGCTCAATGAAAAAGTACAAGAAATATGAAGAAAACTACATCAAAACACACCATAATCAAACTGCTCAAAACTAGTGATAAAGTGAAAATCTTTAAAAAATCTTAAAAGCAGCCAGAGAAAAAAGATGCTTTACGGACAAAGCAACCAATATGAGATTTATAGTAGACTTCTTGTCAGAAACAATGCAAATAAGAAGACAGTGACTCAACCTACACAGGACTGAAAGAAAAACTGTCAGGTAGAACTCAACCCAGTGAAAAATCTTTTATAAAAATGAAGGTAAAGGGGCCGGCCGAGTGACGCTTTGGTTAAGAGCTGGCTTGGTACACCAGTGGCCCCGGTTTGCATCCCACATATGAGGGCTAGTGACACTGCCCTCTACAGCTAAGATGGTGAACAACAGCTCCACCTGGAGCGGGGCTGCTGTGAGTCCCCCGGACAGTATAGCTGCAGCCCCTGCTGCAGGGGGCTGCCATAAGCTACAGTGAGTGGCCAGCAGCCAGCATGAGTGGCCAGCAGCCAGCGTGAGCTACCAATAGCCATAGTGAGCAACCGTCCAGAGGCCAGCGACTGATCTGCCTCATCCCAGAAGAGCGCAATGACGATACCAACATGGGCCAGTGAAGGAACGTCCTCTGCAACTAGGCTGAAGAACAAAAAGACAGCAACTTGTCTGTTCCCCTTCCCTGATTCTTCAATGCTGTTCCCCTCCCCCAATTCCCCAATTAAAAAAAAACAAAAAAAAAAAAAACAGGTGCAGGGCCGGCCGAGTGGCATGTTAGTTAAGAGTTGGCATGGGGGTGCCGACCGAGTGGCGCGGTGGTTAAGCGCTGGCTTGGGAAGCCAGAGGCCCCGGTTTGGTCCCACATATGAGGGCCAGTGACACTGCTCTCAAAAAAAAAAAAAAAAAAAAAAAGAGTTGGCATGGGACACCAGCTCTGAGCAGCAAGACCCCAGTTTGGATCCCACATGAGGGCAAGTGACACTGCCCTCTACAGCTAAGATGGTGAACAACAGCTTCCCTGGAGCTGGGTTGCGGTGAGTCACCAGCGATGGTGTAGGCTGCAGTGGGGCTGGCCAGCAGCTGGTGTGCTCTTTTGTGAGCTGCTGTGAGCCGCGGTGAGTGGCCGTCCAATGGCTGGCGACCGACTGCCTCACCCAGGAAGAGCGCAATGACGATACCAGCATGGGACAGTGAAGCGATATCCTCCACAACTAGACTGAAGAACAAAAAGGACAGCAACTTGTCTGTTCCCCTCCCCCAATTCCCCAATAAAATCTTTAAAAAAGAACACGTTGTAGACATACAAAAGCTGCATCAGTTCATCACCAGGAGACCCATTAAAAAAAATGTTACAGGAATTCCTTCAGGAAGAAAGAAAATGATACCAGATGGAAATAGAGATATATATGGATAAATGTATAAGATGCTTTTTATTATTTAAATCTCTTTAAAAGATAGTTGACTATTTAAATAAAAAATAATATAATATAGTGTGGGGTTTATAACATATTCATGGCTAACACATACAGCAAGCAACAATAGCATAAAGATTGGGAGGGAAGAAATGGAAGTATCCTCTTTCAAGTTTCGTATACATGAAGAGGTAAAATGTCACTTGAAGGTAGATGGTGATAAAAATATACCAACCTAAGCCCTAATGCAACCACTAAAATAATAAAACAAAGAATTAATGCTAATATGTTAACAAAGGAAATTAAATGGAATCATAAAAAATACTGTAGTAATTGAAAGAAACTAGAAAAAAGAAAAATGGATCAGATGAGACAAATAAAAACAAATAGCAAGACAAGAGACTTAAACCAAATCGTATCAATAATTACATTAAATATAAATAGTCTAAACCAGGGGTAGGCAAACTTTTCTGTAAAGGGCCAGGTTTTGTGGCCACATAGTTTGCATATTTTTCATTTGTTTTATTTTGTTTTACCCATGTTCTAAAATGTAAAAATTATTCTTAGTTTGCAAGCTATATAAGAAGAGTTAGCAAGCTGGATTTGAGCCATGGGCTGTGGTTTGCCAACTGGTTGTCTAAGCATCCCAAATAAAAGGCTGAGATAGATTAGATAAAAAAGCAAAAAAAAAAAAAAAAAAAAGCAGGACTCTACTATATTCTGCCTACAAGAAATATACTTTAATATAAAAACACAAATAGATTAAAAGGATGGAAAAAGATATGCCATGCCAACTTTAGTCAAAATAAAGGTGGAAGAGACATATTAATATCAAACAAAGTAGATTTCAGAAAAATGAACACCACTTGGATAAAGATACCATTTTTTTTTTAAATAATAAAGGGGCCATTAATTGAGGATATAAGAATCCTAAACATTCATGCTCCTGATAAGAAAGGTTCAAAATACATAAAGCAAAAGCTGAGAGAACTGCAAGGAAAGTAGAGAAATTCATAATTATAGTCAGAGAATTTAACACCTCTTTCAATAACTGATGGAATATCTAGACAGAAAATCAGTAAGGATATAGAAGACTTGAAAACCCTGTCAGTAAGGATATAGAAGACTTGAAAACCCAACTTGACATTTATAGAAGAGTCCACTCAACAACAGAAGAATACAAATTCATTTCAAGTGCACATGGAACATTTACCAAAATAGGTAATAGTCTAGGCCATAAAATAAGTCTCAAAATATTTAAATGATTCAAGCCATACAAAGAATTTTCTCTGACTACAATGGAATTAAACTAGAAATCAATAACAGTAAGATAACCAGAAAATCCTCAGATAATTGGAAATGAAATAATTCACTTCTAAATGATCCATAGACTAATAAAGAAACCAAATGGGAAATTAAAAAGTATTTTAAACTGAATGAAAGTAAAAACATTATATATTCATGGGAAGCCACTATAACAGTACCTAGGGGGGAAATCTATGACATTGAACACCTATATTAGAAAAGATGTAAAGCTTCAAATTAATGACTTTCACTTCCACTTTAAGAAACAAACAAACAAAAATTCCTTTTTTAAAAACAGCAAATTAAATGCAAAATAAGCAGAAAAAAATCAGGGCAAAATTATTGAAAAAGAAAAAAAGTGAGAAAAATCAATAAACCTAAAAGCTGGCTCTTTGAGAAAATAAACAAAATTGATAAACCTTTAGACAGACTGATCAGAAAAAAGAAAAGAGGACTCAAAGTACCATCATTAAGAAAAAAGAGATACTATCACTGCAAATTTTACAGATATTAAAAGGATAATAAGGGAGTATAATGAACAATTTTATACATTAAAAATTTGACAGTGTGGCTTAAAAGGACTAACTCTTGAAAGAGACAAACTGCTAAAGCTTACTTAAGAACAAACACATAGCCTGAATAGTCCTGTATTTATATAAAATTGAATTTTTAGTTAAAAATTTCCCCCAAAATACTCCAGGCCCAATGTCTTCACTGGTGAATTCTGCCAAAAATTTAAGGAATATGTTATAATGTGGGTGAAACCTGAAAACATTATGCTTAGCAAAAGAAGCCAGTCACAAAGGACCACATTGTATGATTCCATTTATATGAGATGTCCACAATAGGCAAATCTAGAGAGACACATAAATAAAGTTGATTAGTATCTAGGGATGGATGGGATGGGGAGATTGGATGATGGCTAAGAGATGTAGTGTTTCTTTTGGGGGTAATAAAAATGTTCTAATTTTAAGTGCAGTGATGGGTACATGACTCTGTGAATAAACTAAAAGCCATTCAGTTGTATTCTTTAAATGAGTGAATTGTATGATATGTGAATTATATCTCAATAAAACTGTTGTAAAAACAAGATTTAAAGAAGCTATAATACCAGTTCTGTATAAAAAAATGAAAACTACATGAGATCATTATTCTTCATAAGCATAGATGCAAAAATTCTGAACAAAATGTTAGCAAATCAAATTCAATAACATATAAAAGGAAAATATATCATGATCAATTGGGGTTTATCTCAGGAATGCATAATTGGTTTAACATTAGAAAACCAATAACCGTATTAAGAAACTAAAAAAAAAACCCCACATGATCATCTTAATAGACCTAAAAAAAAAACTCATTTGACAAAACCGAACATCTATTTCTCATAAAAACTTTAAGCAAAATAGGAAGGGAAGGATACTTCCTTAACCGGATAAAAGACATCTACAAAAAAACCTACAGCTAATGTCATACTTAATGTCCAAGACAAAACCCTTTCCCCCTAAGATCAGGAGCAAAACTGGGATGTCTGCTCTTGCCACTTCTATTCAATATTGTAGAGAAGGTTTTAGTCAGTGCAGTAAGATATAAAAGGTATCCCAATGGGAAAAAAGTAAAAGAAAAGAAATAAAACTATTCATTAACAAACAATGTGTAATTGCCTAAGTAGAAAACCCAATGGAATCTACTAAAAATCTATCAGAACTAATAAATGAATTTAGCAACATTGCAAGATAGAAGATTAATATATAAAAATCAATTGTAGTTTTAATGCCATTTTTTTTTTTTTTTTGAGGGCAGTGTCACTGACCCTCATATGTGGGACCCGAACCGGGGCCGCCGGCTTCCCAAACCAGCGCTTAACCACCACGCCACTCAGCCGGCCCATCAATTGTAGTTTTATATACTAACAACAAATATTCAGGAATTGCAATAAAAAGCAATAATAATTTAATCCATTAAAGTTAAAAATAAATAGCATTTAAAATAGATACAAGTTATAATTTATGTATTTAGGGATAAATCTGAGAAAAGATGTAAGATCTGTACACTGAAAACTATAAAATATTGCTGAAATTAAAGAAGACTGAAATGAATGGAGAAAAATACCTTGTTTGTGGGTTCGGAGACTCAATATTGTTAAAATCTTACTTCTTTTGAAATTTTTCTATAAATTCAATACAATCCCAATCAAAGTTCTCACTTGCTTTTTTTGTAGATAGTGAAAAGATGAGTCGAAAACTTATATGAAAATGTAAATGACCTAGACTCGCCAAAATAAGTTTGAAAAAGAAAAACGTAGTTGAAGGACTAGTGCTACCTCTTATCAAGACCTACTACAAAGCTACAGTAATCAGAACAGTGTGGTACTTGTATAAAGACAGACAAATAGATCAATGGAACAGAACAGAGAGTCTAGAAACAGTCCTTGTAATATAGAGAAAGCTGATTTTGACAAATAGACAAAATATTTGAACAGTCACTTCACCAAAGAAGATGCTTGATATCATTAGTTATTAGGGGAGTGAAAATTAAAACCACAGTGAGATACTGCTACACACCTATTAAAATGGCTAAAATTAAAACAACTGACAATAACAAGTATTGGTCATGATGTGGAGGAACTGGAACTCTCAAACACTGCTGTAGTAATGTAAAAAGTACAACCACTTTGGAAAACAATTTGGTAATGTAATCCAGATGTAGTATTCTTAGGTATTTATTCAATAGAAATAAAAAAAACTTATGGCTATAGTAAGATTTAGATGTGAATGTTCACAGCAGTTTTATTTATAATAGCCAAAACCTGTGAACAAGCCAAATGTCCATCAACAGGTGAATTGAATAAATAAACTGTGGAATATACATATAATGGAATGTCACTTGATAATAAAAAGGAATGAATTACTAATACATGAAAAACATGGATGAATCTCACAATCATTCTGAGTGAAAGAAGCCAGACACATAAAAAAGTACCTACTGAATGAGTTCATTTGGATAAACTTCTAGAAAATGCAAACTAATCTATGGTGACAGCAAGCATTTCAGGGGTTGCCTGGAGAGGTGAAAGTGGGAGGGGTGGCAGTAAGGGCTTACAAATGGGCATAAGGAAATTTGGGAGTCATGGATATATTCATTACTCTGATGGTTATGATGGTTCCACAGATGTATGCACACGTCAAAGTTATCAAATCGTATACTTTAAATAGAGCAGTTTTTTTGTATCTAAGTTCTACCTCAAAAGAGCTGTTTTGAAAAAGTGATAGAAAAGTTAGAATAACAAAAGACTGAAAGCAAATGCACCTTTGACCTTGATTTCCATAACAGACAGGGGTCCCTTGGATCCCACTTTTGCAGCATCACTTGGGGCCCTGGTTCCTCCTGTTCTACTGCAGGTCCCACAAGTGCTACTCCATTTCAGCTCACTCTGCACTCAACTTGTCTGACATTTAAAGGATTTACAAGGAACTGTGAATGAATAGCCTGTTAAATTACTCATAAAAGTGATTTGTATAAGAATAGCTTCTTGTGAGACAAGGGAGTAGGAGTGGTAAATTGATAAGTTTCTTGCTCTTGATTTCAGCTGGAAAGGTCTTGGCAATTTGGGGGTAGCCTAGGAAATCTAGGAACTCACACACCAAATTTAACCAAGACTAGGTCATTTTCATATCCCACTGTAGTCAATTTGTGATCGGGTGGTCAAATGCTGTTTATAGAGTTCTAGCTGCTCTGTGTACCATGTGTGAATGTCAAAGATTCTCAGAGAGGCTGTCATTAAAAATAATAAATTGTAAGTAATGACACTGCATCTAATTCAGATTGGAATACTGTGTCCCTGTCCTTCTCATTTTGTACCCAACACTATTAGTCTTAAAAGAAGACCATCCCACTGTGTCCCACAAATAGCCAGCCACCCTTCCTAAGGAACCCTGAATGTGAAAGACATAAAAACAATATTAACTTATAACCTAAAAACTCTTAACAGCCGTAGAATAACCTGGGTGCATAACAAAGTCTGGGCTGATTTGTAAATAGAGTTAATTACCTAAAACCAATCACAACCAACATATCCCCAATGTTTCCTTAAGCATACATTGTATTTGTAGTTAGAAAAAAAAACAGGTGTCTCATAATATGCATACGATTTCGCCTACCCATTTGGTTTATATTTTCTTTCTTTCTTTCTTTCTTCTTATGTTTTAATCCAACAGGAAACCATGACAAATGTTCCTTTTCTGCACAGGGCTGTGTTTTTGCAGGAGAAGCAGGCTCTCTGCAAGAGCAAGCACTGCTGTCTGTGACTGCTGCCTGCTGTAGTGTTTACCTTCGTTGGGGCTGCTAGGCTACTGTCGAGCCAGTTGAAATGATTCATAGGTCTGACAGATGTCTGGTACAGCTGGATGTGTCCTTGATTATCCCAAAAGTCTGGACAGCACTGTCATTCACCATTGCCCAAATTATCTTTGTATTGACTGTGGAACCCTCTGTGACAGTACTGTAATGGCTAATTACCCAGGATACCTTTGGTACTCACTTCATAATGGTTTAGTGGAAAAGAAAAAGACGGTAAGGAAATGAGAAAAAAAAACATACCAATAAAATAACATCCTGTTCTTTGCAAAGAACACGGACTCTAGTGTGATACAGAATATATATTTGTTTGATACCATGCAGTTTATGCTAATGAAATCCAGGGCCACAATAGTAGAAGCATAGATTTCTCATGAAACACATAAGGAGGAAATAAAATGTAAAGAACCTTGACAGTGATAAATTATGGACAATAGAAGGAGCTATTAGCTGTGAGAGAATTGTATGTATAACATACTTGAGAAAGGGATGACGAGTGGCCATTTGCCTGCCTCATATGTTGCAGGGGGAAAAAAGACCATGTTCTGTTTAGCAAATAACCTCCCCAGAAATAGAGGGGAGGGAGGGAGAAAGGAGGAGACCCTTAAAGCTTCCTGAAGGAACAGGAATTGAAAGCTGAGGTTTCTTTTTTCCCCCATAACGCCATAAATTAGCACATTTTGACAAACATAGCTCCCACAAAGCAGATATATATTAGGGGGGAAAAAGATAAGGGAATAGAGGGTACAAAATCCCATTTTGACTTTTAGTGGAGATGATGAGATCCCAGGAGGGCAGACAAAGCAGACTGGGAACAGCTTTTCACACAAAGAATACAGTAATTTGCCATGTCCTGTCCAGGCTGTGTTTGAATGTCACTCCTGTCTTAATTACCAGACTAACAAAGCTATTCTGTTATTCTGGAATGTCTGCCACAGTTCCTGCAATGCAAGAGAGCAATTGGAAGAATTGCTCACGGATCATTACTAAGCAAGTAGGTGAGGGAAGCAGCCTCCAAAGGAGTGGGAGCAGTGGGGCCCCTGAAGTGGAGGGAAAGGCAGTAGGTGCCCTTGTGGAGACCTGCACTCTCACTTGCCCTTGCGTTTGGGAGTATGTAGCTTAGCAGGATGGTGCTGCAGCTTGTATTGAAGTCTGGGGCCAGAGGACTTTGGCTCTGCATGTCCTTTGGGTGGGATGAAGTAAAGATTGTCCCATCTCTCCACTCCCTGTCCGTGGGTCAGCCTCACGCCAAGGAACCCATAACACATAAGATGTAGCCAATCTGACCAAAAAACCCTGGTTACTGAAATTCTGACTCATTAAGATGTCCTTTTAACTGAAGATAAAGAAGAAAGTCCTTATTTCAATCCACTGCTGAAAGCATTTCTGAACATGTCATTCCACTCTCTGCTCTTTTTTGTGTTATTCTCCAGTGTTTTTGGAGATGCCTCAATAATTCTCCCCAAGGACCATGGTGGTGGTTTAGATGAAGGAGATGCAGGTAGTGAGCCCTATGCTGATGAATATCCTGGATGGTGACTGTTCAGATACAGACTAACAAGTCTGTACCTGTCCTGCCTTTCTCCTGCAAGACAACTTACCCTAAAACAATTTAGTTAATCATGGGCTCTGGTTGGTTGGAGTTTTTTGTATTTAAAAAAGAAGGTGCTGCATTTAGAACACATACATGTGATACACTGTTTTATTTCCATCAGGATTTGGTTGTGATACAGTGATGATACAGTAAAACAAAAGAGGAGGAAAATGAAACAAAAATCTTTAGTTCTATGTCCATCCCAATTGAATAGCAATTATCTATCCTTTATACTCATATCAATAAATTTATTAAACAAAAACAAATTTCCTAGTCACATTTAATCTACAAAATTAGGAATTTATTTGGAGGAGATGGACACTAACCTAAAACTATTCTACAAAGTATTGGAATAATTACATAAAATGCTAGTCAAGCTTACTTAAAAAAAAAGAAGGTAAGGGCTGACCGAGTGGTGCTGTGGTTAAGCGCTGGCTTGGGATGCCAGCGGCCCCGGTTCGGATCCCATATATGAGGGCCAGTGACACTGCCCTCAAAAAAAAAAGGAAGAAAGTAAATTATCCTTATTTTTCCTTTACCCTTTTAAAAGAATTTAAAGAAAGGAAGGGTTCAAAGCTTCATAATGCCTGGCTTGTCTTTCAAATAGAAGTGTCATTTATCCAAAGACAAAGAATGACAAAAGTTACTACAATGGCTAATTCTAGGTATAATATGAAGTTTGTCTCAAAGTTATTTCTCAAAAGGTAATAACGATATTAGACTTCTGAAACCCTTACTTTCATGAATAGGATTTAGATTTTTTTAAAAATTAAAGAAGGGTCTGAAAATAAAGTAGGTGGCCACAGCTTATGAGGTGCATATCTACAGAGGGTACAAAAAAAAAATGTATACACATTTTAAGAAGGGAAAAAAATGGTACTAAAATTGTAATACTCAATATATATCGATAGCAAAAGATGAATACAAGTCAGGTGTATATATTTTTTTGGCACCCCTGGTATTATAAGCTGCCCATCTATAGAAATTATCTGTTAATTTGGGTTTTTAAATTAAGTGAGTATATTACAAATATATATGTAGTCATATAATTGTTTATGTTTATGTTTCACCTTACAAATGTGGCACATCACTTAAAATTTAAAGTATGATCTTTTAAAATGCCTTCAGTTATTATGATTTCCCTGAAAGACTGAAAACTTCAAAATCAAAACCAGAAAAAGGTAGATAAAACATATATTATTGTGAAATAAGAGCACTGTCTTATGAATAAAATTGTAAAAGTGTATTTTTATAATGGTCTGCCTATAACTCATTGTTATGGATGCAATAGGCCCACATGTTTTATTCACTAACTCTATCCCTGTGACAATGATGGGCCAAAATTCTAGAAAGGGAGGAAAAGCATCACAAAAAAAAAAAAAAAAAAAAAAAAAAAAAGATAAAAGGCAGCTCTGTATGCTAACTTAATTTGCCATATAAGATTTGAATGTATTTCCTGGGTGCGATTATTATTAGTTACATTAAAAATAAATACCTATAGCACAGAAAAAAATCAAGGAGCTGCAAACTCAGATACTTACAGGAGCCAGGCAAGAATGCAATGGGCTGGAAGAAATGTGGCAAACTGCAGTGTATCTACACTGAAGGGAATCCTTCTACCAATTGCTGCCAATGTGGGAATGCAAGCCAAGGGGGACCAAATTCAGTCTGGTTATTCAAGAATTGTAGGAACTACAAAGAGTAGAATATTGTTTGACCTTGGGTAATTCATGGTTGGTTATGACATTGTGCTCACATATGTATAGTTTAATTAACAGCACTCTCTCATCTCTCATATCACTTAGTTCACATGGTCAGAGAGAGAAAGATCTTTCTACACTGCCCAGTTATATGTTCCTCCCCTCAGCCCATTTATATGTTCCTCCCCTCACACGGGTCTCTGCCTAGTTTTTCCTTTCCCCTCCTCTTTATCTAGAGAACTCAATTCATCCTTCAGGGCTCCAAGAAGACTCCTATTGTCCCTCTAACTGAGCTGGGATCTTGTGCCATACCCCCAGCCTGGACCTCACCTTTGCAGCAGTTATCACAATGGTGAATATGTAATTTTGATTGTCTATCTTCTCTACTAGACTCTAAGTTCCATGAGGACAGAGACCTACATCTGTAGCCTCAACTCCTCTTTCAGTGTCTGATATGTACTAGTTGAATAAATGTTAGTAGAGAAAGAGACATTTGAAGGAGACTCAAAAATTTATATACCTGTCCAGAGATTCTTCTTGTCTTTCAAAATTCTCTCTGGAGAGTCTAAATGAGAGCTATTTCTTTATCTGCTTCAAGTAGACCTGTTGCTTATTTCTAAGAGGTCTTCTGAAGTTCCTCTGCTGAGGTAGGGACTCCTCAATTTCCTGGGGTTCCAGTTTCTCTTTTTCTGATATGTATAAATAATGGAGGTTGCCTTAAAATGCACATTTAGAGCAAATGTCCTGCTTTGTTCAGACAACAGAAAGGATGGGAAATGCTAATCGTGGTAGATTGTAAAAATAGCCACACATTATTTCCCTCTCTTTATCCATGCTCTTGGATAGCCCCCTCAACACACAGCTTGGCTATGAGACTTGTTTTGGCCAATGGGACAATTCAAATACTGTACAAGCAGAGACTTAGGTATTAGGATATATTAGTTCTTGCTGTTCTTGGAAACCCTATGACCAGCATCATGTGAATAAGGCTGGGCTAGCCTGTTGAGGACATGTGGACTAGTTAACCTCTAGCCAACAGCCTACAGACAAACATGTGAGTGAAGCCACTCCAGACTAACCAGTTTCCAGGTGACCTGCCATCTGACTGCAGTTGTACAAGTAAACCCAGCTGAGCCATCCTCTTTTGCTGGCCCATAAAACTGTGAGTTAATAAATGATTGTCATTTTACACTACAGAGTTTTGGAGTAGTTTGTCACATAGCAAAAACTAACTGGTATGCTATTTTTCAGGGTTGTGGTGCTTTTTCAACAAGACTAGGATGGAAAATCTCACTGTCTTTCCTCCATTTCCCCTAACCCACCCATGCACTATTACTTTTTTTGTTTTTGTTTTTAAAGATTTTATTGGGGAATTGGGGGAGGGAAACAGCGTTTGGGAATCGGGGAAGGGGAACAGACAAGTTGTTGTCTTCTTGTTCTTCAGTCTAGTTGAGGAGGACATTGCTTCACTGGCCCATGTTGGTATCGTCATTGCGCTCTTCCCGGAAGAGGCAGATCAGTCACCGGCCTCTGGACAGCCGCTCACCGCGACTATTGGCAGCTCATGCTGGCTGCCGGCCACTCACTGTAGCCTATGGCAGCCCACTGCAGTAGGGGCTGCAGCCTACACCGTCGCCGGGGCTCACACAGCCCAGCTCCAGGTGGAGCTGTTGTTAGCTGTAGAGGGCAGTGTCACTGGCTCTCATATGTGGGACCGAACCGGGGCTGCTGGCATCCCAAGCCAGCTTTTAACCAGTGCGCCACTCGGCCGGCCCTGCACTATTACTATTAACTTCAGTGAAACAGAAGCCACTCAAAATGGGAGGGCAGCCTATCTGACATGGGGATTGTGACTGGAAGAGACAAAGTTCTACTCTGTTTCCCCAATAGCCTCTCTCCAGATCTCGTTAACACCCAAGTTCCAGCATCAGATCAGAGAGTGACGAAAGCAAAGGAAAAAAGAAAGTAGGTGATGATGAGAGCCAAGTTGATGGTAAAGCTTATACAGAGAAAATGAAAGAATCCACTGTACTGGTATTATATCACAGTATCCTTATTATATTTAAAAAATCCAGCCAAAATATCTAGCCTCTGAAGGCTAAAGCCAAGCAAATATGGAGACTATGCAGTGTATCATTTTAATGTAGAGAAAACACACATTAGATGTGTAAGCCTGCCTTTGTTTAAGGCCCTTAAGCCTTTCTTAGCATTTTTAGGAAAATGCATTGAAAGTAAACATTTGTTACTTTCTAAAATGCTGCTCTGGAATTTTTAGTATGTTTTTGTGCTGAATCCTGATATAGTATTTAAAAAAAGCAAGAACCACATAAAATATAGCATGTTGTTACAGAGTTATGGTAGAATAGGGTAGGTGTTCATTGGGCGCCATTTGCCAGGATGTTATCTCATTTACTCTTTGCAACAACCCTATAAAGTATCTGTTTTATCTTTATTAAACAGATAAAGAAACTGAAATTCCAAGAGATTAAGTAACTTGTCCAAAGGCACACAGTAGTCAGTAAGGTTATAAGTTACAGACCTAGATATCAAATCCACTGGCAGTGTTGCCTCAGCATTAATATAGTACTTTTATCATTAGCAATAATAATAATTCTTATTTAAATAAATTCCTTATTATGTAACTTTTTAAATTAAAAGATAGTAACTGAAAATTATTAAGAGTATATATACTAATAATAGTCTAAGCAGTTTATGCATAATAAATAATTTAATCCTCACAAAAACCCTGTGAGGCAGGTATAATTATTGTCTGCATTTTCAAGATAATGAAACCAAGGCATAAAGATGTTAACTAATTTGACCAAAGTTGCATAATAAGTAAGGGGTGCAGCAGACACTGCATGTAAATCTGTCTAAGCCTAAGCTCTTTCTTTTAAACACACATCTTCACTTACATGTTTTTTCTAAAATCGTTGTGATTTATGTTGAACTCATTATTATAACAGTTGCTAGGGGCTCCAAAAAAAGGGTGACCAGCCACTACTCAAAAAATTCTTAAAGAGGGCCGGCCAAGTGGCGCGGTGGTTAAGTGCTGGCTTGGGAGGCCAGCGGCCCCGGTTCGGGTCCCACATGTGAGGGCCAGTGACATTGCCCTCAATAAAAAATAAAAACAAACAAACAAACAAAAATTCTTAAAGAAAGTCAGACTTCCTGGAATATATGGTCTATGGCATTAGCCCCCATTGATCCTGTTCCAAGGCTTGAATCTCTTTCGTGGAGCATGTGCCTAGAACATGGTAGAAGCTCGATTGATATGTGCTGCAAGAACGAGTTATTGGGTTAATTCAGTTCCAGTCTACCAGTAGTCGTGTAAGGATGTATGACATAACACTATGGAACCCTACCTAGTCTTTTGGTAGGAAGATACTCACTTGTTTCCCAGGGCTTCCATAAAAAAGTACCACAAATTAGGTGCCTTCAAACAACAAAAATTTATGTTCTCACAGTTCTGGAGGCTAAAAGTCTGAAATCAAGTTTTCAGCAGGGCCTCCTGCTTTCTGAGAGCACTAGGGAAGGCATCTTACTTGCCTCTCAGTAGCTTCTGGTTGTTGTGGGTAATCCCTAACACTCCTGGCTTTATGGCAGCATAACTTCAATCTCTGTCTCCCTCTTCAGATGACTGTCTTCATTGTGTGTGTGTCTATGTCCAAACTGCCCTCTTGTTGTAAACACACCAGCCATGTTACGTTCACGGCCAGGCTCTAATCCAGTATGACCTTGTCTCAACTTGTTTCCATCTGCAAAGACCCTATTACCAAACAAGGTCAATATTTCACAGGTTCCAAGTGGACATCCATTTTTTGGGGGAAACTATTCAACCCAAAATGAATACTTTAAGAATTTAAAATATGTTATTACATACAGGGCCAAATATAAGAGGAGGCAAGGCTGAGTACACGTGGTCAAGGCTGGGAAGGATCTCAACGTTCCCCCCTCCCCCAAAAAAACAAACAAAAACAGCCCCAAACTCCTTTTGGCACAGGCTTGATTTCTAATTTCAACCACCTATAAAGGCAAAATGTAATAGATCCTATCAGCTGTGATATCTTGTGAATACATTTCTCTGAGAACCAATTTGGATGAGGGATATGGAAAAAAGCAAAAAAACTAAAGTAAGGAAGTAGAAAGTTGTAGGGAAATGCCACTGGACAAATAAAGGGGCGGGGGGAGGGCACAGAGTGGGCAGAAGCAGGAAGTTGGGATGGAGCCATGCAAAGATCAAGAGACAATAACTTTAGAACTAAAGGCAGCTGGAAGAAGAGATCTTTCTGTTGGTCACTGGTAGAGGCATCAGATTATAAGCATCAAGGCCAACCACTAGCCAAGGGGTAGTATCAAGTGAGGCAAGACCTCTAAAGATGTTACAGAGGCTGGATGATAGGAGTCTTTAAAAAAATGCATGGGGGGTGGGGGGAACACGGCCGAGTGGCGCTTTGGGTAAAAGGTGGCTTGGGATGCCAGTTCTGAGCAGCAGGACCCTGGATTGGATCCCACACTAGGGCCAGTGATGCTGAGCCCTCTACAGCTAAGATGGTGAACAATAGCTCGACCTGGAGCTGGGCTGCCATGAGTCGCCGGCAATGGTGTAGGCTGCAGTGGGGCTGCAGTGTAAGCTACCATGAGTGGCCAGCAGCTGGCGTGAGCTGCCAAGAGCAGCCATGAAGAGCCGTCCAGAGGCCGGCGACCAATCTGCCTCACCCGAGAAGCGCGCAATGATGATACCAACATAGGCCAGTGAAGCGACGTCCTCCACAACTAGACTGAAGAACAAAAGGACAGCAACTTGTCTGTTTCCCTCCCCCAATTCCCCAATAAAATCTTAAAAAAAAATGCATGGGGTCCCCCTAAGAAAGATGCTATGTATTTTCCTATTTCTTTCTGCTCTAACAAGAGGTACCCATTGGAAGGTCTGTATTACCAGCAGATAAGACATTATACTGCACTTGGGAAGTTAAACAGAAATGTGGATAACCCTGCCCTGAAGCTCTCTCAGCCAGAGTGAAGAGTCTATACATAATAACCATATGGTGGACCCAGCGCCATGGCTTGTGATGCTATGGGAGAGGAAAGAGGGCATGACTGGCCTTGAGTAGAGGCTGGGAGGGAACCTACTCTTGGCTGGCGGTCTCTGCAGGTCTCTCCAGGGGGTGGCAAAAAGAACTTGGGTGAGGAGTTGGACTAGCTATGTAGTGCTGGGTGAGTACTTACACTGGGTTTCCATTGAAAAAATTAAGTGAAAATATTCACGTAAACCACCATTCTGGGCACCTAGTATGTGCTCAAAAATTGTTGGTTCTCTTCCTCTTTTCTTGATCATCAAGTTTATTTTTCAGATAAACCTGTTCTGTAATCTAAATTTTTTTTTAAAGATTTTATTGGGGAATTGGGGGAGGGGAACAGCGTTGGGGGAATTGGGGAAGGGGAACAGACAAGTTGCTGTCTTCTTGTTCTTTAGTCTAGTTGCAGAGGATGTTGCTTCACTGGCCCATGTTGGTATCATCATTGCGCTCTTCCCGGATGAGGCAGATCCGGTTGCCGGCCTCTGGATGTCGCTCACCGCGGCTATTGGCAGCTCACGCTTGGCTGCCAGACGCTCACGCTGGCTGCGGGCCACTCACTGTAGCCTATGGCAGCCCACTGCAGCAGGGGCTGCAGCCCACACCATCACCGGGGCTCGCACAGTCCAGCTCCAGGTGGAGCTGTTGTTAGCTGTAGAGGGCAGTGTCACTGGCCCTCATATGTGGGATCCGAACAGGGGCTGCTGGCGTCCCAAACCAGCTCTTAACCAATGCGCCACTCGGCAGGCCCTGTAATCTAAACTTTTCAGCTGAGTTCAAAAATGTTAAAAATCTTAATTATAACTTTGTTTGCTTTGTAACTACTCCCTACTCCTCTGGGGCCTAAAGTTTCATTATGATTTTAATTTAAGGACCTAAATTGGGTACTTGGCAGAGGTGGAATGAAATGTGCATTCTACAGCTGAATGAATGGAATACTGCTAGGATTTAAATTCTCATAAATGCATAGCTTTTATGATCTTTCCAGTTCAATTTTGCTCTGCCGTATACTGTAGGTGTTTTTTTTTTTTTTTTAAATGCTCCATTTTAAGAATTCTCTTTTGCATTTGGATATTTTTGTACAGGGGAGTGGGGTAGGGCTGTGGGTACAGACTGTGAAACAATCCCCTATGTAAATCTGGTGATATTGTTGTTAATGAGGAGTTTAAAAATGCTAATTAAGCTCTTTATTTAACAACTCCAAACTTTCCTCAGGATGGTTATAGTACCAACGATTAAAAGATGTAAAGGTACTGTAAACTTCTCTGGGTGGTATTTTTTTCAATAATGCACATGATCTCTCCAGCTCTTGTAGCATCATTTAAAAATGAATTTTGATTACCTCTAAGACTGTAAAAAAAGAATCATAAATGTGCTCATTTCCCACAATGAAGGAGGACAGAGAGGGAGACGAGCAAAAGAATATATCACATTTCTAAGTAAGCAGTCACAAAAGACCTTTAAATAACTCAACTTCCTACCATATTTTATTATCTTCCCTCAGTTTTACAGCATTATCTACCATCGAAATGCAGGGAGATTTGTAAAACACTATAGCATTTAAGTCATTACATTTTATAGCTAATTTCTAATGTGGATTTGATTTTTTATGAGCAGAAAAAGAATCTAATTTGCATTAGTGACAGTAACTAGAGAAATTTAACACCTGGCCCTGGTTGTACCAGAAATTGAATGTTAGGTTCTTGGGTGCTAAAAACCCATTCAGATCTTCAAGGGAGATTTTTCATTTATTTATGTGCTGCTCTCACGTTTATCATTATAAAACTGTTCATATTATGATGGAAGAAAACTCACTGCCTGCAAAAATTCTAGATATACATTTTTCATTCTCTGCAAGAGAAACAGAATTATTTACCCATTAGCAAGAACACACCCTGGGAAAAAAAAAAAAACACCACCATTCCCCGCATTTAAAAAAATATTACAGCAGCCTGGGTGAGAAGGCTTTGATTCCTCCTGGCCTTTCTCATCCCTCCCCACTCTCCCCACAGCTCCATTCCCCCATACCTCCCTCGATTTTCTCTTTCCTACTTCCTCTCCCAAGCCCCCTCCTGTCGCTGTTTCCCAGTCAGAAGCTTGGGTGCAGTGTATCCAAGCGAAATTAAACCTCTGCTAAGAAGATCACATTGTTGTTACAAGAGCAATCCATATGTTTATAAAGTGCAGAAAATTAGGAACTGCGAAAGAGGCGAAGCTGGTGTTAAATGATATGGGAAGTGACACTTTACATAGCCAGTTACAATTAACACATTGATGGCATTTTGCTGGCTCCTTGCAGTGATAATGCTGTTGTCAAATGTGTTTAGTGCACCAAATCTCCTGGAGCCTTCAGCCAGGCAGCGAGCTTTTGACAGATTGAAGGTTCGGAGATAGGCTATCATGACAGATGGAAACTGGCACGGATGTTCAGCTTTCGCCGATCACAGGGGACCTGCCCCCCTTATTCTGCAGGGCTCGGCTCTGCAACCTTCCCCCTTCTGATGAAAGCAGGGGATGGCATTGTTAAATAGTGCATCTGTGTGAGTTAGACTCCTCTGATGAAAGCATAAGGCAGGCGCGCCATGAAGCAAAAGACAGCCTCTGCTCTTACTGCATTTTAGAAAGACTTGAGGGAGGCCCTAGGGAGCTGGGAGAAAACTTTGGTAAATTTCAGACATACATGGAAAAAAGATTACCTATTAATTTCTTCTCCTCAAAGAATATAAAAATACACCTCTGAAGATAAAGATCCCAATTAATGACTTTCATAAACAGTTCCCCAAGCTAACACTCTTTACAGAGTTGTGTGGATATTTTTCTTCTCTTATCATCATTTCCTTGTTATTAATCAATTAATTCACAAACAATCCAAGGAAATCTATAAGGGAGGTGCCCAAGGGGCATTTGTGTATAGTTGACTTGTCAGAAACTAATTCAATTACTTCAAGATACTCTTCTTGACCTTGGTCTGGGTTCTTGAATCTAGATTTTAAAATCCAGAGCAGGGTGGACAGAGCTTTACCCAGCTGGGCATAAACGGACTGATAATATTGTTAATTAACCTTTCACCCTCTCCCACCAACCCCTTTTAAAAGAAATACATCAGTCATTTTATTTCCCATGCCCATCTATTTCAAAGGCTTCCACTTCAGCTCCCGTTGTTCTTTTTTCTTCTCGCTGATAAATTCCTCCTTAATTTCCTTAAACTGGCAGAAGAGCCCTCTTTCTTTGCAGTCTTCATCTTCAATTCTGCTGCTGCCCACACTGGTTGGGAGCAGCAAGTCCCGCAGCCCGTTTGAAGTATGATAATCAGCTGATTAGCTAGTGGAGTCGTTTTCCCTGAGGCTCTTTTGTGTGAAAAATCCTCACGCTCAATTGACATGTGGACATCATAAAGCTGATGAAATGCAATTGTAATGAACAAGAGGGAGCGGCATCTGCAGCCATCTAAATGAAGGACCCTTCCCTCGCGCCATGCTAATTCAGAAAATCTGCTCTTAACGTGTACTCCCGCTGGATTCCAAATCCAGGCGCATCTCCATGAATGCATATTCAAGAAGTGAATTAGCCTCTGTGGCAAGTGAGCGCCTAGCCTGGCCAGACGGATTCTAATTTCAAGACAGATTATACTGCATCAACTGTAGTAATGATCTGACAGTTCGTTTGTGACAAGAGTCCTCCAGTCAGGTTTACTGCACAGACACAGGTGCATCGAGAGAGCCAGCAAAGCTTCTCAGACAAGACCAAAGGTTGCTTTGCTGTCAAATTATTTCAGCCAAAATAGCCCGAAGGAGAAAAAAGGTAATGCATTAAAAAGAAAATGAATGTTTCCTCATATTTAAACCCTGGTTATAATAGTGGTCAATGGGTGTTCCCTTCCCTATTACAGGATCATGTTCACCCGGCAGTTGTGAAATTAGGAAGAAAGAGGTGAGATTTCCCTCCCAGACCCCTTTTCAGAAAAATATATTACTTGCTAAGAAATTTCCAAGCGAATGAAACTTGGCACACAAGTTTGCGTTTTTTTCCCCCCTAAATTGAATTTCACATGAATCCGTTTGTAGGAAGAAAAACTGCAGTATTAGGGAGAGAAGCTGTTCATTTCCCCCACCTTCTCTGTGACAGTTACTAATATAATATGACAGGTCTGTTCATCACTATTTTGGATCACCTTTGAGTTTTCTGTATGACTCTTTCTATTAATACATGTTAATTAATGATGGTAAGGAATGCTCACCTTTATACCGAAAAGCTCAAAGCACTTTTCAGACATTGATTTATCTTTGAGAGTTAGAAAGAGGGCAAGTATTAGTGCTGTTATTTTTACAGAAGTGGAAATAGAAGGGTGGCTGGCAATAAAGTGACTTGTGCAAGGGCACACTGCACACCAGTCCCAGGTCTCTGCCTTGAACCCATTCTCACCCGTCTCCACAGCTTTAGGCACCAAAAATACTCCAGGGAAAGGGTTGCTAATCCAACGTTAAGGAGAATCCTTCGCAAGCATTGCTAATATATATAGCACAAGGCTTAAAAGTAAATGAACAAGACAAGCTTAGTAAGGACTGTTGTTACCACTGGGCAAACCACCTACGATCTGCATGGTTCACACCAAGGGCCTTGTCAAGGACATACATTTCTGAGGTTACAAGAGCCACTCCTCAGTCTTTTTATGCTTCACCTCAGCACTCACACTGACCTTGATCTAGAGCTTTTCAATTCGATGTATCTCAATAACAATGCTGCATGTGCCTGTAAACACATTCACAGATTATTTTGCTTCCTGCAGTATATTTAGAGGCCAATTCTGAGGTGGCTGCTGAGAGCTGTCGTTGTACCCCTACCTCCTCTAGTGATCAGGAGTTAACCAGCAGACCACTGGCTGCCCACTGTGCGCAAAGTCAGTGGAATGAGAGAAACCTGCCCCCTAACTCCTCACATCCAGGAAACGCAGAGATGCATGTAAGCAAACACACCGAAAAGCATAACCCTGACTCCAACTGTGCCAAGACACATATGCAGCCCCGATTCACCGACTGGCTGTTTTCCAAAATCTGCTTGTAAATCAGTTGTTTCAAACTTACAATGCGTTTTCCCATGGAAGCTGAGTTCTAAACAGTGGCTAGGTTATCAGGCCAGCTGTCAAAGCCATCCTTAACCACTGTGCTGTATGCACTACTAAATTGTATACATACAACTAGTATGGCTGAAAGAGTGTCCTTGCACTAAAAGCAACGTTTGGACTCTGAGATAAGGTGGCTTGTGTTCAAGTCTCAGCTCTGCTATTTACCATCCTGGAGCCTTACACACTCTTTAATCTCATTTTTTTCATCTGTGAAAGGGGTTGATAATAGTATTTACTTTATAAAATTGTTGTTAGATGGATTAATACACGGAGTAAAATACCTGACCTAATATATATTAAATGCTCAGCAAATACCAGGTAGGAATAAGAGGATCATTTACATATTTTATCTTTGAGCTTGTGTTTCTCAAATTGCTCATTCCCCATTCCAAGGGTATGAAGAGGCTTGTGTGTGTACCTTTCTTTGTTGAAGAAGGGACTTTCCTCATTTGTTTAAGGGAAGGTATTATGGCGTAGAGATTAAGAGCCAGTTTCCAAAGCCAGAATGGGTTCAAGTTGTCACACCAACTGTGTGAGCTTGGGCATGTTACTTAAGTCTCTCTATTCCTCATCTGTAAAATGGGGATATTATTAGTACCTATCTCATAAGTGCTGTTGTAAGGATTAAGTAAATTAACATATGCAAAGCCTATGCATGTAAGCACCATACAAGAAAATGTAGCTATTATGAGGATACCATGGCCTGTCATTGGCAATGATAAATGAGCAGGAAACCAAGGCCCAGTTGGAGATTAATGACTGTCTTAAGGTTACTGTTAGTAAGTAATGATCTGGGACTCCAGGTTGGTCTTCTAATCCCTAGTCCCATGCTCTTTCTAGGTCACGGTTTCCCCTCTACCATATACCTGGAGTGTTAGTTAACATTTATTTAGTACCTACTGGGTGTACAGAACTGGGCTGATTCCCGTAGAGTTTCCTTGGAAAACAGAAGTTATGCTCTAGATGTTAAATCAGGAGTTGGCAAACTGGCCACGGGACAAATCAAACCATTGCCTGGATTAATGGACAATTAATTGTATAGCCTGTGAACTAAGATTGGATTTTGCATTTTTACATGGTTGAAAACAATTCAGAAGAAGAATATTTTGTGACATGAAATTAAATGAAATTCAAAAAAAGAAATTTTATTGGAATAGTCACATCCACTTATTTGCATATAGTCTATAAATGTTTTTGTGCTATACCAGCAGAGATGAGGAATTGTGACAAAGACCAGGTGGCCCACAAATAAGAGCAGGTAGCTTATTGACTGCCTGGCCTTTTGTAGACGTTTGTTGAGCTCTGGTATAGGCCCGAGATTCTATCTGGTTATTGCTGGGTGGGGTTCAGAGGGTCAATGATCTGACTTAAGCTACATACAGTAAGCCTCAAATTAGCTGAGATGAGAATGTAACTGCCGTCCACCACCTGAGTTACTGTTGGAGTTGTGTTCTGAAATATCTTAGAGGTAGGATAATGTTGTTGCTGAAGTCACAGGGTCAGAAACTAGGCTGCCAAGATCCAATCCCAACTCTATGTCTTGCCCGTTGTATAACCCGAGGCAAGTTAATTTTTTGTGTGCCACTGTTTCCTCATCTATATAATGGGATTGTTTGGAGGATGATGTGAGTTTTTATATCAAAAGCACTTGAAAGAGTGCCTTGCACATTGTCAGCACTATGCTACTGTTAGCCATTATTTCTGAAATCCCATGAGCCATTGGAGAAAAAGAGAAAGATGGCTTTCTCAGAGCAGTGGGCTGTGTGTCTGCACAAGCTCACTCCCTCTCTCTCTGGGGCCAACCCCCCACTCATTCTTCAGGCCAGCACAGATGTCTGCATCTTTCTTGTCTAACTTTCCTTGAGTTGTTTACTTCTTTGTGCTTCCATAAAACATTATACATCCCCCCCGTAAGGCTCTTCTGCTGAATGAAAAAAGGAATGTCTGCACATTTTTGTTTGTGCTAGATGGTGAGCTCTTGGAAGGGAAAAAACCTTCTCATCTGTGTTCCATAGTGCCTGGTATGTGGAATATATGGTATACAGTGGTATCAGTAAATATTTGGTGAATTAGAGAATGAATAATAGGCTAGAAAGTTATAGGGTTGAGATGTCTCTAAAAGAAATTTTTTTTTTTTTTGAGGCCAGTGTCCCTCACATGTGGGACTGAACCGGGGCCGATGGCATTCCAAGCCAGCGCTTAACCACCATGCCACTCGGCCGGCCCAAGAAATTTTTTTTTTTTAATATGTGAAAATCTTCTAAATATGGTGATTACTGTATCCCTTAAAGGACAAGCCTGCAATGCAATTGTTTTGGAAATTCTTAGGCTTAAAATAAAGAGCAGATGGATACTTTCACTAAAATTAGAAATCATGGAACAAAATTCTTGGTCTGGGGAGGAACTTTGTATGAAGAGGCTAAGATACTCGAAGTGGCTATGTGATCTTGGGCAGAGCGCTTTCTAACTTTGGACTGTCATATTTCATTGAAAAACAGGGGAAATGCACAAATGATAATTACTAAGGTCTCTTGTACTCCCCAAACTACAATTTCTGCTACTCCCATAAATCTTACCAAATTCTGCTCACCTGTGGGCAGGGCTTCTAGATAATGCTGGCAGGTAAGTTACTTAAGTTTTTGGTATCTGAGTTTGGGAAATAAAGAGTAATGTAATCACTGAAGTGTACGAATGAGGATAAGAGGCAAAAAAAAATTATATATATATATATCTATACAAGAAGTTGGGGGTCCAGCCGAGTGGCGCATTGGTTAAGAGCTGGTTTTGGGATGCCAGTGGCCCTGGTTCAGATCCCACATATGAGGGGCAGTGACACTGCCCCTCATATGTGGGAAGCTAAAACAGTTCCACCTGGAGCTGGGCTGTGTAAGCCCCAGCAATGGTGTAGGCTGCAGCCCCTGCTGCAGTGGGCTGCCATAGGCTACTGTGAGTGGCCAGCAGCCAGCATGAGCTGCCAAGAGCTGCAGTGAGCAACCATCCAGAGGCCCACGACTGATCTGCCTCACCCGGGAAGAGCACAATCACAATACCAACATGGGTCATTGAAGCAACGTCCTCCGCAACTAGACTGAAGAACAAAAAGACAGCAACTTGTCTGTGCCCCTTCCCCGATTCCCCAATAAAATCTTTTAAAAAAAAAAAAGAAGTTGGAGGTGGACAGTGACAGGCTTTGAGTGCTGTGCTGTGTCTGCACTTGATGACAAATAGATAGTAGGAAGCTGTACATGGTGTTAGAAAGTGGATGGGCAGGACCCACTTTGTATTTTATACTAAGAACCCTGGCCACCAGAGGAGATATGGGCTAGGGGGGATTTAAGAGGTTGGATTTTGATTTGGGGAATTCAGATAAAGCTGAGCACCTGGGCAAATGGAATGCTATCCATGTGATAGGCAATAAGAGAAATAACACTCAGGTCAACTTTTGCTTCTTGTATTATAGTCTTAATTAAGAAAAAACTCATGGACGTATGTGTTTGTAGAATCACACTGGAGCCAAGATACAGTAGTGGCTAAGAGTTTAGGCCCTGGGTTTGAAACTTACTTCTGAATTAGCTTTGGGATCTTGGGTAATGCATTTTACCTCTTCAAGCTTTCATTTCCTTGGCCGTACCTCCCAAGGTCATGGTGAGGATTAAATAAAATGACACATGTTAAGTGTACATCATAGGGCTTCATAACCAGCAAGCAGATTCATGTTGGCTATTATTACTAGAGTGCTTTGGGTTTGCTCCAGCTGCCATCGCCTTGAGCCTTTGACTATGTTTTCATTCTAGGAAGACACATTTAGAAGACTCAGGCAGACGCTCTTCTGCCAGAACTGGATTGTTAAAAAACTAGATGACTAAAATAAAAGTTTAAAACTACTATTCCGATAGGAGTTTAATCCTTGGAAACCCAGAAACAATTAAATGGAGCCTTTTGGTTAAGTTAAATGCAGTTCTTTGAAAGGAGCTTAAATGCATGGCTCACTACTCAAAGGTTCCAGAGAATTCTACTTGCCTGCTTGGGAAGCAGCAAACAAGGTCAGTATTGATAGCTCACGCTTCAGTGAGTGTATCAATTTAAGCCTTCATCAGTGATTCTCACTCATCTGCAGCCCTGCATGGCTGTTGTCTTGTAAGAACCGGGTGACTTACGAACCTATTAAATAACTTCTTCACTTGTGCTCTAATGAGCCTATTGTTTCCCTGGAACAGCACAAACACCTGAGTACAAGCACCACCGGAAGCCGCAAATAAGAGGGTGCAGGTTTCAGCCATGCCTTACCTAGAAGCAGTTTCTGTTTTGATTGTCTGGGGTTCTCAATTATTTTGCCAGCCTTGCTGGGTATGCTTTTATATCAAGTCCTGAGTAGGGCTGTTAGGGTCCCCCTGTCCACTTTGAAGTGCTCTGGTTATGGCTGACTCAGCTCTGCAGGGTGCATATGTGTGACCTTTGGGAATTTGAATATTAGATACTCTCTTATCTCCTGATCCCCCTGACACCGGAAGTGCCTCTGCAGTGAAGATTACTGCCCTCCCCATTCTTAGGTCCACGCTGCCTTTGCAGAAGTAGGGTGAACCTGCTGCCTTGTAGGGGGCACAGAAAGCCTCCCCCTCCCCCAAACAGGGCATCCTGGGGGTGATCAGCTAAGAAGCTCTCCTTGCAGTCTTGCTCAGGAAGGCTTTGACCCTGTTATCCCAGTACCATAATTCAAGGTAAGTGTTCCCATGTCCTCTATATACATTATCACTGGTGAGAGATGAAACATGGAAAATTAATCCCTTAGGGTTTGGGCCCAACATATTCCATGAATGTAGAGAAGGTAAGAAAAAGAAATACATATTTACATTTGGCACGCTTTGTTTAGGGAACAAACTTGGTAAGGGAACAAACTGCAAATACAGAGAGCTAAAGATTCTATTTCAGAAATGAAGAGGAATCTGAGGGTGGAAATGGACAAAGAAGAGAGGAGAAAGGAAGGGGGAGAGAGAGAGCCAGTCATTGGAGGAGGCCAGAGTCTAATCAGAAAGATGGTCATTGAGAAGATTTCCATGGAAGGGTGCCAGAGGATTTTTAAGAATATCTAATTGTCAAATTTAAGGGTTTATTATTATTATTATTATTATTATTATTATTTTTGCATAGGTCATCTTCCCTGTTTCACAAGTTACTTGTTTGAGAGGAGCTCAATAACAAAGTAAGGCAAAAGGTGGAGTGCCCTGAGGGAGTGGGAGTGGCGAAGGAACTTTAACTTCCACAGGAGGTAGGACAGAAATTCGCTAGAGGGAATTTCGATTACATTTTAATACACAGGGTAACCCCAGCGGAAAGACCTGGGTTCCACAAACTGTAGAAAATATCCATCTGTCTCTGATGTCTTCTAACCCCTTGATTCTCTGTGTAGGTTTTCATATATGTTGTCGTCAAGAAATTTTCTCTGATTATGATGATCAACACATACTTGGGCCTTGAAAAATTAATTGGGTCAAACTGAATGCTGAGAAAGTAGGAATTGTAATAATCAGGACTTCTTAAGTTTGTTGGATCTCATTTCCTGCTTGGTACCCTCCCTATGGCCACTACAGGCATGCGAATGGCAACTGCCTCTTGGGGGTAATGAGACTCCCTCTTTTCCTCCCTCCCCCATTACTACTGAAGGGTTTAAGCAGAGCCTGAATGACCAGCTGACCCAGGGTTGTACAGGAGATTCACGCATCAGGTGGAAACTAGATAGGCCTCCACGTCCTTTAAACATTGAGCTTCATGTACCTGGGGGTGGGTTTAAAACTTTCAGAGTTTAAAATATCCCAAGCGTCTGTGGCTGTTCCTAAAGAATGTAGATATAGCCCTTTCCCTAGCTCTATGGTAATCTGTTCCAGCTTATGCTAATTATGTTCTCATTACTTGGGAGGAAGGAAAGGAGACTTGGACCCTCTCCAAAGGGTGGGGGTAGCAAGCTGCTCATGCTGTGGGCTGGCAGGAGGCAGCATCTGGCATGCTGGGGGACCCTCCACATGCCCACAGGACTGGGGAGCTGGCTGCAAGGCACCTTTCTGGTCTGTAACTGATCCCATCACCATGCAGGGGGTTCTGAAGCCACATTATGCCTGTTTGCAGAGGTTTCAATCGGGGTGGCCAGAAGAACCACAGCCACTAACATCCATAGAGTTTCTTCTGTGGGTCAGAGCTATGGATGGGTCCAGGGAACTCTAGGGCCAGAGGAATTAGGAGGGGTGAAAAGTGAGGATGTAACTTCATCGACAGGAGCATAGTCAGAGTTTCCCTGATCATCTCGCATTTTTCCTCTACTCTTTGGGTGAAAAGTCATTGCAGACACGTATGAAGTAGGGAATTGCAATTTGCTCAAACTGCAACTCAGATATGCAGATAAAATGCACTTTTAATATATTTTTCTTTTTCATGAACCCCAGCTCAGAGTATCAGAGGAAAATATAATTTTCAGATCAATCCAGTTTAAAGCTTAGTCTGATACAATAGTTTGTAAATAAATTGCGCTATCTTTCAGTTGCCTCCCTGCCTCTGCTTCTGTCTCCAATGTGGCTGCTATATATAGAGTATATGTGACCTCCATGCACTAAGGGCGACAGGCACTCAGATCCTATCCAGAACAGCGGCCACGTCTGCCTGTCCATGTGCATCTTGTTGGCATTTGCAGTCACGGTCCTTGGCAGGTGCAGCCTATGGTGTGGTCATGCTCTTGGTGTAAGTATGGGGGTAACCTACCCACCGACTCTGCCGCTCCTGGGCTTAGCTTGCCTCAGGACTCCCTGCAGCCTGGCAACAGCTCTTGAGCAGGCCTAAGTAGGGTTGCCAGATTTAGCAAATAAAAGTACAGGATACCAACTTAATTTGAATTTTAGAAAAACAATATATATATGTAGTATATCCTAAGTATTACATGTAATATTATTTGTTGTTTATGTGAAATTCAAATTTCACTGGACATCCTGTAATTTATCCAGCTACCCTCCTGCCAGGCCCAGCGTCCTCAGCCACAGGGACTGTGGCTCCTGATGAGGGAGTCCTTTTGGCCACCTCAGCAGCCATACCTTCAGGAATCTTCTGTGTCTTTCACCAGGGACAGGCTAACATCTGGATACCTTTTGTGCCCAAAGGAGTCAGGGATTCCTTGGGGGAGCTGAACCCAGGCCCTTTCTGGCAAACAACTATCCCACCCTGCACAGTGCTGTGCATGGGCTCTTGCCCCATGCCCAGGGAAAGCCTGAGCACCGTGGCCATGGGGCAAGAGCCCTTTCTGCCCTTGGTGTGACCACCTGCCCCACATATCTCTCATCCTCTTCCCCTTCTGCCCCCAACCTCTTTCTTGCACAAATGCCCCAGACAGGGAGAAGCGAGTTTCTCTTTGATTTCCACTATGTCGCATCCTCCTCCTACAATAGGAGAGCAAGGAAGCCTCAAGCCTGGTTGCCATAGCAGAAGGAATATTTTACTTGCACTATAGGCAGACTCAGTGACGTTCCTTCTCTACTCATGGTTCTGGTTATGTTAAAGACAGAAATAAAGGGAATGTAGAAAGCCCCCTGTCAAGGTAATAACCTGGCTTGCATGGTTTTTGTCTTGCTACGAAATCCTATATTGAATGTCATTTTGTTTTTTCTTTTTCCGTCTGCACCAATTCTGTTCTCCCCCTGGGTTGAAGGATATCGCCAGCTGATTGGAGATGAGATCATGAGATGAGCTCAGAGAGGCCACAGAGAAAGATCATATTAATAATGTTTCGCAATATTGCCTCATGATGTTCACTTTATGAGGTACTAGCTGACATCAATAGTTCTACTTTGAACTGTTCTCAAAACTTTTTACACCCTCCTTCTCTCACTATTGAGGGGTTTCTTGTAATATGAACTTCTATTAGAAGGAAAGTTGATTTTGTCTCCCGAAATTTTCCAGAGATAAATTTCTGGGCAATAACCTACTTGGGGCTTTTCATCGAATTATGAAATTTCTCAAAGACACAGAAAGGTAAGTGATATAAAATAGCAGTATACAGGTACCTGCCATCCAGATAAGATTCTTTAGATAGGCACTTACCAACTTCAAGTTTATGTAGATAGCAATCAATTTTAAAATATATGAAAAAATTATTTATAGCCTTTTGTTCTCAGTCAAAGCATCTTCTTTATAGTTTTCCAATATTTTAGGCTGCAGGCTGTGCCACTCTGAAGTAAATAATCCAGCTACGAGGATAAAATTGCATTATTAGATAGGACACAGTTGGGAGATGCAAAGAAGGAAAAATCATGTACACAGGATGCATTCCATTTTTGACTTCCTGAATTGTCATTTGTCAATGGAGCACTGGGGAGAAGAGGATGGAATTCTGTTAGTCTGGAAATAAAATCATTGCTTGCTCTGGATGATCCATGTCTCTGGCTTCCTTGTCCTCTCTCTGTTTTGCCTCAGTGGACCCACTGCTCCAATGATGTGTGATCCTAAGAAATGAACTTTGTAAGACCGTTATATAACCAATCATGTCTGCATTCTCAGTACATGCTTTTAAGTTGCATGTGTTTCACAGTTTTTTGTTAGTTTCATTGACTATTTGAGGTGAAAAGTAAATGGGAGACAATTTAGTACAATCACCTCGTGCTGTAGCTTGAGAAGGAGGTGAGGTGACCTGTCCTCTCGCCAGTGGAAGGCAGAGCTGGGATGAGGAGCTGTGTCCAGACCAGAGCAGCCCATGCTTTCCCATCACCTGCTGCACCATACCACCTTCTCTCTGCTGATTAACAAAAACAACCCACCATACATTCTGGTATCAAGAATGTCGTAAAGTTTAAATTGGCCTATCTTGTAATTAACTACATTTTAAGGGTTTGGAGGTGGGCTAAGCGCTCCACTTCAGCATATTAACAGTTTCACAAGGAGGAAGGGAAATTTAAACAGAAGACAAAAAGGGAAAACATGTTCTTTATTTGGTGGCAATGAAATCTGTTTCAATGTTATTGGATCATAATGGCCCAATTTTTATCTAGAAACTGTGCCTCTGGAAACACAACCCTCAAAAATGAATAAAAATTACTTTCACACATTTTTTAGGTTAACCCCAATAATGGTATAGAAAGTTTACTTACTTGTGGCCATTTTTATAGGCATTGGGGCTTTAGTTTTTTTTTTATTTTACATGTAGTCTTTTCGGAGACACACTTTCTGCATCATCCTTTAATTTATTTTAGTAGAAAGAAGATCCAAATTCTCTATATTCAGATTCAAAACCCTACATAATCTGAATACATTTCCATACATGGATTATTACTTCTTTTTTGCCTCCTAGTTCCAAATTGGACCACTTAATACAGCTTCTTTGCTCTTGGCAGGGCTCTTGTTTTTATACTTTACTGGTTTTTCAACACTTGACTCATACTTCTAAAAGCAGGTCAAATGCTACCTGCTCATGAAGCTTTCCCCGATCTCAGTTCCTATGTATACCCTCTGCAAAATGAACCTTTACATCCTTAGTGTACCCATAGCACATTACTCACCTTTCTAATATACTAAACAAATAACCACCATGTAGAAAACTTGCCACTTTATCAAATGCATTTTCCTTCACTATTTCATTTGATTATTACACTTCCAACATTTTGCATTATTACTTAGCTCAGCATCTCAGCTCTTTCCCTTGGGAGGTAAGAACCTTAATAGTGGACTTCCATATTTGTTTTTTGTGTAACCCACTATATTATGGTTTGCATACGACGAGGGTTCCAACTGATATTTGTTGGCACTGAATGGACAGTGGAGTCCATACTGACCAGAAGGGATTAAATTCCTAAATGTCAATAGATTGTTCCTTGTCCTCCGATGAAAACTCTGGTTGTGACTCAGCGGGCACTGCTAGCCTCAAATTCCACCTCCGACTTTGAAGTCTGGCAGCCACCTCAGAGCATTAATAGGCAAAGCTGTGACTTGCTGGGTAATAACACACTGCCTCGGAATAATCATTTTCAAATGAATCAACAACAGCAGCT
This sequence comes from Aselliscus stoliczkanus, assembly GCA_033961575.1. Taxonomy (NCBI): domain Eukaryota; kingdom Metazoa; phylum Chordata; class Mammalia; order Chiroptera; family Hipposideridae; genus Aselliscus; species Aselliscus stoliczkanus. The sequence continues at coordinate 125,796,848 of CM066731.1, forward strand.
ATTTGCCTGATCTAATTAGCATCACCTTTTTTTTTTTTTTGAGCAGGCAGAAAAAGGTTGGCATATTCTGTATGATGCAGCATGGAGCAAATTATATAGACAAGACAACATCACAGGGTCAGGCACCCACCTCCGTGGCTGAGGGCTTCCTGGCAGTCTTCGCCCACCCTCCCACCCCCTTCGTACACCAGCTCAATAAAGGGCTTGTATCATTTCAAGTATGAGAACCGCAAGGAAATCCTTAATTTGAAATTTAGCCCAAATGTGGTTTCTGTATTTAAAGACTTGCTTCACAGGAGCATTGCAAAAACAAAGGTGAAATTCTCTTCACATCCAAGAATACTTGGGAAGCCAAATGAGAAGTTAATTCTGCTTATCTACCTGGCAGGATGTTAAGAAAGAACAGTGTTACCCTCCCATCCCTCCTAGGAGTTAAGAGGCATTTATTTCCAAGGCTTAGGCCATGGAGAGTCTGAGAAGATGGGGGCTAGAGGGATGACTCCATATTTACGAGGAAAATGATTTCCTAAAACTGGAAGGAAGATGTGTGTGAAGGGACGGTATTCTGCTAATGGCTGAACACAGCGCTCTCTCTCACTGAGAAGAGAGGGAGACCTTGAATTGGGGAGAGGTGACAGGTTTTGGGGAGTAAGCCCTAAGGCAGTGCTGTGCTTGGAGCCAGCTTACCAAAACACATCTCTTCCCAAATGCCATCACGGTAGGCTGACAACTGTCCTTTCCCCATATTTTCAGAAATGTGTGAGCTCCACGGACCATTGTTGGACCCTAGGATAAGGAAGGGCCCCCTGTGATGACTGAACTTGAATACTCTATCCACCCTGGTGAGGTTGAAGCCAGATATAATTTAGTTTCCAAAAATAAAATGTGGGCTCTAGAGCCAGACTTCCTGTATGCATAAATCTTGTCCTGCCCTTTCTAGGGAGGAAAGTGCCTTGGTTTACTCATCTTTAAAATAGGAAAATGATATTATCTACAAGGTTGCTGTGAGGATACAAAGAGTTACTATATGGGAGGCCCTTAGAGTGGGGCCTGGCATAGATTAAGCACCACCTGACTGTTCCTTCTCATCACTGCTGCTGGTGGGGGTGCGCAGGAGCATACCATATATGTTGCATCAATAGTCCTATGACGATGTACGTGTGTCCTTTGTTTAATGTCCTCTTCCATGCTGTTCATTTTATTTCATTTTTTAAAATTATTTTAATTTTTATTTTATTGAGGAACAGTGTGTTTTTCCAGGACCCATCAGCTCCAAGTTGAGTAGTTGTTTCATTCTAGTTGTGGAGGGCGCAGCTCAGTGGCCCATGTGGGGATTGAACTGGCAACCTTGGTGTTATGAGGACTGTGCTCTTAACCGACTGAGCTAACTGGCCGCCCCCATGCTGTTCATTTTAGATGGCAAGCGCTTAGAGGTGTCAGTGCCCACATCTGTTTTGTCTTTGTCTTTGCCTTGCCTCTGTGCTCCCGTAACACTTCCTGTTACAGCTACTTGTGAACAAGTCCATTTCATAAATCCTCATCCCTGTAGCCTCCCCCAGTTCCTGACACACAGTAGGCACACAGCAGACAGTGTTGAGGTTGAAATGGATTTAGATCTGTTGTAGGGTGCTCAGCAGAGTGCTCAGGCTTTAATCAAGACTTTCTGATGAGACTGAAAAAAACCCCCACCAATTCCAATTATTTATTAAAGGGTTTAGAATGATATTGCTCCTTGATCAAGAGGAAACAGGCCCTGAAGGAAACCATTACCAGAGGATTGCATGTATACTTAGAGGGAGAATTGGTTCCCTGGACCCTCCTTGCTCAAAAGACTCGAGGTTGGAGGAGCTAGTGCTTCTCTCTGGAGGGAGCAACCCAAGGCCAGATGTCCTTTGTCAAAGTAAGAATCCAGAGGAACCCTGGCTTCCTCGTGAAACCAGATTTTGGGGGAGGACAGCTGTTTCACAGTGAGCAAAGGTTTTAGTGGAGACTGGATTTGCTAATTAGAGCAATGAACATTTCCTATCTCTTCCAGTCATAGGAAAGCACCTAGCCAAAGACATTTCTTCATTCATAAAGAAGTGTTTCTATGAAGTTCATGGGTTAACAGCCTTGTAACAGTTAAGTCCTTTTTGCTTGACCAATAAAAACAGAATGTATTTGCAAAGACAAATGGTATGTAGCAGGGGTCAGCTTTCTGAATTAATATTCCAACAATAATAACAACAGACATGAGAGTCTGTGCTGGGTTTTTACATGTGTCATCTCATTCAGTCCTTACAGGTACCTTAGGAAAAACACTATTATTTTCTTCACTTCACAGATAGGGTCATGAGATGAAAGAAATATTAACTGACTTGTCCGAAGACATACAAGCTGGTAAGCGGTGCCCAGGCTTCGACTCTTCTTTCTGACTGGAACCACTCCTATTATCCCCTCTAAACATTACAGTTTAAAAATTAAAGAATGGGGTGGGCCGAGTGGCTCAGTTGGTTAAGAACTCGCTCAAGAGTGTGAGCTCTGAGCAACAGCAGTTTGATTCCTGGCCCGAGCTGAGCTGCCACTGAGCTGCCAACAGGTGGCAGGATGGCTGAGCTAAAAAATGATAATTAAAAAAAAAAAATTAAAGAATGGATCAACTTGAGTCACAAAGGGGTAGGAGTAAATAAAGATGATGACTAAGGTTGAAATAAGTTCACCTATCTCTGAAATAATGATCAAAGGAGTAGGAGTTCAAAATCCATACTTTGATTTAAAAATAATTATTGAGGTAACATTGGTTTATCACATTATGTAAGTTTCAGGTGTTCAATGTTATAATTTGACATCTGCATATACTACATTGTGCTCATCACCAAAAGTCTAGTTTCCATCCATCACCATTGACCCCCTTTACCCATTTAGCCCTCCCTCCATCTCCTTCCCTCTGGTAACTCCAGATCTGTTGTCTGCCTTTATGAGTTTGTTTTTGTTTATTGTTCGTTCTTTTGTTTTTGTTTTTTTATATTCCACATATGAGTGAAATCATACAGTATTTGTCTTTTTCCATTTGACTTATTTATTTAGTATAATAACCTCAAGGTCCATCCATATTGCTGCAAATGACAATATTTCATTTTTTTAATGGCTGAGTAATATCCCATTGTATATATGTACATTTTCTTTATTCACTCATTCATAAATGGACACTTCGGATGTTTCCATATTTTAACTATTGTAAATGATGCTGTAATGAACACAGGCATGCAAATATCTTTGTGAATTAGCATTTTTGTATTCTTTGGATAAACACCCAAAAGTGGAATAGCTGGATCATATGGTAGTTCTAATCTTAATGTATTGAAGATCTAACATACTCTTTTCCACAATGGCTATGCTAATTTATATTCCCACCAACAATGTATAAGGGTGTCCTTGTCTTCACATTCTCTCCAAAATTTGTTATTTCTTGTCTTTTTGAATGATAGCTATTCTAACAGGTATGAAATGATATCTCATTGTGGTTTTAATTTGCATTTCCCTAATCATCAGTGATGTTGAAAATCTTTTTATGTATCTGTTGGCCATCTGTATGTCTTCATTGGAAAAATGTCTATTCAGATCCTCTTCCCATTATTTAATCTGGTTGTTTGGGATTTTTTTGTTGAGCTGTATGAGTTCTTTATGTATTTTGGATATTAACCCCTTATTGGATGTATAATTTGCATATATCATTTCCCATTCAATTTGTTGTCTTTTTGTTATGTTGAGGGTTTCCTTTGTTGTGCAGAAGGTTTTAGTTTAATGGAGTCAAATCCACAAAAATATTGCTAAGAGCAAACAAGGAGTTTATCGCCTATCTTCTATATATTTTATGGTTTCAGGTCTTACATTCAAGTCTTACTCCATTTTGAGTTTATTTTTGTGTATGGTTTAAGACAGTGGTCTAATTTTACTCTCTTGTATGTGGCTGTCCAGTTTCCTTAACACCGTTTATTGAAGGGACTTTCCTTTCTCTATTGTATGTTTTTGACTCCTTTGTCATAAATTAGTCCTTCATTTGAGTTTTGTTTTGCTTTTTTTTTTAGTCTCTGGCTATCAAGGTTAAAATTATAGCATTTAAAATGCTAGTGTTAAGAGAAAAAAAGAAAACTGCTGTGTAAAGTTAGCAAAAGAAAGAGGACCATTAACACAGCAGGAATGAATAAAACCCAGAAAGCATGAAACAAGATGAGATCAGTGGATTTGAACTCACCAGTTATGACCCTGGGGAGAGGCCAAGCTCCCCTTCTTCCCTTTAACTACAAATTTAGACAAAGTGACAGGAAAAGGTTAAAAGTAAAAGATAGAGTGAGGAGTTATCTTAAAAATACAACTAGGGCCGGCCGAGTGGTGTGGTGGTTAAGCGCTGGCCTGGGAAGCCAGCAGCCCCGGTTCGGTCCCACATATGAGGGCCAGTGACACTGCCCTCAAAAAAATAAATAAATAAAAATAAAAAATAAAAAAACAAAAATACAACTAAAAGGCAGCCAAAAATGTGACATCATCAATAGCAAATGTTGTAGCAATCAAAGGGAAAACAGAGCATCCAACAGAGGACAGTTTTTAAATGAAGGTTAGACTCTCCAGGGAAGATACGATAGATGGAGGACAGCCTTATGTGCAATAGTAGCGAAAGACATTAAAATGCTGTCCTCAAAGCCTGACTTATCCAGTAGACACAAGACAAACTCTAATGCAGTTTAGCCCATTCTCCCAAACCACAGATCCTGCTGGTTCTAACGTTATTTTAGAACCATGGCCAACATATCCTCCTGCCCTGGGGGGCCCAAACCCTACAAACAGTTCCAAGGGGTTTCTTTATTTGCTTCCTTCCTTTCCCCTTCTTTGTGATGCCTGTAAACACACCGCACAATTACAAAGTCGCAGCCGCATGCAATATTGGAACAGAGACACCCTGTTAAATCCTTTCCTGACAGCTGCAAGCCCCTTTTAAATTTCAATTATAAGATTAACAACTGTAACTGCTGGCAGACTGTTACCACCCAGGGTTCAGGGAGTTCTGGGGATACAGAAAGCCACCCGGAGGGAAGAGGCCCAGCTGGAAGAGCCCTGATCTCCTTACCTGGCCAAACCTGTATCTGCACCTGAGGGATAAATTCAAGAGCAAATGTGAAAGGCTCAAGCTCACAGTGACTTAAGATACAGGGCTGGGGCCTACTCAAACAGCCACACCAGTTCTCACACCGCTCCCTATTTTTCTTTCATGTCACCTTGCTTGAACTTGGAAACTCATTCCAGAAGTTAGGAGAGACAAAGGTCTGGTATACCCTGTTAGTTCTCAGCTCAAAGAATTACTCCAAAAATTCTGCGGTTAAGACCAGACCTGTGCTCTTGCTCTTTAAAAATAAGGGCCTCCTGCTGCCCCGTCAGCAGTGGCAGCTGGCAAGTCACCCCCTGCTCAGAGCTCTGGCCTGCAGCAGGCCGCACACCCAGACCTTGATGCTAGGAATGGTCAGGAGCTCGACCCAGGGCCTTGACCACCACAGCAAATGGGGATGGTCCCTGGTTCGCTGCAGTCTCCTCTTGTGCTCATGCTGCTGGAAGACTAGCCAGACCGAGCTCCTGACCATTCCCAAATCAGGGAGCTGAGAAGGTACTTTCCACGTAGAACCTTGCTTCCGAGAATCTCTGTACCCATCCAACTCCACCCCACGCTCCTTGCTTTCAGGACTTAAATAGACTGGCCCTCACCCCAAGAACAGTAAGTTTTCTAGTGTAAAGACCATTTGAAATCAAGTCCAATAGCAAATATTTATTGAGCCTCTGCCAACGATCTGGATTCGTCATCTTCAAGGTATTTAGAGCTCGGGAGATAGAAAATTTATTATTTTGGTTATAGTTATGAAGATTACAGATGTATATATCTTTTTTTTTTTTTTTTTTTTTTTTATAAATTAAACATCAATAGTGTTGCCTGCCAAAGGCTTCACACATCTTCCTCCAAAGTTGATGTGATTGCAGAGTTTCCTAAAGAGAACAGTCTGCGATTGCTACATTCACTTCAGAACTCTGGCTACCCATATTTATTCCCCTGAGAACTCTGAAAAGTCATGTTTCACAGATTTGAACTTTTATAAAGAAGTCTTACTAATTAGCTTGGCTCCCCAATCCTGGGACCTAAAAGAATCTGGCCTAAGAGGAACATAAATGTACATGAGATGATTTTTTAAATTGTGAAAAGTCTTTCAGGTATCCTTCTCTGCACTGCTCACACCCCTTTCCTACAGAAACGCTATGAAGCTAACATTGGTTGTGACAGTTGAGACAAACTGAAGAGAGCATATGGGCGGGATGGTGTTTCTTGGAAATAGGTTTGTAGAGAGCATATCATTTGTAGACCTGAGATTTTTTTTCTTGCTAAATTTATGTTTACTGCAAAGCACTTAACAAATGTGTGTGTGTGTGCACTGTCACACAACACTCCTCCGGTGGCCCAGGGAAGCCCTCCAGTGTTTGATGGACTATGCCTGGTACCATGAGAAAACATTTTATATTGCTCGAAGGATCTGCTTTTGTAGGCCCTAAACCTTTAAACCAGTGTCTTTCAATGCTTATGTCACATGTCTTGGTTTCTTGTTCTTTTCCTAAGCATGCCATAAGACATACTTAGTCAGATCTAGTCTGTGCTGTATACCAACAGTTTTGTTAATAAGACTCTTTTAAAATAAAAAAGAGTGTTTAAACTTTTAATTTAAAAAAACCTTTATCTGTGTCTGACAAACAATGGTTCATCTTAAATTTTATTTCTTGTTGCTTAAAAATTGAAAAGTATTTTGGCAATAAATATTTGAAACTCAAATTTGATAAAGATGGATTGGATAAAGATTATCTCCCACAATAGTTAGGAGTTTTTGTGTATTGGATAAATAGCTATTAGTAATATAGGTCCAATAGTCTCTCATCTACAATCCTTATACTCCAAAACCTTAAGTTTTTTGGAACTTATTTTGCAACAAAACCTGACCCAAACCAACGTGAGGCTACTTATATCTTTATTTCTTCCACTTTTTTGAATATCCAAGTGTTTCCCTGCAGAAATGCTATTGATTATAGAGTGTTGATTTTGGAGTACTGCCCATGCCCTGTCAGGGATATTTTATAAGTTCATGGACCACATTACCTACTAACCTCTAGATAATTTTAAATTCTGACTCATATCTGATCCAAAGGTTTCAGATATAGGGATTTTGAACCTGTAAAATCATATGGCAATAGATACCATTACATTTTTCTTTAGGGTTTGAACTCACTATTTGTTCTTATTGAAATAGATGAATATACTATACATGGTATTTGTACAAAATTGTATCTGGTTACAATAAGAATGGGGTCTATTCCCCAGCAAAAAAATTTTTCTTACCAGTGTCACCCCATCTTTGTAACTATTTGGTGTTTTACCCATACCCTCAATTCAGTTCAACATGGATTGCTTGCCTCTTCTGTCCAGGCACTGTGCTGGGTGCCATGAGGGATGCGGACCCACACAAGATACATCAGCCACTTGGAGCTACCTGGCTGGAGCCGCAAACATGTAAACACTACCCATCTATAAGGACAGGTTGAATGTCATAAAAAGCAGAGTTATAAACACAATGCTGAGGGGTCCAAGAGGAAGGGTATTACATGTCAAAGGAGGTTTCACAGAGGAGGTGACATTTGAGCTTCTATATTTGTGTTTTTTCCAGGATGTTGAAATTTTCACATGTGAAGAAGAGAGGGATGTTATCCAAAAGGTTTTCACTGGCTAGAGAAGGCCTGACCTTTATGATTTTTCTTAAATGATGCTAGTATATAAAACAAAAGAAAATAAGAAATTTCAAAGCAGGGTTACAAAAATTAAGGTATATTTTAATGTTTACTTGGAATACTTTTTTTGCACAGAAAATGCAATGCAATAAAATTTTAGTTGTAGGATAACTGTTGGACCGCCAAAAAAAAAAAAAGTTTATGTCTAGCCTTCTATAGGAGTAGTCTGGTTTAAAGAGGCATAATGAATACTATCTTCAAATCCCATCAGTTATCCTTGTGACTGTATAAGATATCTTTTGGAGATAAGATAAATGTCTAAGCTTAAGGACCCATATGAAAGTGAGATGAATATAAAATAAAAACTTCTGAGCCTCCTAACATCTATCACCTGCCCTCCCCACCTCAGTTACAATGGTTTGGAGGAATCAGGCAAGGGAAATAGCACGGACAATGGCGTGGAGATGTGCCAGTGTAAATATATCCTGGGAGAGGATGCAGCAGCCATACTGAGCTATGCACAGTTGTGAACATGCTTTGCTTTCTGTCACTTTTGTGCCTTTTCATGTGCTGACCACCACTTGCACAAAATGTTCTACACCATTCCCAAAGTCATCCCAGAGAAGAAAAAAGTGATCTCTCACTTGTTCTTATTAGACCTCAATGTTAGCTTAACCATAGCAATTATCAAGTAGCAATATTCCATTTCAATAATTATTGTAATAATTCTATTGCATGTATGTCTCCTCTTTGAGGACATGGGTCTTCTATCTTTCTAAACCTAGGAACTATCAGAGTTGTAGGCACACCATAGCTCTCAACAAGTTAAGCAGATGTATAAACAAATAGGTTGAGGCCAGATGGTGGTGTGTCTTCAATGGAAGAAACTTAGATTTTATTTTGTACATGTATCATTCAGGATATGCTAGATTATACTGCAGTAACAAGCAGCCCCCAAATTTCAGTGATTTGACACAAAGTTTATTTCCTGATCACATCACATGTCCACTAAAGGTCAGCAGGAGGGCTCTATTCCTTGTAATCACACGGGCATCCTGGCTGATGGAGGAGGCTCATTTTGATGTGTGTTTCTAATGATCACCAGAGCAGTGTAGCAAATCTCATGCTGCTTCTTAAAGAGTCTGCCCTTTGTTGCCTCCATTCACAGTGATGGACCAAAGCAATTCACATGACCACACCTAGTTTCGAAGAGGGTGGGAAAGAACAATCCTATTCTAGAAACCAGGAGGCAGAATTATCCAGTCAAGTGTACCAAGGACAATGTCAGCAGGGAATCATACAAGATTCTTAAGAGAAAAAAGAAAACCAGCAACATATGGTTGAGCTAATAGATAAAGTGTGAAGGAGCGCATAGATTATCTGAAATTGGATGCCTAGGGAAAGGGAACTGGGAGACACATGGAGCTAACAGAGAGGTAGAAGTTTAGGGTTCTCTTAGCAGTCTTTGCACTGAGCTGTGCATGCACATTAAGCAAGATACTTATTCTGGCTTCGCTTCAGTACCTCCAAGGGGAAGCGAGATCCAGCCATGATAATGTACACAGCCTTCCTGTTAGTCTGAGGGTTAATGAAAGTTGGGGGATGAAGCACCTAACTCCCTGTTTTCCATTCAGTTCTGAAGAGCTGCCTCTTAAACAAAAACGAGCTTTTTTCTTTGAGTTCACAGCACATTTCCACAGTGACAAATTTTGCCAAGCTCACCAAAATTTGAGCTAAACCTGAATAATAAGTTGACTATTTATTTTATGAATTGGATGTACATGCTGCCAGGGTTTCCAAGTGGTTATGACAACAGAATCCCTCATCTATAATATCCATCCACAGCTTTCATCTATAGCTCCCTTGTTTGTTCTGAAGATAATATATTGATTGAGCCTCTTTTGATGGCATTCTTTCCATGCTTCTCACATGAGGAAGAATTACTGCTGCCTTCCCCAGGGGACTTAAAACGACTGCAGTTTTACACGTGTTATTTACTGTATACGTTCTAATATCAAAATGGTCAATTCATTTATAATCTTTTTAACATGCCTTAGAGAATAAAAGGCCTGTTCTTATGTTTGTATGGGGAGATATTTTTCTTTCTTTTTGCATGTGAGTTTTACTTTACAACTCATTAATTGATCTTGCACCCATGAATAGTTAACATTAATTATGCACAATTAGTATATGATAATGTATGACACATATCTCAAGTAAGGATTAGACAGCATAATTATACTGAATATTATTGCATTCAGCTATGTAGGTCCACAAAATATGATGGATGGTGTGTTCATCTCCACTGAATCCATTTACCTGGTCTAGAGTGATGATTTCAAAATGAACACAGTTGAAAATAAATGCACATAAGTTAAATGCTGTTAAACATTAAGGAATATTTCCAAAGAGAAAGAGTTTGTGGTTAGCTGACCACTTCTTTTGTTTTAGCTAGAAGATGATTTCAGATGTGTATTGTGGTATTTTAGAGCTCAGCTTTAAAATCCTTCAGAATTCAAAGCCTGTTTTATGTAAAGTGTCTGACAGGCAAAATGATTCATTTTAAAACGTAATTCACCTCTGCTCTGCAGACCTATTGTGGAGAACAAAAACATCCATGCGTAGTAACAAACAATTATTTTTGGCATATGCAGGATTTAAGATGCTTAAGAAAACGGGACTAAAAGGACCAGTTGAAATCGAGCAAGAGAAATAAGGCCAGGGTAGATCTTCTCACCCTCTAGAATTATTAACAAGAGTTTACCTGTCTTTCCAAATGTTCTTTCATTAGAGCTTCAGAGCTTTCTGTTCAAGTAAAATAAGATAAACGAATAGGCTATGATTGAACTTTGACTTTCTAGTTAAGAATTCTCTATTTCAGAAGTCTATTAGCCTCACAAAAATGAGACTTCCTTTTAAAAGAACCACAGAAGCCCACGGTAAAGATAACCTTATGTTTCCCATTGTGAGCACAGAAAATTACTCTGTTCTGAGTTGTCACACAAACCAATTTTTATACCTGGCTTTGATCCAGCTATTAGACTAACTGAAAAAAAAAAATGCTCATTCTGCTTTCCTGCCCTCTCCTTTCTTTTGTATCCTCACATTAACTTTGAGGAACCCATCTTGAGAGCTCTGGGCTGATTTCTATTTTAAGAACCTAGTTCAGCCATTATAATTAGGCCCTAGTTTGTCTGGAATCCTCTCAGGCATTCAAAAGATTCCAAAGATCTTAAACAAGTACTTCTCAAATTTTTCCACGGAAATATCCCTAACGGCAGAAGGAAGTCAACTTATCTTTGAGAGCCTGGGGCGCTAACTGAAAATGGGAAACATCTTTGAAGCCTTTGTTTTGCCATAAAGTTCTGCAGACACTTTGTATTCCTCTGTATAACAATCTTATTTTTTAAAAATAAAAACATCTTAATAATCTAAATTATTTATCATTGAGTAAAACCAATGGTCCAGGAAGACATATCTATGACTTCGTCTTTTTTTGTTTTTTAGCTGAGCCATCCTGCCACCTGTTGGCAGCTCAGCTGCAGCTCAGCTCGGGCTGGGCATCAAACTGCTGTTGCTCAGAGTTCAGCTCACACTCTTGCATACCTATGACTTTGAACATCTCCTAAAACACTGTTACGTGGTCACTGGGGTACAGGTACTTCAGTGTGGAGGACCAGTCTGTTTCATGGAAAATATCTTGATAAAATGAGCTAAAGAATTATTAAATGTTTGCAGTTACAAACATAATGCTTCAAAGCAATTGTCCATCAATAGAGAACTGGTTAGGGCTGGCCGAGTGGCGCGGTGGTTAAGTGCTGGCTTGGGAAGCCAGCGGCCCCGGTTCAGTCCCACATATGAGGGCCAGTGACACTGCCCTCAAACAACAAAAAAATAAATAAAAAATAGAGAACTGTTTAAAGTAATTAAACTACATCCAGATAGTGGAATACCAATCAGCAGTTTAAAAGGATAAACAAAAACTATTGCATTTTCATGCAAAGATGCCATGATACATACACACACACACACACACACACACACACACACACACACGCATGATATAATGAATAGTAAGGTCCCATTCATATATTTGTATAAAACATTTGAAAATCTTTGTATGGAGTTGAGTCTTGGGAAATTTCACTTTCCAAAGCTGTGCAATGTCTAATGTTTTTTTTGCACCAAGTATGAACTAGTGCACATCTAAAATACCTAATATATCTATCACAACTCCTGAAACTAATAAAAATAAATAAATAAATTTTAAAAAAATAAAATAAAATACCTAATATACCTATTTTGAAAATAAGAAAAAGAGCTTTGCACAGTTGGTACCTGAGGTAAACCAACCAGGTAGAAACAAACCCTGCTTATTCATTTTTTTTTTAGTTGGAGATTTGTATAACTTTACAATAGTTGGAAGACAGACTGGAGTGTTCTACACAAATCAGGAATTCTTTCTGTAGTACTCTTGATGAATGGTTATAGGAACTCATTTTGAATAATTCCATCTGAAGACCTGGTACAATTTATGGTAGAACACATAGGACATATGGAAGAGAATTAAAAGGAAAACAGAAATATCCCATATTCCTACAGTCTAGAGACAACCTAGATGTTCTTCCTCAACTTCAGCTGAATCTGGACTCTTCCGCACAATATCCCTGGTTCCTTTTTTTCTAAAAATTAATTTCTAGGAATTCATCTGCTCCCTTTTCTAGGTGACAGCCCCTAAACCAAGTGAAGGCAGCCTTTACACTTCTTAGTCTTCCCTAGATTAAGCAGAGCTGTTAACCTTCAAATATTCCTCCAAGTACTTAGTTTCCCTTGGAGGTTTAGGAGTGTGGTATTGCCCATCTTAAATCCTGCCCTGAAATAATTGCAACATTCTAAATAAAGTTTGACCATCACAGAGAACAGCACTCAATATCTGGAGACCTAACTCAAAGTGGAAAGTTTTGAGAAGTCATATATTGTATCATGAAGATGCATTTGCATTTTGTATTAATCCGTATAACATATCGGCATTTTATCAAATATTAGTATTTTAAATTACCTATCAAGTAAAATGGGTGATTCAGGAAGCCACACCGTGCCAATAGCTTTGAATGTTCCCTAACACACTGACTGCCATGATGCCATCCTAAATGGTACATTTCCAGAAACAGCTGCCACAGAATTCTTTGATCCTAAAAACAAAATTCTCCAAGTACAAATGTTGTTCTCTTACCCATCCAGTCCTTTGATAAACATTTATTCTCTACTCTATACAAGGTACTGGGATACCATGAGAATCTAACAGACTCAGCTTCTGCCTTCCCAGAATTTACTGTCAAGACAAGTAAACAGGCAATTACAAGGCAGTGTGTGCGACACTGATGAGCCACAGGATCTCACGGAGGGGTCACCTAATAGGTGCTCAGGGGTCAGAGGAGACTTCCTGGAGGAAATGATACCTAAATTCAGATTTGAAGGACCAGTGAGAATTAGCCAGGTCCTGGGGGAGGACAGGGAAGATGTGTTAAAGGATGCTCCAGGCACAGAACAGCATGAGCACAATCCCAGGGTCAAAAGAAAGCATGGTGTATTCAAGGACTAAAAGAAGGTCAGTGTGACTGAGAATGGAGTTTGAGGTAAGGAGTGGTAAGTTTTCCTGTTTGAGAAGACAACTAGGGCCAGATCATGAAGGACCTTGAAAAACTTGGTAGTTGAGACTTTGTCCTAAGAGTCAGGAGAATTTGCTACAGTTTTTAAGCAAGGGAACAGACTGGAGGTGGCCCACCAGACCAGAGTCAAGGAGGCTAACCCTGGGCATTGGTTTATTTTGATTTTCTGAGCTTCAATCTCTAATATTTGAAATAAGGACAATAGTATGTATTTCAAGGGCTCTATGAGATTTAAATGTGGTATTAGAAAAAAAAGAAGCTAGGTGAGTATCCAGCATATATTAGGAGCCCCGTAATACCTCCTGGCCCCTCACAAGTCTATGATGGTGTATTTTTATTGGTGTCTGATTTATCTTATAACATGTTGATAATTGAATTGATATTGAAGTACTGAATGATTCTTTAACTACAGTGAGGTCCATATGGCCATTAAATGAATGAATGAAAATGCCTATCAGTAAAAGGCAATCAGTTTTCTCATACAAGTTATTAGAATTGTGAACCACATACGAACTTTCATGGCTATGGGAAGCAACAGCATGGATGTTTTTTTCTTAGCCTTTGTTCTCTTAACTAAGCAAATGTGTTACTTCCTCAAATGTAATATTTTCTTTAGAGTTCATATATCAGGGCCGGCCGAGTAAAGCGCAGCGGTAAAGCGCAGGCTTGGGAAGCCAGCGGCCCCCGTTTGGGTCCCACATATAAGGGCCAGTGACACTGCCCTCAAAAAAAAAAAAAAAATCACTTAGAGTTCATATATCATGTTTTTAAGATTGCTCAATTGTTGCTAACATATCAAACCATTGAATGAAGAAAAAGGGAGGGAGGGAGAGAAGGATGAGAGAGAGCAAGCTGAGGTGGTAGAAGGTGGGCAACCATAACTGAAGAATGACACTTGGTTTTGGCTTATGCAACTTAAGATAAAACTTTCCTTTAGACTATGGAAAACCTTGTGCCAATCAAAAATTAGAAGTGACACAAAACACTAACATATTGATAGTTGAAAGCTGATTAGCAATATGCATGTTTGAAATACACATTTTTTTAAATGAAATTATCTTTGGGAATGTAATTTTCCCCAGAGTGGTACAAGTAGATTTATATTTTTCTTCATTATTTTACCAAGTAAGTTTGCTTAGCAAAACCATGCCATAGCAACTCTATTATTGCTTAAAACTATAATCTGGCTAGGGAATACAGTCTGTAATCCAATGGCAAAGTGTTCTAATCAGCCAGGGATTCTTAGAAGGGTTCCCCAGGCCATTGGTAGCTCTGAAGTCATACCAATGTGGAAGGAAGGAGCAGAATGAATTCTGTCCAGTACCAGTGGGAAAGTGGCAAAAGCAACATGGAAACAAAATTCTGGGATCTTTCTTTCCCAGTAATCGGCAAATTATTTAATAGAGAGCTAGAGATTTAGCAGAAACCACCTGGCCCTTAAAACAGAAACTGATGGAGAGAGAAAACCATTATATTCTGTGTAGCTATATGGTTAGTGATTGTGATTCAAGAGTTGACATTTATTTTATTTTTCACATTCCACGGGCAGAATTAGTACCATATGGCAACTAACCATTGGGAGGTTAAAAAAAATCACAAGATGATAAATTTCTGCTTTTAAAATACAAAGTGGATCAAAATGCTTTGGGCTTCTCTTTGTGGGTTTTTTTTTTTTTTTAATTTTTATATTCCACCTTTCTTTTTTCCTTTTCTTTCCCTGAGAAGCTCACCATATAGTATCAATCTTTTAAAAGACATTTAATAATAAATTGGTGGTGATAAATATTTCATGTATATGTAAGATACAAGCTTGGATTTACTAATGGAAGAAGGCCTTCATCGAAAATACTTTTCTATAAGAGATCACCCACTTTTTTCTCATTCTCCAAAAACTTTAGCTAAGGAAAACCAAGCATTCCCTTCCTTTAGATTTTTAACTAGTATTTTATTCACTATTTGACTAAAAAGTAATATTTCTACTTAAAGGTGCCCCAAATATCCTATCATTTGGTGCTCCAAATTACACTGTTAGAGCTTTATTCCTTTAGCTGAAGGCTAAATGACTGCAATACAAATATCCCCATAAAATAAGTAGCAATTAGTCTTTTGCAACATATGGGGATTCATGGATCCCAAGTAGAAAAGGAAACCAAGTGCCCCAAATTAACAGGCACAACACTGCAGTAGGAGAAAGATCTGAGTAAAAAGGAGGCAGAATAGGGTGGCAATAGCTGCCAACAAAGATAAGCTGCTACCCAGGGATTTGGCTGAGCTCAGCTGCAGATACAAAAGGTTCCAGGCAGGTGGTTCCCTTTATCTCAATGGCGTGAATGTTTGTAGACAACAAATATAAAGGATCTATATTTGAGTCCTGGGGCAGAGACTTCAAGGTAGCAACCAGTGAAAAAGCTTTTTCTGGCCAATGAACATCAGACCCAGTGGGTAATCACAGGCATTCTAGAAAAGTCACTATAGCAATTCCTTCCTGAAGTAACATTACAAGTGCATTCCCATGATACCTAACATTTATCAAACACTGCAGCAGGTACTATAGTAAGCTTCTCTCAGTCAACTTTCATAATAACCTGAGTATTCTAATTATCCTCATTTTACAGACAAGGACACTGGAGTCTTAGAGTTAACTAGTTCACCCCAAATTTCAGAGATAAACAATTGTATTCATTTGCTAGTATTAGTAAGACACAAACCAGGAGCTTAAAAATAGAAGTTTATTTCCTCACAGTTCTAAAAGATAGACGTCCAAGATCAAGGTGTTGGCAGGGTTGCTTCTTCTGAGGATTCTCTTCTTGGCTTGTAGATGGTCTATACACGTATCCTCTCTGTCTATGTCCTAATCTGGTTTTATAAAGACACCTCAGGACGGGATTAGCGTCTACCCATAAACCTCATTTTACCTTAATGACCTTTTTAAAGGCCCTATCTCTAAATACAGTCTCATTGTAAAATACTGGGGTTTAGGACTTTAACATATTAATTTTAGGGGGACACAATTCAGCCCATAATAGCAATTCTTTTTCATTTAAGTAGATATAGATTTACCATAGATAACATGATTTACTGACAATGATAAACTATTACATCAGCCAATGAAACAAACCACCCTAGGAATTTCAAACCAAGGAATTTTTCACAAGGAAGTGGTTACATAGGTGACAGAAGAGCTGAGAAGTCCAGAGACATCTTATACATGAATAAGCACAGGAAGATATTTGTTCTTCTAGGGTTGGTGGGGCAAAGG
Source organism: Aselliscus stoliczkanus (assembly GCA_033961575.1). NCBI lineage: Eukaryota > Metazoa > Chordata > Mammalia > Chiroptera > Hipposideridae > Aselliscus > Aselliscus stoliczkanus. The sequence goes on from CM066731.1 coordinate 125,813,564, forward strand.
AAGGAGGTGGAATCATAAAGCAGTTTGGAATTTGGGGCCACCCAGTATATCTAAACTGCTGTGGGTCTGCCCAGGAGATGGGACTACAGAGGATAGTTCTGTTTGGCGAGCAATGGTGCCATGGAGGACATAGGTGCTAAGGAGATGTAACCCAAAACAGAGGAGAAACATCTTGACCTCTCCCCTCTGCCAGTTCCTGCCTCTAGTTGGATCTGCCCCAAAACTGGTAGGCATGAGAACCTGAGAGATGCAGTTCCCACAGCTCCCTATGGTGCAGGGCAGGAGAAGAGCAAAGAATAGCTCTGAGAGCAAACAGCCAAAGACCAGCACAACTATATAGAATTTATTTCACACGTTAGACATGATGTTTCTCAACTAGTGGTTATGTGGACCTTCAAATGTCACCAGTTAAATTCCTCTAACAACCGTAAAGCAGCAGTACCTGAACTATTTAGACCTGCTTTAAAGCCAGGATGCCGGTGCTTGCTTGTCTAGCCCAGAAAAGCCTCGAGCTTTGTATTAATGGACTATTTTCTTCCTAGTTTCGTCTAGGATGGGCTTAGACCACAAGATTGTTCTCTAAATGAGCAAATGCTTGCAAAGAGCTTTGAGACTGTAGAAACAGGACTTACCTGACAATTGCTTGGTTCACTTGCTACCTGTCTTTTCATATTTTCTCCTCTTATCTTTGAGAGAGGAACGTATCTGCAGAAATCTGTGGCTTTCAGCCCGAACAGGATGGATCATAAGGTATATGTGGAGTCTTTAGTGGGGAGGGGACCAGGAGAAAGGGGGAGTACATGTTTCATGTGTCTAGAATCCTCTGCAGTGATGAACTCGAGAAGCATGCAGGTGCTGTCAGACATGTTAACAGAATCATTTAGAGCCACTTGTTTTCTATGCAGAGACTTTTTCAAGACCTGGGCTGTTTTTTGCCTGTTTAATGTGCTCTGCATTTTCTGCAGTCAGACCCCACTGCATGGTTAATGACACAAGTTCTAGGTAGCTTGGGGATTGTGCCAATAAACACCAGAGACACTAACCTTGTCAAAGCAGAAAGAAATGACATACTTACAGTACCGGGAGACACTCAGTTCCTAAGCCTCTGAAGCAACTGGGATGCAAGCGATTTGATGTGGACACACTAATCACATGGCTGATTTCTCTGAAGGCAGCAGCCACCAATCCTCTCTCCTAAAAATGCAGATCAACAGAGAACTAATTCCGAGTAATTTAATGAGACAACATGTAATAGTGGCAGTTATTTTAGGAGTCGGGGCAAGCGAGTAGCCGTGTACATGGTCAGGTACAAAGCTACCTCTCAAGCTGGCACTCCTAGTACAAAAGGCATATAGTATATGAGGGATACCCCTCGTATCAGAAGGATAGCTGATGAAACCACTTCAACTGGAGGTATATTCTTTAGTAAATATAATTCAGCTGACAGGACACTGGGATGCCCTTCAAGCAATACTACACTCTTGGGACCAAATTTGTGACCCAGAAAATATAACAATTTCAAACAGGAATCAGTCTTCACAAGTGTAACTCCTTGCTTCTTGGTGGGTCTTGGTTGGTCAAGCGTTCAGTTTGTATTGTGGAAATTAATAAACAGACACCTAATTTCAACTGAAGTAAGGAAGCTAGAAGAGAAAACTCTCATGCCTGTGTCACTCAACACATGCTATTGACCCCAACAGGAAAAGACTGTACCTTGGACTTCTGACAGGAAGTAATAGCACATTACTACCTCTGCAGGAGCAAGAAAAGATTCCTTCTCACCCAGTAACAGCCCAGCCAATGGGAGACTACCATAACTCAGCCAATGAAAAGTCACCATACTTGGAACTTTCAGTTTCCGCCAGTGGATTCTTACTTTACAATGGCCTTTCCCAGCCCATAAAGAGTTTTTCTCCTTTGTTTCTCTGGAATTGGGCATGGTTTGCCATTAGATCACATGTCCCAAATTAAAATTCTTTGTTGGTCCTGAATAAAACCATTTTTTTTTCTGGAGAAACACCTTTCTATTTGTTTAAGGTCAACATTAACTAGCAGTTTCCCCTGCTAACTCTTGCCATCGTCACTGACTTTAAGCTACCATCTTGGCAGGGGTGTATCAATATTTGTAATTGTTTTATCCTGAGGACTCAGCACAGTGCCTGGCACAAGGTGGGGCAAATTAACCTCTAGGATGCTCTTTGAGTTTGCACATAAAATGTTGGAAGTATTTTGCTATCACACTTAATGAATACTTAGCAAATGAAATCATAATGTGAATAATCAGCTTTACTGAATCTATTTTCAGATCCTTTCCCAGATTTTTTGGAGGAGGAGACATTTAATTATAAATGGGAATTTGGGTGAGAGACTTTAAGTTTGGAGTGTTCCAAAGCTCTGTGGAGGCCACACCACATTAATCTTCACTTTTAGGACACCTGGGAATGGTTGATATTTAAAATGGTTTTCATACATGGCTGCTCATTGGAATCAACTGGGGAGCTTTAACACTTCTGATGCCTCAATCCTGGGATGCTAAAGTAATTGCTTTGAGTAGCAGCTTGGTCATTGGGATTTTTTAAAAAATTTCCCAGGTGATCCTAATATGCAGCCAAGTTTGAGAACCAAAGTAAGACTGTTCCCTTCTGTACATACAGATACTTAATGATACTAATGATGAGCGTCAGGTGACCTTATCCATTCGTTGTCTTCTCTTAAGTTATCAACAAAGGGAGGTGTGTTTCACTCTTCATGGAAGTCAGTATTTTCCCATGAACACCATGTTTGGCAGATTGGTGACAAAGATTCACACAGCCTGTTTTCTTTTCCTCTGAATAATAGATACCTACCATTTTATGCTTTGGGGTTCTCTCCATCTCCTGCCTTCACTTATCCCAAGCTCTCTAATAGCTTAAGAATGGAATATAATTCCCATTCATCCCTATGCACTGTGGGCTCCCAAGAGCATTTATTATAGTTTTAAGGAGCTTCCTACCAATCACTTTAAGGAAACTGGTATAGAGCAGTGAAACGGGAAGTTACCAAGGTTCCAAAAGTTTCTAAGCATCTTAATATTGGCAGTCTTCTTTTAAAACACTGCCTCTATGGGAAAATGTGTTTCAAATTGTAAGCCACTCACATAAAAATAAACTCTATGTAATTCAACCTGTTTGTAAGTTGAAGACAGCAGATACTTGTAATGCAGTATATATTGGGTTGTCGGAAAAGTCATGACGCATTTTTGCAAAGAAAAACATAGAAAAAATGTCATGACTTTTCTGACAACCCAATATTATTTAAAGGAAAGGACTCATAGTATTAATAAACCCATTGTTTCAGCCTTAAGAGATAAATAATATTAGAAATAAAACCAAGGCAGTGGGAAGTGTCAGAGAAGGTCTATTGAGTGCATAATGCATAGTGTTATCATGTTCTAGCACAAGCTACAGCTTACAATCAAGGTAACTGCCAAGACCCCAGGAGGTTCTTGGTTCTTAGAATTAGCATGAGTTTGGAATAATAGTTTATTATTATTAAAATCAGGCCCTTACTATGAGTCAAACACAGACAAAATATAATTGAATCCTCACAACTGCATGGATTAGGCTCTATTATTATCCATATTTTACAGATGAGTAAACTGAGACAGAGAAGTAAAATAACTTTCCTACAGCATAGGGCTCATATATGTCTGAGCTATGATTTTCACAGGGCAACATGACGTCTGAGTCATCACACTTCACCATGAGTAGGTCATAAGTTAAATAAGGATGTCATCTGAGTCATGCATTATAGCTAAAGACAAAAAACAAGAAAAAATAGGAGACTGCCTTGACCATGTTAGTACCCTGTGACTGACTCCACTATCAGTGGAGGAGAAGTTGTGTGTGTGTGTGTGTGTGTGTGTGTGTGTGTGTGTGTGTGTGTGCTTGGAAGTATAGAATGGGACACCTGGCACATTTAAATTTAAATGTACTGAAGCATTGGACTTTGGGATGTCTTGCTTGTCTTATTTCCTCGGCCCTGTTCTTGCTCACACCTGAGGGCCATAATAGTGAAGCCCTGAGAGTCTGGACCTTCTCATGCTCTTGAAAACAACTGTTTTTCTTTTTTCTATTTAGGTCTTCATAAAGTACAGTGAACTTCGCCTTTTATGAATTTTCAAAATCAGCTTTAAAATTCCTTCTCTGAGAACACCCTTTTTCAGAAAAGATCATCAAACCTCTAAAACTTGAAAAAATTAGATTTTGGAAGTATTAGCAACTTTACCACCCTCCCCCCCCCACCCCCCAAACTGAGAATAAATACTTTATAAGTCTCTTGAATGAAGAATCCCAGTTCTTAATTTTTGGAATCGTTTCTGTTAAGCTCTGTTAAGATCCAGTTACGCCTGCCTCTCCTAGGAATAGGTTGAACATTTCCATAGCCTCAGGGCAATGGGATAATCACTGGCCCATTAAAATAAGTGCCAATACTAGTATAGTTTTTCTTGGAGATCAAGGAATGAAGTGTTAGTAAGATGCACCATAGTGTGAATAAAATATATTAGGGACCAAGGAGTTACAAATTCAAATTTCCACACTTTAAAAAATTATAAGACCACCATTGTAACCCATAATTCTATAATCCAAAAATCTGTGAAGACACTAAGCTTTTCCATAACTCTGTTGGTGGCGGGCTTGACCTGAACAAATCTGATGCTATTTGTGGTCTGTGAAAAACACTTTTTATTTTTATTTATTTTATTTTATTTATTTATTTTTTTAAAGATTTTATTGGGGAATTGGCGGAGGGGAACAGCGTTGGGGAATCGGGGAAGGGGAACAGACAAGTTGCTGTCTTTTTGTTCTTCAGTCTAGTTGCAGAGGATGTTGCTTCACTGTTGGTATCGTCATTGCGCTCCTCCCGGATGAGGCAGATCGGTCGCTGGCCTCTGGATGTCGCTCACTGCGGCTATTGGCAGCTCACGCTTGGCTGCCAGACGCTCACTCTGGCTGCGGGCCACTCACTGTAGCCTATGGCAGCCCACTGCAGCAGGGGCTGCAGCCCACACCATCACCGGGGCTCGCACAGCCCAGCTCCAGGTGGAGCTGTTGTTAGCTGTAGAAGGCAGTGTCACTGGCCCTCAGGTGGGATCCGAACCGGGGCCGCTGGCATCCCAAAACCAGCGCTTAACCAATGCGCCACTCGGCCGGCCCAAAAAACACTTTTTAAGTGCCTATCCATATGTTTTGGTGCAGACATTTTAATGTGTTTGATTATTGGGTGGTTCCTAGATCCTGCTATGGATGTCATATAATATGCAGTATGTATACAGTATTAATTTGTTTTAACGGGAAAATTCTAAATTCTGAAACATCAGGCTCCAAGGACTTCAGATTTAAAAAATTGTAGACCTTTGAAAAAAGGAGCATTTGACTGACATATAAATTCAGTAAAACATATCACTTAATCTGCTTTTCAAAATTAATTCATTCACTGATTTAATTAACAACTATTTATTAAATATTAAAATGGGGGATATAATTGTGATTCAAACTAGAAACAGTCAAATGAAGAAGACAAAACATTACATTGTCACACATAGAAATTATACACACAAACTCAGTTTAGTACTCTAAAGGGCTTTTGATATCACCTAGTCTACAAAATACATGTTTTAAAGAAAACTTAAACTGTGCTGTTTATCAACCCACAATGGTGCCAGGGTTAAAAGGTTCTATCAGTGCTTTAATGTAAATGCACATGAAACAGGGATTTCATGTGTGCCAGCCCACAACATGGAAGTGCAAGGTAGTTAGTGAAAAAGCCATTTGCTTGAAAGAAAGAGGGCATTTGGGTGAGAACAAATATGTTGAATTCTACCTGGCATGGTTGGAATTTGGAGTGTGTGTTTATTTAAATGTCTAGTTAAGTGTGTGTGTGAATGAAATAACTTGCTTAACCCTTGTAACCTGATGCAATATATAAATAGCAATCATATAAAATAGGTGTTATTACCACTGTTTTATAGATGTGATTAACGGAGGCACAGAGAGGTTAGGTAATTTGCCCAAGTTGCAAAGCTTAACGAGACCCCTAAACTGAACACAGTACTGCTCCTGGATGCTAACTGTGCTTTAAACTTGGAGCATGAGTCAATGGGAGTTAAGATGAGGGATACAATATGGGATAGCGAAAGAACTCTGGGTTCGAGTCCTGATTTCACTAATTACAAGTGATGTGTATTTTGAGCCTTGCCTGTAAAATATAGATAATAATTACTGCTTCTCAAGGTGGCAGTTCAGGCTGACTGTACATCCACTAGACTGACAAGATTAAAAGTATGAAAATAATGTGTTGATAAAGATGGAGAACAATGGGAATGCTTCTTGTATACTACTGGTTGGAGTGCAAATTGGTAAACCTCTGGAAAATAGTTTGGCATTATCTTGTGAAGATGAGTAAGTATTTACTCCATGACCCAGAAACATCACACCTAGAGAAACCAGTGCAGGCCTACCCCAGTATACATGTAGAAAAATGTTCTTTGTAATATTATTTGTAATAGCCCCAAACTGGAAACAAGCCAAATGTCTACAGACAGGAGAATGGATTTGTCAGTTATGCAACAGTCACACTATGAAACATAAGACAATAGTGAAAGTGAATAAACTTCAGCCATATAAAAAAGTATGGTTAGGGCCGGCCGAGTGGCGCGGTGGTTAAGCGCTGGCTTGGGAAGCCAGCGGCCCCGGTTCTGGTCCCACATATGAGGGCCAGTGACACTGCCCTCAAAACAAAACAAAACAAAACAAAACAAAACAAAACAAAAAAACATGGTTAAATTTTAAATCCATTGTTGAATAATTAAAAAAAACAAAACAATTTTCAGGAGAATATATACAGTATACCACTTTTATAAAGGTATAAAACAAGCAAATTTTAAAACTACCTTCTTTAGAAATAGAGCTATGTGAGACTGAATTATTTTTTAATAGTAAGGGAATGATAAACTCAGAACTCAGATTGTCACCTTTGTTGGGGGGGGTAGAGTATGGATAGGTGTGTTGTGGGGGATGCTGATCTCAGATGAGCACATTCATAGCTTTAACATTATTAGTGATGGTCTGGTTCCTATATTAGATGGTGGGGTCTTGGATGTCAATTTTTAAAAATTATTTTTCATAACATATATGTTACAAATAATTTTTTAATAGGCACCAAATATTACATAGTACACATTAAAACACCTTATATAATGCAACTGTCTTTTGAGAAATTCTTCTTCTTGTTCCCCCTGTCCTCACCATCTTGTCCAGATGTAGACACACATAGTAGATGCCTAAGAAGGATTTATCAGATAAACTATAATACTTGCCTAAAAAGAAAATTAAAATATTGAATATTCATGAAGTGCTTTGTGAATGAAAAATGCTATACAAACAATAGGTGCTATTAAAAGATAAAATTTACAGTAATATCATTTAGTTTTCACCCCCTCAAGGCCGAATTGCTTTAATTGCTGGTCTTGTGAGGAAATGCCTGCCAATGCTTTCCAATGTAGATATATAACGCATTCATTCAGTGCCCTCAAACCCACTAGTTTCCGATGGAACACCAAAGTAAGAGTTTATTTCTAGCCTGTTACTTCTTTAGGTTTTAAGAGTGAGTGTTTCCTTTAGTAGTGGTTGGGGGTATTCGCCATGCAAAGAATACTTGTCAGTCTGAAAATACTGAAAATGATGAGGAAAAAAGAAACGTGCACTTTCTTTCAAAAATTCTTTTCTGTGTTCCTACGGGAAAAACCCAAGGTGGCTGTTACGGCTATCAGCATTTGGAAGGTTATAAGTGTGCAGTGCGCGAAGGCAAATAGTATGTGTTTGTACTTTGTGCTCTGTGCCTAAACTTTGTCTTTCACCTGCTACTGAAAACAGTGATAAAAAGGTCTCCTGCATCTTTTTACTAATGGCCTGCTATGACAAACGTTATCATTTCATATTTCTTTTACTTACATTTTAAATGTATTCTCAATTCAACGTCTTAATTTTTGACGATCTCTTTTCTTGTGCATCTAGGCATCATTCCTTTCTCAGGAATAAAGAGGAAAAACTAAGATTGAACTTCTTTGTTTCATTACCAAATACCAATTAAAGTTTATTGTTTGCGTGTCTTTCAATACTCCACTATATTTTCCTTCCTCAAAACAGAGGCGGCCCTGAAGTGCGGTTATAAGTCTGTTTACACCATCCAGATATCAAATTGACTTGCTAATGGTAACTCTTCCTTGGTATCCATGGGTTACTGTGTCATGTGATTTGACATCAAGTACAGACAGTGCTGATTAGGAGCATCCAGCTCTGTCCATCTCCTTGCATCACTGAACCATCTGGTCATTTATTCACTAATAAGCCCCTAATGGCCCAAATATTCACCGGCCTGTCATTGTGACATGGCATAAAATGCCTACATCTTTCAACTTGCTTTGACATGTTGCTTGTTTCACATCAAAACCCGTCATTTACAGGAAAAGAGCTCAGAGGGGTAAAAACTTGACCTAATCTGCAGTGTTAACACAAAGACAGAAGCTTGGTATCTAGTAGCTTGACGGAAAGCATGTAAATGGGCAGGAATTCATTTTGTACATTTTTTCCATTCTCATTTTACAACATTCTTTAAGTTTGGTATCATTCCTAATATGGGGTTTTATGTGGGCTCTGCATCGAAATATCTATCCTGTATCTGTTTAAATAGTAAAGAGTGCTTTAAAGGGAGAAAGCTTTCTGGAGACACAGAGCTTGTCTAGTTTACATTTAAATGGGTAAGGAAAAAATAATACAAAATGGATCCAAAAATCAGCCCTATGCAATTCTCAGAAGACTATGGTTTGTTATTTTAACCCTCTCTTCTCTATTCTTTTCCAGTTCAATATGTTTCCCCCCACCCCATGGTATATCTGTGTATCATAAGAAAATTGAGGTTATCTGTATTTGGGACATTTGAGATTATCACCAGAGCAATAATAAAAGATTGACATCTCCACTTCCAATCACCACCATTAGGAAAGAGAGGTCAAACCTCCGTAAACAGTCAGACTAGCATAAGCAAAGTTAAATAATAAAACTTAAAGGGAAGAAATGCAACATTCTATCACATTCAGTGCTGCTGAAATCTTGGTCCTTAAGTGGAATTAAAATATTAGGTAACTGAGGTTCACTAGCTGTTTTTAGGTGATATGCATTTTATAGACATGACTGAAATGGACATGTTTCTCAAAAATTCCCTATCCCATGTGTTTCATTTTATTGTCTTTTTTTTTTTTTTTAAGTTTCTACAAATCACATGCTGTCATAATTTAGATTTACAGCATCATTTTCCCATCGTCTTCCCTCACCTGTCACCAAGGCCCAGTTCCCACCTTCTCCAGATCAGCAAGCTAAGAGAACACAAGCTGAGGATATCACCCAGCTCACACCCAGAGACCCATAAAAACCAAAAGGGTGCTGGTGGAGGTGTAGAGAGCAGAGAGGCAGGGCTTTCCATTTTGGCAGAAAAGGTGCAGCTGGCTGACTGTTTTTGTAGGCGCGCCACAGCCCAGGGACAGTACTGCTGGTCTCATCTGCTGGGCCCAGCTGACCCAGAGCTGAGCCCAAACCAGCACCCCTTTGTGTCCCATGGAATGAAGCGAGACCTGGAGCCTCCTCTGAAGGATGATAAGCAAGGAAATGTTCACCAATGTATCTTCCCACGCAGCCTCTCCACTCTGGTTTTCTAACATACTGATGCAGCTCTTTTCCAAAAACAAAACAAAACAACCCCTTTGCTTCAATGCTGATTAAATAACCAAAATGGTCTACTGCCTGAGCATCAACTTTTCAAATTTTAATTTTCTTTTCCCCTATGTTTAGAAAAAGTCTACTGTGTTAGTCATTAACTTCCTTCTTCTCCTGTGGACTATACATGAAAGTTTCAGCACAAATAATACTGTTTATCATCCCACAGGCCATCAGCAAAGCCTCACACCCTCGCCAAGCTGTGAAACCACATCACAGAACTGAAGGGGAACTCAAAAGTGCCTTGTTTCTGTGGGAACCCGATAGTCCTGATTTTCTGGGATATTCCTCTTTTAAAATATTCCTTCCTGTCACGCTCTTAATCACACTTGCATAAAACCAACCACATGGCTTAGCACTTTGTTCAGACCACTTACATTTATTTATTCACCCATTCAGTTCACAGACAAGTTGAGCATCCTGCATTTTTCTAGATGCCAGGGATACAAAAATGACTAAAATGTGGCCCCAGCCCTTAAAGAGTTTACAGTGTAGTCCTTTCAGAATATGGGATTTGGGAACAGGTGGGCAGAAATCAATAATTGAGGCTATTGGGGAAGACAAAGCCGGGAATTACCAAAGCTTGGTCATACAGAAATAAGTAACTACAAAACAACAAAAAAAGAGAGAAGGAGGCAGCACATGAATACAGGAGACTGGGTGGAACACCTGTGTGTTCTTGTGCCTTTATCCTTCTCTTGTGAAGAAAGACCCACATCCCACTCAGACATCTCCCTGCTTCTTCTCACTTCTGCTCATACCCTCTTCTCTCAGTAAGGGAAAACTACTTCCTTCCAAAGTATAAAAATACTCTGGTGTGGAATGGAAAGGAGGGGCAAGGGAGAAAAGAGTGGTAAGGAGGGAGGGAGAGAAACTCTTACAGGAGTCCCAGAACCCCAAAGGCTCTGAATCAAATGCCTGAAAGTCCTTTACCTTATATTTACCTTATGCAATAATCAGTGGCTTTTCCCACCAATTTCTTCCTGCCCAGCCCTTTCCTGTGTTCATAGGGCTAGGAGGAAGGTCTTGCCCGGGAGACCATGTGCTCCCCTCTCTGTCTCATCGCTGGCACGCTTTTTCACCTCTCTCTAGTCTGTTCTGATATCTGGATTGTCATCATTTGCCTTTTCTGTGGCTTCTCTTGATCTTCCCTCCATACTTTCCTCCATGCTTTTATAAAAGCAGGTGAGGGGGTTGGATGGGTACCATCAGAAGTGGTTATGTCCTTGGCTGTGTTCTTCCAGCCAGGGGAAAGCATGAGAGAGTCATTCATCAATGTGATCCAAAATTGTGTAAAGATTGCTGGGGATAAAAAAAATGATTGACAGATGCACTATTTTGTTTGTTTGTTATTCCTGATATGTAGGATAATATACATATAATTGGGAGTCAGGAGACCCAATTTTGTTCTGCTTGTCATCTAGGTGTGTGATTGCGTGAGGCTGGTCATTGTTCTCACATTGCACTGTCTGGGTACTTGGAGAGGCACTAATTTAACATATACATGAAACCTATTTTACATTTCAAAAAACTTACAAACACAGAGAAACTGAAATCATAGGTACACACAATAAAATTATCTAGGTAAACCAAAAATTCAATTTCTTTTTTTAACTGTATTAAATATAATGAAAAATTTGCCATTCTAACCAACATTTTAAGTATATGATTCAGTGGCATTAATTACATTCACAATGTTGTGTAATCATCACTACTATCTATTTCTAAAACTTTTTCATCACCTCAAACAGAAACTCTACCCATTAAATAATAATTTCCCATTGTCCCCTCCCCTTGGCCTCTGGTAACCTCTAATCTATGTTCTGTCTCTACAATTTGCCTATTCTACATATTTCATATAAGTGGAATCATGCAATATTTGTCCTTATGTGCCTGGTTTATTTCACTCAGCATAATGTTTTCAAGATTCATCCACATTGTAGCATATGCCAATCTTCATTGCTTTTTATGGCCTAATAATATTCCATTGTATGTATATATCACATTTTGTATATTCATCTGCTGACAGACACTTGGGTTGTATCCACCCAATTTCTTTGATTTTGGTTAGAATGTTATCACATTATGCTAATCAGGACTCAGGAAAAAATAAACATTACTTAATTAGAAAGGCAGTACAGTATAATGATGAAGAATTCAAGTTCTAGTGTTACACTTGGGTTCCAATCCTATGACCTTTCCTATCAAATGCTTGGTCCTATACATACCTTGGGTAAGTCAATATCACCCGTCTTAACCTTAATGTCTTCATTTTTAAAATGGAAATAATACTACCTATTCCATGGAGTTCCCGTGAGACTTAAGGATGTGATGTAAAGGGCAATGCATTTTTTGCATATAGTTAGCACTGAATAAATATAAACCATTTTACTCCTTAAATGAAATCTGAAAAGCACATGTCTTTCACAATATGGGGTTTGGAGGAGATAGTCAAGGAACAATTAAGGAAGGCCTCAGTGATGGAAACTATTGAGACTTGGCGGTCTCTAAGGTTATTTCTAAGCTCTGAAAGTTCTATAATTTGGCTGAGTTTTCAGCTTGCTTCCAAGGATCTAGAGTAAGGGTAAGCAAACTTTTGAGACGGAAGAGCTGCTAGGGGTCAGCAAACTGCAGCTGGTGAGCTGCAGGCTCTGAAGTAAAATTGAAAATGAAAATAAAACTATTACAGTTTCATTTATAATATGTTGAAAGGATATTATTCACATAATGGTGATTATGTAAAAACATATTTATGGGTCTCGAATAATTATTAAATTGTTGTGAGGGACAGGATTGGCTCATCCAGGACTCGGCAAACTTTTGAGACAAAACGTACCCAAAGAGCCGCATGTGGCTCACAAGCCGCAGTTTGCCAACCCCTAAAATGCCTTAAAAATCAGAGAGGCATGTTCTATTGCATCATTGACTCCTCTGCAGCTGCCTTTAGGGTATGCCTTAGAGGCAGTGGACAAGCATATTGCCTCAAGATTAACATCATTAAAACACATTCATGGGCCGGCCGAGTGGCGTGGTGGTTAAGCGCGGGCTTGGGAAGCCAGCGGCCCCGGTTCGGTCCCACATAAGAGGGCCAGTGACACTGCCCTCAAAGAAAAAAACAACAACAACAAAAAACACATTCATGAAAGCCCATCTATATGTGTTGCACTTTCCAGAGTACCATTTATGGGTTATCTTAGGAATTTTTAGAGTGCCATGGACTGGGATTCAGAAATCAAATCTGTGTTGAGTTTTTGAAAAGGTTGATTTAACTATATGTTGCTACCTCCGGAAATAAAAAATATTCACTAACCACTTGCAGCAGAGATGGTTATTCTACCAACATCCACCCTTCTTCTTTCATGGCAATGTTTTTATGAAATAGCTGCCCAGCAAGGGGCTGCATTTCTCCACTTCCTGTATCAAGGAGGGATCATACGAATGGTCCTTTTCAATGAAATAGAAAGCCAAAGTGATGTGTTACTTCAAAGCCAAGGCCGTTCTTTGCCCTCTTCCCCCACCTTTCTTCTGGTTATCAGGATACAGACTCACAGGATGGAATCAGTAAGCAGTGAAAAATAAATTTCTATTATGCTAAGCCAATGAAATGCTGGAGTTTATCTGTTCATTAGCATTACCCTAACTATACACTACTAGTCATAAAGAAGGGTTCAAATTTCAGAGAGAATCACTCATGGTTGTGAGCAAATAGTTTTCTCCTTTTAAAAACTTATGATTAGACTTTGACACTCAAAGATCCATTCATTTAACAGCTAATTATTGAAAGTTAGCTTAAAGTCTCTCTTCTAGAGGCACTCATAAACTCCTGTTGGTGAAAAAAACATACAAAAACATGTAAAAAGTTAAGGAATCACAGAAAGCAAACTATGATGAAAATCAAATGAGTAGGAAGTAATATAATTCCTCTAGGAATTCAGAGAAGGATTGGTTTACTGGGGAAGGATTTGTGAAGGATGTCAGAACTTTATGAGTACCTTGAAAATGGGGTAGGATTTGGAAAGACAGAGATAACAATATGGATATTCAAAATGGAGTTAACGGCAAAAAAAAATGCACAAAAATAGGATCGATCAAAAATATATTTAGAGGACTACAAGAGTAAGGGATCACAACAGTTAAGAAGATGGAATTTGAAATTCATTTAATATCCATTAAAAATAGTTTTTGAACATATGGATCAGGAACTGACCTAAGCACTGGAAAGTAAAAACAGTCCTTCCTTTCATAGAATTTACAGTCTATTAGCATAGACACATCTAGATTCAACTTGTATCTCCACCAATTATTAGCCATTTGAACATTTGCAAGTCACTTAACTTTTTGTAATTCTTGGTTTTCTCATCTACATAACGAGAATGGTAACAGCATGATACTGATAAGGTTTCTTGTGAAGATTAAAAGTGATGATAAATTTGAAGCACTTAACATGGTGCCTCACACATAGTAAACTCCAAATGTTAGGTACTGTTGCTTGATGCGATGGTGGGGGTGGTGGGGGTGGTAGTGTTAGTAGTAATAAATCATTTGGATAGGAGCAGAGAGATTGTATTGGTAACAGTGGGAGTTGAGGTTGGAATGGAACTTTGACCAAAATTTACAACATCACTTGAATGTCAGACCAAAGACTCTGGATTTTATCTTTAGGCAATGGACAACCATCGAGGATTTTTGTGTAAAGAGGTAAAATGGCAACACTGAACACAATGAACATGATTTGGGGATATGGGAAAGAACAAAGGTGAAGAAGTCTGTTAGTACATCTCTGCAACTAAAGTTTCAATGGACAAAGTAGTGGAATTGGGAATTGCTAGGATGTTCAAGAGTAACTCTAGGTAGGTTGGATTAACTAAAAAGAGATTCTGGCATAATGGAATAGGGTGAGAGAAAAACAAATTTGATTTTAGAAATTGTTGAATTTGAAGAAATCATAAAACACTTAATTTGAAATATCCATCAGATCATTGACTATATGGGCCTGATGTTCAGAAGAAACGAGAACTAGAAATATAGTCTGTGAATCATGTAAATAGAAATGATAGCCAAATGTATGACTTCCCTAAAACAGAGTATATATGGATAAAAGATTGTAATCTAATTAAAACTTGGGAATGATCCCCCATGAAACGTAAGAAGAGAAAGAACCATCATAAAAGTGGTCAATGTAGGAAGAAAATCACCATCACAGATGTCAAAGGAAGTGAAATTTTCAGGAAGGTAGAAGTGGGCACTTCTATCATATTACTCTGTTAGAATTTAGTCAAATGGAGGAGAGTCCAGATGAAGTCAACTACATAGGCTACTCTGCCTGGTGGTGTCACTTGCATAGCCTCCTTGTGCTAATGGTACATTAGTGAGAAAAGCCAAATATAAATAAAGTAAATTATGATTAAGAATGGGGTAGCCTGTGATCCAGCCAGCCCCACCATCTGTGAAGGTCTGGGGAAGAGTTTGAGAGAGGTTTGTATAAAAGATAAGATCTTTTTGTTTTTTTAATGATGAACTTGGGTTATAAATAAAAGCATTATATTGAGTTTGTGAACTAGAGATTTCTTAAATAATGTATACCTATTGTTCTTGCCACCATAATGGGTATTGTCAGAGAAAAAAAGTGTACATTAGAAAATCCGTATTGCCTAACCTGGTAGCTGGTGCTATATAAAAGGAAAACCGTAAGTTGGAAATTATAAATAAACTTTTTGTGATTAGCTGACTTAGGAGTGGTTGTGGGAGCTTGCTGTCTGGATCACTCTCTCCACTTCTTGCTTTGACAAGGAAAGCCAAGCTTACCAAAGCAAGTTAGTTAAGGACAGTGGTTCTCAGACTTTTGCATGCATCTGAATCACCTGGAGTGCTTTGTTAAAACACAGGTTGCTGAGCTCTACCCACTAGAGTTTTTGACTCAATAGGTGTGGGGTGAGTCTCAACAATTTGTATTTCTAACATAGTCCTAGGTGCTGCTGCTGCTGCTACTGATCCTGGGACCTTACTTTGCGAATCACTGGCTTACGAAGAAGAGACAACATCTATGGCTGAAAACAGGGAAAATGAAAACTAGGAAAAGTCACTCATTGGCTTTGGTAATTGCCTTTTGGTAGGCAACTTTTGAGATGGAATTTATCAGAGTTATGAAAATTACAAAGATGTTCTAGTATATAGCTGATGAAGAAATGGAAGCAACACGTATATATCATTGTTCAATAAGTCAGCCTCACATTGGGTATATAATCCTAGTGGGAAATTTTTTAAAAATGATAGCTTTTCAACAAAACTTGAATATGTAATTCATTCATTATTTTATTCAAGTTTCTCATTTATTTCATATCCAATATGTGCCAGGCACTGTATTAGACTCTGAGTGATCATAATAGACATTGTCCCTGACATCTCACTGAATGTATAGTTAGGATTTAGAAAAGAAAATAAGCAAATGCACGTCTATATACAAATACAGATTTCAAGGAGATCATATTGTAGAAGAAGCATCCAAACAGCAAGATTCAAGGGAATCTTCCTAAAGTAAGTAATAACTTAACTGAGTATTAAAAATATGTAGGATTGTCCAGGTGAAAATTGGGGTGGAGGGTGGGGCATTGGTGTGAGGAAAATGGCAGAGGGAACAACAAGCACAATAAGCCAGAGGCAAGATAGAGAATGCTAAGTTTAAGGGACCCAAGGAAATGTATGATGCTTAAAGTACATGGGCATAGGGCATGTATAAGACTGGCGCTGAGGGTAAATCATCAAGAGCATCATGGACCATGTCAAAAATTTGGGGCTTTATATGAAGAGCAATGGAGAACCAATGAAGATTTTTTTAAAATAATATATTTTGAAGATATAATTTACATACTATCTGATTCATCTATTGATTCATCTATTTACAGTGTACAATTTAATAGTTTTTAATATATTCACAGAGTTGTCCAACCATCAACACAATCGATTTTAAGACATTTTCACCACCCTCCAAAGAAACCCCATTAGTAGTCACTCTCCATTTCTCCCAATCCTCACAGTCTTAGGCAGCTACTATTCTATGTTCTGTCTCTATAAATGGAATCACAACATTTAGTCTTTCATTAAAGAGTTTTAAGCCAGGGAGTGGCACCATTAGACTTCCTGTATAGAAAGATTAAATTTGGCTGACATATGTAGCCTGGATTGGATGGCGGAGAGAATGGTGAGTCTAGAAGGAGAAACCCATTAGAGGGTTTTAGAACGAGTCAGATGAGAAAATATGGTAGCCGGAACCTGGTTATGGAAACTGAGGTAAGAGAATGGATCGAAGAGATATTTAAAAGGTAGTATTGGCTGGACTTAGTTATTAAAGGGGTGTGGTATATGGGAGGCAAGTGAGAAAAAAAGATGGCTCTCAAGTGTTATCTTTGAGAATGGGTAGATGGTGGTTCATGTCACTGGATGGGATCACCCAAAGGAAGATCAGGCCTGTGATGAGATGGAGAAGATAAGTCAGTACTTACTATGATATATCACTGTCCACACTTAGGATTGCATCAGCATGTCATAATCATGGTGACACAGACCCTTAAGAAAAGGTATTATTTTTTTCAGTCTTTCATAAGATCCCAGAAAAACTAAAGCAACTTATATACAGATTTCACACTGGTTCAATAAAATTTAAAGTTTATTTAAATTTTAATGAGAGTATATTAGTATCAAAGAGGAAAATTTAACTGCTTGGCCTTGAATAATTTTGCTATGTCAATAATTGGCCACTTTTCAAAATCATAACCAAAGATCCATCAGGCCACAAGGGACTTTGTGAAGCCGTAGAGTATATTCCCCTGGCCCTGGTGAGGAATTCACCTGAATTAAATCAAAGCAATGGGAATTGATTACAGAGTCAATTTTCAATTACCTGTACTAATAGAGCAGTGGTGTGGATAATCCCAAACTGTGGTTAACCAAAAATCACTTATATTTGCTTTTGGATTGCATTATTTAAGCTATTTGTAGCAGTTGGGATTCTAACTACATTTTTCCTGTGTGATTACTAGCATTAATTTGCATGCCCTGACTTCATGCTAAGTTTGGCAAATGGAAGTGGCCCAAATATGATAAGTGAGAAGGATATATCATTTTGGGATTTTACATATCCCACATATTATCTGCAAATTTGATAATTCACACATATAGATTTAAAGGTCTGCAAGGATAGAGATTACAAACCTCCTATGACAATCCCCTTTTCTATTTAAGAATATTTACCACTGGGAAATGATTTTCTAATGCTAATCTCAGTCCTTCTGCTGAAATACAAACTGATCTTTCCTTGTTTCCTCAATGGGGAAAAAAATAAATAAACAGGTTTAATCCTATATGGACTTAACTCTGATAATACTGAAAACTCCTATTGAGTTGTTTGTCAAGTGGAACCAGTGCCATTCTGTTTGTCATCCTTATTTCCTAGTCAATCATTAGCTTCCCAGAAATCAAAGGTCATTAAAAAAAACATGAAGAACAAGATATTTTCTAAAACACAAAATAATCTACATTTTGCCAACAAAAGCCAAAGCGATTCTTCAATTAGAAATGAGTTAAGAAATTTAACTTTTCTCTTTTCATCAATTAAGAAGTAATATGTTAGAGAAAATAAGAAAGAAGAAGCATAAAAGAGAAAATTAAAAGCATCTATGATTCCACCAGCCGAAGGTTACCATTGCATCACTGAATTATCTGACTTACACTGCAGCCCCTGGTTATTGGGGGCACTATATAGGGCAGGCACTCCAGGAGAAACACATTATTCACTATTATAAGACTTAAAAGCAACACCCTCATTTAGAACCTTTAGACCTGATAACCTAGATAGAATCCCAAGAAAGCCACAAAGCCCCCTTTTGTGCCTTTAGTCCAAGGTCAATACTAAAAGCAGGTGCAGCAGGCAGTGTCCTTTGTCCATTTCCTCTATGCACATACCCTAAACTCAACCCTCATATGTCTTGATACTGTAGGCATTATCCACAGACCAGCTGCACTGTCCTCACCTGGAAGCTCATTCGAATAGCAGAATATTAAGCCCCAGCCCAGACCTACTGACTGTGTTTAATCCAGATCCCCAGGTGGGACCAGATTCTGATCATTGGTACTGCTGTTCAGTTGAGAGGCATTGCTAGCTTATCAATTGGCTGGTGAATAAAGACAAGCAACAAGCAAAGAAGAGCACATGGAAGAACACACCAAAGTAAGAGAAATTCTTCAGAAGGCCTAGAGCTCAGTTGCTTTCGGTGGCTCTGCCTTGGGCTTTTCCATGCAGGGCACCTCCTAAGTAGAAAGCATCTTTAGTCTTATTGCACCAACCTCATGTCAGAAAAAGGAGAAATGAATTCAAGATGGTCATGGTCCACAGTAACTAGTTTAAACTCTTTCTTCCTTACACTGAAGAACAATCCCCTGGCACCAGGACTCAACATACATAGATCCTCTTGCCTTTAATTTAGGCTCCTTTGGAGGGAGAAATGGCATTGGGGAATGAAGGAGGTCTTGAATACCCCCCTAGAGGATAACAAAGGTATGTATTTGCTCAGTCTTTTCTGTTCATTTGTCATACTTATGAAATTGTAACCCAGTGGTTCAGTCGATCAGGGGTTTGCAATTAAGAAGCAGTTTCAACAGCTCCATGTCTACCTCAGCCCATTTGACTGTTACTGTTCCTCCCCCTTTCTCCTCTCCCACTATGTAAATAAAATTACTCCCTTTGCTAATTCCTTCCCCTCTTCCTTTTTTCCTTCCTGTATTTTTCTGTTTTTGACAACAGCAATTGCAACAAGACTTACTTCAGCAGGAAACGGAAATAAAATGTATGTGTGTGTTGGTGAGCAGGAAGATTGGACAAAAGAAAGGCTAGGAAATCTCTTTCATTCACACGTGTGCACACAATTATACTTCTTTTCTCTTCAAAATTTGGATCACACCATTCAAATGGTTTTATATTCACTGTTTTCTACTTAACAATACTTTATGAGATTTTCCCAAGTCAGTAAATATTTCTTTAAAACATGTTTAATAGCCTCGTAGTATTCCAATGCATGAACACACTACAAATCATTCAGCTGGTCCCCTGTTGAACATACACGTTGCCTCCCATTTTCTCATGTTTGTAAGTAATGCTGCAATGAACATCCTTGTACATAAATCTGTTTCCATATTTTGGGTTATTCATTCATGATAAATTTCATTTGACTTTGATAACAACAACAAACAACCTGACCTTGGATTGAAATATCTTTGGTTTGTCTACTACTCAATTATACTGAGGCTTTTCTCCAAAAGAAAACACATTTTAAGGTCTGAATGTCAGGTTTCTAATTAAGCAGGTTTCACAAGATTGAATCTTTTGCAGCTATCTGAGATTTTAGCCACAGTGAATTGCAGTAAAAATGTCTGTATTCTACAGCTCAGATAGGACTGATTTATCCGAGAGTACCTCAGGATTGGAACATATCACAAAATGGTGACTCTCAACTTAATAAGTGGCATTCTATCTTATGTCACTTCCATAAACTCTGCTCTTCTAGAAGGCATAACATTCATTATTTTAAGCTAAAACACTGTCCATAAATTAGCAGTCTCTTTGTGTCCCAAACCTTTTTTATTTGGAATCCTGGAGAGAAGTAAAGTGATTACATTATCAGTATGTAATCTTCATGTGTACAGTCATTAGTAACAGCAATGGGTCCTTTACAGAAAATAAACTCTGTGCCACATACTGTGCTGAGTACTTTACAACCCATGTTAGCTATCTATTGCTGCATAACAGAACACTCTCAAATTTAGCAACTTAAAACAACAAACATTTATTTTCCCAGATTTTGGGTGGGTCAGGACTCTTGGTGTGAACTTAATGCTTCTCCTAAGGCTAAAATCAAGGTATCTGTTCTCTATTACCATAAGACTCAGTGCGGAAGGTCCACACCACGCTTGCCCGGGTGGTTGTCGGCCAGATTTAGTTCCTCCTACTCCGTTGGACCCAGGGCCTCAGTTCCTTGTTGGTTATTGGCTGGAAGCCCCCCTCAGTTTCTTACCACTTGGGTTTCTCATAGGGAGGCTCATAACATGAGAGCTGGTTTTCATGAAAGTGAGCAAGAAAAGACCAGCGAGACAGAAACCTGAGTCCTTTTGTAAATACAAGTTGGAAATGACACCAATCTTTTGCCAATTCTACGCCCTAGAAGTGAGTCACTGGGTTCAGTCCATACTCAAGAAGAGCATGTGAATCCCAGGAGGTGGAGATCCCTGAGAAATACCTTCGAGGCACACTATCATTATCTCATCAATCCAAAAAACATTCCTCTGAAGTAGTTATTATGAATCTCCATTTGCAGATAAGGAAATAGGCGTTCACAACCAGTAAGTGGAGAGGTTGAGATTCAAACCCATCCCTCTGACGTCTATGCTTCATATGCTTGTCCTCTGCACTGTACTCTCGTGGGATGCTTTCTTTGTAAAGGCCATGGGGCCCTAGAAACATTTTAGTAAAGATCTGAGTCAACTCCTAACCTCTTGGTGTACTCTTGATTTATTTCCTCACTTTCCATCTTCCAAAGTTTAAGTAAAATTGCTTAGCTTATCCTATAAGAGAGGGTGGCATAACCTGAGGGTGTGAGGATAGAGATGGAAGATCCAAGGTTGTTCAGTTGCCTGCCTCTTTGGGGTGCTGGTGAAAGTTCACTGGCTTCTAAATCTCCATCCAGAATTCTTGTACATCTTTCCCATTCTCAGTTTACATTGCATATTAGCACTGAAGATGATTTGTAAGATAAATATCATTGGGGAAAACTCTTCACGGTCAGGAATTAAACACACATGCGCGGTTTTCAACACATTCTCTAGAAGTCTATTCATTTTCCCTAACCAGTGGAGCTATAAATCTGGCCTGTGCTCAACACACTGTATGTGTTTTGCTTTATGAAGGCATAAATTACCAAGATACAATTTGTGTTTGATTTTTTGGACACTTAATTTGCTTAAATGTTCAGCAGTTCATAGACGTAAATTGTGCTGGGCATAGCTCCAAGTGGAATAAGCTGAGAGCAAGAAAGCTATACATATTAGGGTGTAATTCAGAAGAAAAATCATCTTGGCCGGTCAAGTAAGTCCTCTTTATAAGTTACTTATAAATAACTTTCCTCTATAGGCAATATAAACACTTGGTAAATACTTCTAGAGGGGGGAGTATTGTAGTAAATGTAGTTTAAAGAAATCTTGCATGTATTAGGTTGTTGGAAAAGTCATGATGTTTTTTTTCTATGTTTTTCGTTGCAAAACTGCGTCACAAATTTTCTGATACCCAATAGTATCCTTCTACATGTTGGTAAGGGTAGAAAGTAAGGAAATATGCATGTTTGATAAAGCAGCCATTTTGATTGATTATGGTTAAATATTGGAAGAATACCTCATTAAGAATCAAGACATGGGGGCGGCTGGTTAGCTCAGTTGGTTAGAGTGCCGTGCTCATAACAACACCAAGGTTGCTGGTTCGATCCCCTCATGGGCCAGTGAGTGTGCCCTGCACAACTAGATTGAAACAACTACTTGACATGGAGCTGATGGGTCCTGGAAAAAGACACTGTTCCCCAATAAAAAATAAAAGAATCAAGACATGAATTTTCTCCCTTTCCACCACTAACTAAATGTATGAACTTGAATTAGTCATTCAATTCATTTCCCTCGGTGACATGGGGAAGACAAAGGAAAACACGAAGGAGCTTGGGAACAAAAACACAAAGAAGTTTTGAAAATTAAATACCAATAGAAGAGTTGCTTAATGGTTTGAGTGTGATCCCACAGAGAAATCTATCTAAATGTATGGGGCTGGTGTTTCCCAAAACATGCAGTGGGTGCCTCAGGTACAGTGCGCTGGGCAGGATCCCTGAATATGGCCCTGGGAGCTGCCTCAGAACGGTCCACACAGTGGGCCCGCTGGGAGCGCGGGGTGCCTCCTTCTCCCTCCTTCTCCCCAAGGATGAGGCTGCACCTGAACTCCTTGTGGGAATGATGGCTCCTTCTCCCTGCCAGAAGTGGATGTAATTTCCCATGCATGCTGGGCAGCTGATTTTCCCAGACAACTCCTGGAACTAGATGGCACCCGAACCTAAACTGCCTTGTCCCCCCCCACGGCCAGGTTTGCTCCGATGCTTGCCTTTTAAGAAGGAAGAACAAAAATGGGGCCAGATACCTCCACAAGTCACAGACCCACTGTGTGTCCAGCAGCACCTGCCCCAGCACCTCTCTGGGAGATGATGGGAGTAACAGGGAACCGGTGCTTCTTCTCACTGACCCTTACATGTGAATTTCTGCAATAAAATCTATTCCTTAATCCAGTGGTTCCCAAACTTTGGTAATCCATCAGAATCACCTGGAGGATTGGTTTAAGCATGGATTGATGGTCCTGCCCCAAGAGTTTTTGATTCGGTATGCCTGGAGTGGCCCCAAGAACTTGCATTTTTAAAAAGCTTCCAATGATGATTGTCCAGGACCCACAGTTTGAGAACCTAAGCCATAGGATATTGTAGAATTTGTCCTGAACTCTATTGCAAGACAAATGGTGATAAACATGATCATTTAAAGGACTACATGGATAAAATATTTTTTACTTAAATAGTTACATATTTGTTAAATGTGTGCCGTCTATTTTTTGACAAGTGCTGATTTAGCATTTATAGCATCAATATCAGGTTAACTTTCAATATACTTATTTTAGCAAAAAAAGCAATCAAGTTAAAGAAAATTTCTAAGTATTCATGAAAATGATAGAACAGGTGGTATAGTATAACAAGTTTGTAAAGGTAGCAATAAAAATTGGATGAAAATTTGGGAAACACTAGCATAAATAATAAATGCAATAGAAATTGCCAAAATGCAACTAATGGATCAGGCTAACCAGAAAGAGTGGTTTTGCAGAAGACGGGTCCTTGAGGTGAGTGTTAATGTGAAGAGATTTAGATAAGCCGAGAGACTACAAGAATGTGGAGCAGGTGAATGGATAGGATCTGATAAGAGCCAAAGATGTGTATACGTACTCATGTATCACATAAGTATCAAGTTAAACAGAAAGAAAAAAATCCTTGCTCAGTCTGGTGTTTGGTTTACATAACAATAAGCAACATTATAGTGGATTTCCATTTTTTTTACTAATTTCAGTGACAGACTTTGGCCATAATCGGTCTCATTAACCATCCCTCTGTTTGAGAATCCAGGGCTTTACTGGCATTTTATTGGGTTTGTTTTCACCTGCCAGTTGCTTATCTTTATCTGCCAAATCTACCAAGGCAAAGTTTGTGACTCTAAGTCTCTTACTGGATCATCCTTTAGAGGTCAGCAGCCCAAGGAAGACTCTTGGACTGGTAGCTCTGTACAACCGTAGTGTCAACTATCAGATGCTACTTCAAAAATCTCTTGGGACATGACTATTTCTGTTTCCAATTAGCTTTCACATTTCAAAATTGTCACTAGAATGTAATTCCATGAAGAAGTGACCATGTAGCCCATTTCATTTTGCTAGACTGTAATTTAATCTTTGGAAATAATAAGTTGTTATAGCTTAATATAAACCAAAAGTATTATACGCTCTTTCCTACAAACTTGTCATATGAAGAGTAATAAACCATTCTACCATTTGTGTATCATGCAAATTCATTTTCTTTCTATAATGTCCCATGATGAGAGGGCAGTTTTAGGTCCCATGTAGGTCACAAACAGGGGTTTGGAAACCACTTGTTCTGCTGTGCCTTATAAAGGACTTTTGAATTGCTATTTTCATGAACAAATTTTGAAGATTAACAACCTAGTTGAAAGACTTCTGAAATGGTTTTTAAGAAAAGCCCACTGCCCTGACAATCTAAGACAATTTACTCTAACTAGGCAACAGTTTAGGGGAAAAAAGAAACCTCTAGATCTTTCTCAACTGGCTACTTATGACCTGGACCATTTGTTCTCAGTCATGTTCACTTGAAGGGACTGTTAAACCACAGGTCACTGGGCCCATTCCCAATCTCTGATTCAATAGGTGTCAATCGGGATCAAGTACTGCATTTCTATGAAGTTCCCAGGCAGTATTGATGCTCTGGTCCAGGGATCACCCTTTGGAATCCACTGACCTAGAGGCTCCTATCTTTGATTCTCCTCGCTCCTCCCCACCTTATACCATCTGATATGTCCATGACAAATATTGGCAGCTCCCAAGCAATGCCATGCTTCTCTGTGTTCTTTCTGTTTAATTGCTTTTCCCATCCTTATCTGCATGTCAAAATTCCATTCATTTTTGCAGACTTATTTTAAGGGTCACCTCCTCTGAGAAACCTTTTTTGACCTCCAGTTAGAATTGGCCATATCCTTCCTGTGGTTTACATATCTAGAATAACATATCTACTATAGTATTGCAATTATTTCTATAAAATCATAGACTTTCTCCTATTATGACTTGTGAGCTCCTTGAGGACACTTATCTCAAATTTTTTAATCCCCAATTGCTTGCATACAATAGACACTCAGTAAAAGTTTCCTGAATACATGAATAAATATAAAATCTTTAATACTGTCTGATATTTAATGTAAATCCAATTGAGAGGGAGTACAACATTGTGCTTAAGCACACAGGCTTTTGAGGTTAGGCAGACCTGGGTAGGTGTGAGAACTCTGAGACATGGGGCAGATCCTTATCCACTATGAGTCTTAACTGCCTTGTCTGTACATTGATGACAACTCAGGTGACCATTAGGAGGACTAAATGAGAATCTGTAGGTGAAACACTTAACATAGTGCCTGGATCACAGAGATGCTAAAAAAATTATTATTATTATATTAATGATCATTATATAAATAAAATTTACTTGTTGAATTTCAGAGACAACATAAGATTACTGTTTTATTCATTGACAGGGTACTTTGCTTATGCAGAGATTTTTTTTTTTCTTTTTTTAGGGCAGTGTCACTGGCCCTCTTATGTGGGACAGAACCGGGGCCACTGGCTTCCCAAGCCAGCGCTTAACCACCATGCCACTCGGCCGGCCCTGCAGAGATTTTTGTATGATGTGATGTTTCTGGTAATTTAGATAACTAGAGAGCTATTTGCACATGAAATTGTTACTATTCCCATTCTGACCATGTCAGAGGCCAGAATTATCCATTTAGTAGATACTTTTTTAATGCCTGCAATGTGCCTAGCTCACCATGCTAGGCTTAAAGGAATACCTGGTCCCTGCCCCCATGAATCTCACAGTTTAGCAGGGAGCCTGGCATCAAACACATAATTAGTGAATTAATGAAATTCCACCACAGTCAATGCTATGAAGCACAGATAGTGAATATTTAACCTGCCTGTTCCCTTCCTGCATAACTCACTCCTTCTCAATTAGGCTCTGAAACTTCATCCATAACAATCTACCCAGGTCAGTTTCATCATCTGAATTTCTCATATCATGGGAGGCTGACTCGAAAAGTCTTTCCTCATTAAATGCTAAAATGTCTGATCCATTTTGACTCAGTAAATGAATGACATGTTTTGGGCCAGCCTTTCCCTGGAATATACCGGGCACGTCTGGATAGAGTGACCATCCAAGGGAGCTTTTGATAGGAAAAAGTCACAAAAGGCTAGACTGAAAGGAAGAAGTGGGGAAGGATGGTCCTATCTTTGTGTCTAAGGTATGGGAAGTATTTTTGTGTGTGTCTGTGTGCGTGAGTGTGAGTTAGTGTGTGTGTGTGTGTGTGTGTGTGTGTGTATGTGTGCACGTGTGTATGTCTGTGTAAGAACCTCAAGACTGATTTAGCACCAGCTGGAGAAGAATCTCCTTATTGCTCAGCAACAAATAGATGAGCAGACCACTCCAAGAGAAGGACAATTGCTATCATGCGGTTCTTCCTACCCCAAAATGGCTGGTTCTGACTCACTTGGGGAAACCTGTCCTTCTAGATGGGAGTGTTTTCCAGCTGGTTGACAGAGAACCCTGTTCAGGTGATGAAAAATTGTCTAGGACTGTTTAAAATCAACTCATGAAATCAGACTAAATGAATTAAGAAGAACAAAGTCCTTTCCAAGTGGGAACGTCTCCTTTTCCAGTCTCTGTCTTCCAAGTGACCCAAGCTGTGTTCGAATATCTGTATAATTTTATAGCCTCAGCCAAGTACTATCATTGCTCTGCTCTATGAAGTTCAAGTCCAAGAAAGCTTGACTTTGACATTTCTATATGTCCTTTCCCAAAACGCTATTAATGTTTAAGGATTTTATCTTAACGTACGTATGTGTGTGTTGATAGCTTTCCATAGTGCCTAAGGTTTTTGATTATAAATAAGAGTTGGGTAAACTACATCAGTTTTTTAACAGACTTTCTGATCAAAATATGTTTCACATGCTCCATGAAATTACTGATAAATAGAAAATTTTAAAATCATTATTCTGCCTACTAGAACTAACCTTTATAACTTATTCAAAATTTTGGTAGAATTTAACAGATTTTTTAAAGATAAAATTGCAATAATACAGTATACATAATGTGTGTGTATTTGTGGTATGTAGTATTTTTCTTTTAAAAAAACAATTTTTAATGGCTGAATGTATTCTATTGCATGAAACTAATGTAGTTTTGAAAGTACAAAATAAGCTGGAATTCAGCCAACCTTCTCTTTCCTTAAGACAGCAGTGAGAGTACACCAGGTACAAGTCCTTGTGGAATCCTAGGCTCATGGAGTTGGAAAGGACCTCCAAGGTCATGCATGAACATGAGAAAGCTCCAGAGAAACTCAGGAATTTAGTTATCTTTTTCTCAGTAATATAGCCATTATAGCAACCAACTTTGTTTGAGAACTAAAGGTAATTAACCCTCGCTGTATCTATAAATTATGTTTTTGTATTTTAGATAAGTGGCAGGTTTTAGGCAAATGTACATTTACCCTGGATTGAAAACCTAATTAGAAATTTTGCCTAAAGAAGTTCAGGTTTGTGAACATGTTACATTGAAGCAATTATTTCTGTGCAGTAAAAGAGGGATCATGGGTTACTTCTCATTAGACCTTTCCTTCAAAGTTTGGGACATTTGAATTTTATACAGAAATTGAAGTATGAAAGTATCTAATAGCTTCAGCAGTTTCTTCCTTTACTACAACAGGAACCACCTGAAACGCAATTTTCACAAATATGCTAATGATCCTCCATTATGCCACAAACCTCACCACCCACCTTTTATATCCATTATATGGTTTGTTGAGGGAAAGCAAAATAATGGTGACAATCTTTTTTTTTTTTTAAGATTTTATTGACGAACTGGGGAAGGGGAACAGACAAGTTGCTGTCCTTTTGTTGTTCAGTCTAGTTGCGGGGGACTTTGCTTCACTGGCCCATGTTGGTATCGTTATTGTGCTCTTCCCGGATGAGGCAGATGGGTCACCGGCCTCTGGATGGCTGCTCACAGCAGCTCTCGGCAACTCACGTTGGCTGCCGGCCACTCACTGTAGCCTATGGCAGCTCACTGCTGCAGGGGCTGCAGCCTACACCGTCGCCGGGGCTCGCAGCCCAGCTCCAGGTGGAGCTGTTGTTAGCTGTAGAGGTCAGTGTCACTGGCCCTCATATGTGGGATAGGAACAGGGGCTGTTGGCATCCCAAACCAACTCTTTTTTTTTTTTTTTTGAGGGCTATGTCACTGGCCCTCACATTTGGGATCGAACCGGGGCCGCTGGCCCAAACCAACTTTTAACCAATGCGCCACTCAGCTGGCCCTGGTGACAATCTTCCATACAATCAAAGTAGGTTCATTCTACATCCTTGAAATCAGTATGGTGTAAAGGGCTACAGAGCCAAAGAAGTTTTTATGAAAAAAAAATCTTGGCTCTATCTACATGACAGTGATACAACATTATAATTAATAGTATTAACTGAATCAGTATTAAATATCTTAGTAATATTAATAACTAATATGTAAATATGAATGCCATTAAATAACAATAATCACACAATAATATTATTTCTCAGTGGTTCAAAGGATTATCACCTTTACTATCACAACCAACTGGAGAGGTCTGCAATTTGCATTTGTCCAATTCTTCATAAAGAAAGCTTGAGACAAAAGATAAACGAAGGGTTTTAGGTAGTTTCTTTCAGTAGTTTTTGTGAAGAAAAAAAAAAATTCAGCTTCCTAATCCTAATCTGCTGTTTATCAGACCATATGGGGCATATGAATAAGGTTTAATCTTTTTCTTCAGAAGCATGAAACTTATTCAAGAATAGCATTTGAAAATTTTGCTCATTGGTTTTTAACATCAAATATCAAATTCAAATATCAAGTTTAATATCAAATTCACTCTTAGAAGTAGTTTTTTTTCTACTATGAAGATGAGGCAGGACAGATAACTTGATGTTATAGCTCAGCCATATTGTTGGATAGGAAGGGTGGGCAGTTTCCTAAATTAATCTACAACAATGCCAGCATAATATCCTGATGTCTAATCTCCACCAGCTACCTGTGTGTCAATATGTTAGTCTAAGTGGATGAGGGGAATTCAATTTTAACTCCCCAAAGTGAAATCTTGGTGCGTGTTCTTTACTTATCCATTCTCTTTAATATCCAAGCTTTGGTCCTTGATTTTCTTCTTTCTTCCTACTCACCCTCCTTGGGAATCAACATTTCCCAAAGCACCAGTGATCCCCCAGTGTAGGTGATTCAAAACTCTGTCATTTTAGTTTAATCCTCTCTAGAGCACAGAGCTTGTTCCTAACATTTCAAACTCAGTATTCTCCCAATTAGACTTTTCCTCCTTAAACTTGCTCCTTTTTGTGGCCTCTCCATTTCTGTAAATAGCATTACCATTCTCCCAGTCACCGAATCTTGAAAGAGGACTTTGAAGTCTTTGACTCTTTCTATTTGTCCCCTACATCCTGCCCATTCTGCTTCCGTAATCTCTCCTATGTCTTTCTCTTCTTTTAGTCTTCTTTTTTGTCAGCTGAACTGGGGTTCTTAACAGTGGCTGTAGATCATATGGTCATCTTAAACACCACCAACAACAAAATGCCAGCTCCGCATCCCATATCAACTGAATCAGTAGCTCTAAGGAGGAATCTAGATTTCAGGAGACTTTTTTAAACCTCGGGAGAGTGTAATGTGAAAACAAGTTTGATGACTCCTGAGTTAGATTATTTGCAAAATAAATCCTAGTGTTTTCCCACCTCTGTCTCTCTCCAGTTCAACCCTCCTTCTCTACATCCCTAACCAAGTATTAACTTCCCTATTGCCCTGCTCTGTAAGGACAGTAACTTGCTTAAATGCATCTTCCCACTATTGCCTTCAGAATAAAATCATGTTCCTTATCCTAGTCATAGAATTCTTTTGTAATTTGGCCCCTACCTGTTAGTTTTCTCTATATACTATAAGCATCTGCCAAAATAAGCATGCTCTGCTTGGTGTTACCTCATTTTTTTGCTCATTAAATTCACCCTGTCTGAATACATTTTCCTAATCTTTGTGAATCATTTCAGAAGCTTTCAGCTTCAGGTTACAGAGTAGCCAACTACAAGTGGCTTAACAAATAAAAATTCATCTTGAATGTAAAAAGGAATTTGAAAGTAGTGATCTCTGGGGTTGGTTATTATTTCTGGGATCAAAATAGTCTTCTCTGCAATTTTCTTGCCTTCCCTCCAGATACCAATATGGTAACCACAACTCCAGCATCATATCCTTAGTGACAATGTTCAAGACAGGAAGGAAGACAGTTGCTATTATTATTTTTTCATCGAGAAGTAAAAATTTTCCCAAAGGCCCCCTAGCAAATTTCTCTTCAGTATCTTAGCCAACACTGAGTCAAAAGATCATATTTTTGCTTTCAAGGAATACTGGAAAAGTGAATGTCTGGCATTGTTAATTTCTAAACTGGGAGGCTCGCTCTTCTAGGAAAGAAGTGAATTGGGAAGGCAAACAACATAAGAGGCAAACACCAGAATCTCCCATATTTTGCCTCTTGAAATACTGTATTTCAAATACTTCCTCCATGACAACTTTCACAATCCCTGCCCAGGCAGGAGTCTTCTCTTCTCTCTTGAATTCCCATGGTATTTGGTATTTGTGTTTAAATCTCTCTCCTTGATCTCATGTACTTCTGATCTGGGGATGTTATTTGTGTAGGTATCTTATTTCCCATATTGAATTATAAGCTCCTGGAAGGCAGGGGCCATTTCTCAGCCATCTTTTCTCTGCAGTACCAAGTCAACTGAAAAATATGTTGTCACAAGAATGATATCCTGGCATTTACTGACTTCACATTATTTGTTCAGCTGGCGCCCTTTTCCACCTTGTTTCCAGTACTTGTTTTAGGTGGCTAGTCAGCTGACAGAGGTTGAGTCACAGTGATACCAAGGATTCAATTATTGTCTCCTTCTCTGGCTATTTCCTTCTACTCAGTCATCAGAGTGGAGCGGCCTCCCGTTTCCCATTTCTGCCAGTTTCAGACAGACCAAAGTTGATGGTAATATACTAGTTGTCACACTCGGAACACCTCTAACTAATTTCTAGTAAAATATTCGGAGTTCTCTGCTTAGAGCCTCAGGCTGACCAGGCTGGAATACATGCTGCCTACAGGGCTAATGAGAAAAGTCCCACCAGGCGGTAGCTTGCCACCCCTGGGCCTCTCCAGGGAGGGTCAGCCCAGCAGAGAAGGGTGCTTGGGGAGACTCCAGCTTCACGGACCTAGCTCTGACAGCAAAACAAATGGAAGCCAGTAAGAGGGGGAAGCACTGAGGCAGTGCAGACTCATTAAAGGAACAGTAATAATGATAATTTTCAAAGCCTTATTTATTTGAGAGTGAAAGGACATGGATTTCATTGGCCTGAAATTCCTGAAGCTTGGTTGCTTTCAACCACCCCTGTGGTGCTTCAGCAGAACCCACATGGACTGTTATGTGGTAGCAGTTCCTGGCAAAGAGGGAGCTGCTTCACATCCTGGTTATGTTTTGTCCCCATGCATGTATTTCTGCCCTCCCCATTGCTTATGATCAAAGTGGGGAGACAGGCTCCAGGTTGCTGAGAATGTGTATATTTGTATGCATGCACTTTCATGAGGGGTCTATCTGGGGACACCACTTGAAAATGGGTTCACAGGCATTTTTTCTGTCTTGGAGGAGAGGCTCATTTGGTGCAGCACACACAGAGGAGTTAAATTGGATTTCTGTGGAGTGGGAAGAGAACAATGCTGGCAGCCTGGGAGAATTAAGTAAAGCAGTGGGGAGCTGCCTGTTTCCCATAAGGAAGGATGTGGTGTATTGACTAATTTTAAACTATTGTGACTCCGATCAAGGTAATCAATTGGGAAACTTTAAATGTCTTAATTGGCCACTTGAACACTGGGGCTCCAGAACAATTTGATCTCGTCCCTGTCCTGTGAGAGGAGACTGAGGAACCTCCTCTTTTTGAGCTGAAATTCTTTGAGGCCCTTTCCTTAGCTATGGGGCCAGAGGCTTGTTCCCTGTACAGCACAAAGAGTGATGGCTGCCTGAGGCCCATCTTCTCTAGTGCCCAAGGGAAAGGGACAGGGCCCAATGAGGTAAATGGGATTCGCACTTGGCTCTGGCCAAGTTACAATGACTTTGAGAGGATAGGGCTTCGCTGGGTTAACTTGGAAATTTAGATGAGGCAAAGGAAACTCTTGTGTGAGTAACCCAAAAGCACTATGGGATAATGCCAATATTGGGAATACTTTCCCAAAGTCACTAACCCAGCAAAAAAAAGCAAAACCAAAATACATTCATCCTTTGCTAATTTTACTGCATGATGAATATGTATGAGGCTCTGGACTAAGCACCGCACATATAGCATTTAATTTCATATTTGGAACAGCCCTTTGAGGTTACTATTCGCTTCACTTTACAGATGAAGAAACAGATTCAGAAAGTTGAAGTCAGTGATTCTTGAAATTCAGTGTGCATCAGTCACCTGCAGCCCCAGCACCCACGCTGAGAGCCAGTGCCTTAGGCTAAGGAAACTCAAACAACCTTCCTTAATAACGCCCCCAACCCAGATTCTGTTGCCCAGATTCTCCCAAGAGACTCAACTTCTTTTAAACACACATTGATTTGCTGTGCACACGAGATGCATAAGATACAGTTCTTTTATTTCAAGGTGTTCACAGCCTTAGGCTGGGAGGAGGAGACAGAATACAACGTGTAAATAAATCAGCTCACCACAGTGTAATATGTGTTTGCAGGGAGCTGGGGGGAGGGGGCAAAAAAAGGAAGTAGGTTTGCTGAGGGCAAAGGGCATTTGAAGTCTTCATAGTAGAAAGAAGATTGGGGCAGGAGATGAGAGATGCAAGGAAACAAAACTCAGAAAACATGGCCAGTACCTCCTTGTGCCTCATTTCTTTTTGATTTGGTCTGGTTTGTTTTGGCTCTGCCATGGTCTGACTACTCTGGTTAGTACTTTCTCTATCTACCCTAAAGCACGATGGTGCCTCCCTGCCAACTCTGTCCCCTACACCTGGTCTGTTATGGCCCATCCAGGAGACACTCAGGAGGAAGGTATGCTGAACCCCTTCCTTGTCAATTGTTCTGAGGATGGAAAGAGGTTCCACGAGCTTTACAACCAGCGAAAATTGTCGCCAGCTTCACAATTCTGGCCAACATGTCTATGCTTTGAAGTCTGGTTGCTGCCTTTTACAATTCTATTTTTAAAATGTATTAAAGATGTTTAAATGTGGCAGAGACTTCCAATAAAAGCCGGGCTGCTTGAGAATCAGGACGCTGGTCTCAATTTAAAGTGCCTGTTAAATAATAGAATACCTATGTAAAAGCGACTCCAAAAGATTGACCAAATAGCTCTCACAGAAATCAAGCTCACTCACCAACACCTCTGAGAGGATTCCAGGGGTTACCAGGCCTTGCATCTATCCCCTGTGTAGGCCATGAAAGTGCCTTTCAATGCAAAGTGATTGCATTTTTTTTTGAATCTGTTGCCGACAAAAGGACACAAAACTAAAACAGAAAAGAGTTCCTAATAAAATACTTTGGCATAAACTTTGGCTAAAAATCGAGCAAGGGCTAATAGGAAATTATCATTAGTCCACAAGGACGGGGTCCTGGGAGAGGAGTCTGGGTCATATTGTATGAGTATGCCCACAGAATCACAACTCGGAACATCATTTGGGGACCAATCTTTCCAGACAGCCCCTGTTGTACTGAGAATTTTATTATGCCCTTCCAGAGGCTACTAAAAAAGTAAGACATGGTTCTTGCCACGTGCCCTCCTCTGCACACTCTCACTGCGCACCCTCAGTTAGCAAAGAGCATTGTTGATTCCAGCTTCAGTCATGTCTACTTTAATCCATCCTGGCTGCTATTACCTTAGTTCGGTTTTTACTTGTGTGCCAATGGTAGATTGATTGAGCTCACACCTATTTTCACACCCCTGTTTAGTGTCTCTTTATACTTTAGAGTCTAGAAAGCTGAAAGTCCCATTCCCAGACTCTCTTGAATTTAGGAGAAGCCATGTGGTACAAGGCTGGCCCGTGAAATGTGAATCAAAGTTGGTTGGGGATTTCTGGAATGCTCTTGTTTTCCTGATGCAAACACTGACACTTCCTTCTTCCCATTCTTTGCTACTTTCTACTGCCTGGAATGTGATATGCCAGCTAGACCTGCAACTACCATCTTGTGACTAGGACAGAAATGCGAAGAGAATTGCAAAGTTCTTAGATTCGCTATTTTGTGCTATTGAACCAATGTCTGCAATTGCCAACTTTTGGATTTCTCCTATGGAAGAAGAAATGAAAACTCTAATTTGTTAAAGCTATTACTTGTCAGTTCTCTATTACTTAAAGCACAATACTTTTTCACTGAGCTATGATATGCACTCAGAGTGAGTTACTTACTTGAGCACATACAGCTGTGTGTAAATGGCAGACCATGATTAATCAGATAGATATCAGGCTAACTAGTTTGTCTCCATGGAATTTTTTTCTGTGACTCTCTCGCATAATGTGGTATCTAGCTGGAACATTAATATTTGTTCTTTCCTTCAGGAGAAGATACTTTCTAAAAGGTGCTGCAGCATGTTTGTCTAGATGGATATGGCAGGCTGCCTTGCAACAGAGCTTGTTCTGGGAGTCACTGGAAAGATTCCTCTCAATTAGGCAATTAGTCTTTGGCCGCCCTTGGGGAGAGTAATGGGTCCTTTTCATGCCTTGACAGAGGCAGCCCCTTCAAACAAGTTGATGTGTAGATCTGACCATCGTGGGGAAAATGAGGAAATTTTCACAGACACTAAGCCTTGTGGAAAGAAACAGTGGCACTGCCAACTCCACCACTCTCCCATTTCTTTTGAAATTCAACATCCTTAGATGCCTCTGCAGATTCAGGTAGTTTCAACTGAGGTCTACTGGCAGTAGAAGAAAGTGAAGAGCACCCAAGAGGGAAATCCCCACAAAAAAAGAGCGATCCAGAGTGGCTCTCCTGGCTCAATGGCAACACCTGGACTGACTCAGAGATGGGCTGGTGCCGGTACCATGTGGACCTGCTTTGAGAACAAGAGCTGAATGTGTCAACGGGAACCAACTTTGCTTATTCCAAGCACTGATAACATCTGCCCACAAATATGAACCAGCAACAGAACCACTACACCAGCAAAGGTGCCTCAGAGTGTGAGACCAACAATAGTTAAGTCATTTTTAAACCTTGTTATGTGGCAGCCTGATCTGATTCCCCAGTACTCTCTCTCTGAGAAGCATCTGGAATCAGGACTGGGCCTCTCTAGAATGAGGGAATAGTGGGATTCTTAGATAATGTAGAAAGATGCCCTTAGAAAGATCCTGGATTCTTGTTATTCTGATGAACAGGGGATCAAACTATTTTAATTTGAACAATATAAAGTATGATCAAATTTGTCTTCTGAGCTGGTGAATTAAGTCATAACAGGTACATAAGTAATAGGGTTAACACACAAAAATGAAGGGAAACTATCAGAACAGAAATTGCCAAAGTGGTAACTAAACAACTGAGCATTGTTAATGAAATGTAAATGTCTATTTCAATGCAAAGCATACTGAGTCACCTAACTCATATTTCAAAGACTCCTTTCATGTCAAATTCTTTCTCCAATGGTAGAGAGTCTCTGGAATCAACAATTACACTGGAGAGGGAGTGGGTCACTAGGAAAGCCTGTATTATTTTCAGCTCCATGTTACTCAATTATGACTTTTTGAGCCAATAAATATTCATACTGTCTTGAATCAAAAATAGTATTAACCCCTG
Source organism: Aselliscus stoliczkanus (assembly GCA_033961575.1). Classification (NCBI taxonomy): domain Eukaryota; kingdom Metazoa; phylum Chordata; class Mammalia; order Chiroptera; family Hipposideridae; genus Aselliscus; species Aselliscus stoliczkanus. The sequence goes on from CM066731.1 coordinate 125,849,630, forward strand.
GCATGTGTGGGAGGGAAGCTTTGGCACTAATGCTAATGAATTTTGCATTATTTTATCAAGATCTGGAAACCTTGGATCATTCTGTATTGGAGAGTCAACATCATTATATTAAAAGTATAAATTGCATATACAGGATGGTGGCATATGATCCCAGCAAGGGTAGATTAGATGGCTTAATTGGTGTTTGGCTTAATTGGTTAATTGGTAATATTTAAGTGCTTAAGATTTTACTAACAGTACAAGATTTAGAGTTACAGTTTTAGGGACCCTTTCAATACGTAAGAAAAAAAAAAACCACACTGAACTATAATTATCTTAAAATTCTCTAAAAGGCCTTAACTTTTGAACTCCAAGGAGGGATCCTCATGAAAAACATACTATGCCAGCTTTAGTCCATCAGGATACTTCCAGAATTAACTGGGCAAGGGGGGGATCTAATGGGTTTTCAACAGTTATGAAATTGTGCCATGCACTCTGATAGGCACTTCATATTTCTTTATTTAATCCCCACAATAATCACGTGAAATAGATACTATTATTATCCCCAGTTTATATAAGGAAACTGAGGCATGGAAGGATTTCATGGAATAGCAGTCATTTAATGCTCTCTATCAGCAATTAATTAACATGGCACAATTTTTTATGGACATTAGTACAGATCTTTTTGAATGATTATTAACTTTCAGGACAGCAGACTACTAAATATACTTAGTAAAATGACTAGATAATGCAATCAAGTGGTGAAGACACTGCATTCCTGGAGTCAGTATTGATATGGACTTAAAGATAGACATAGACAGCAATACAATAGTGGGGTACGTCAATCCTCACTTTCATAAGTGGATAGATCATTTTGGCAGAAAATCAATAAGGAAACATTGAACTTAAATTACACGTTAGAATAGATGAACTTAACATTCACAAAATATGAGGTGTGATCCAACAATATGGTGAATGTTTAAATAAAAAAATTTATTACCGTAAAAGACACATTGCCATTAATCCCCCTCAAAATTCTCCCCCTCTCTTATCCCATCATTCTTGCCACTTTCTGAAGCAGTTCTGGAAGTCCTGTTTTGTGAGTGTCTTTAGTTGTGCCTGTTGTGGCTGCCTTGATGTCCTGAATTTATTCAAAACATTTACCTTTCATGGTCATTCTGACTTTGCGAAAGAGCCAGAAATTGCAGTGCCAGATCCAGTGAATAAGGTGGAAGAGAACACACCATAATGTTTTATTTGACATAAATTGCTGTATGCCAGAAGGGATGTGTGACATGGAGCATTTTCATGATGGAGGATGAAATCATTTGCCCATTTCATGTTAATGTGTTATTCATGATCTATGATTTATGGCACACTTTAAAACACACCTTTTCTCAACCATAGCTCACACCCTGCACTGAACATGTTGAAACTTGTCACGCACTGTTACTAAGGTTTGACACACAACTTCCTGTGTGAAGATTCCTGCCTTTCCGTTAGATGGCAATCGGCAACCTCATTCACTGTATCTTTTGACCACACCAGAAAGGTTCCGTGTCGCACATTACTTCTAATATACGGCAATTTCTTTCAAATAAAAACATTATGGTGTGTCCTCATCCACCTTATTCACCTGATCTGGCACAGTGTGACTTCTGGTTCTTCCCCAAAGTCAAAATGACCATGAAAGGTAAACATTTTGAATCAATTCAGGACATCAAGGCAGCCACGACAGTGCAACTAAAGACACTCACGAAAGAGGACTGTCAGAGCTGCTTCAGAAAGTGGAAAGAATGATGGAATAAATGTGTTCCAAGCAAAGGGGAATATTTTGAGGGGATTGATGGCAGTGTGTTTTACACTAATAAATTTTTTTAAATTCAAACATCTACTGTATTGTTCGATCTCACCTTGTATTTCTAGTTTGTTGAGTGTTTCTATCATGAAACGGTGTTTGTCCAATGCTTTTCTGTGTCTTTTGGGATAATTGTGTGGTTTTTGACCTTTATTTTATTAATATGGTGTATTATGTTGGCTGACTTTTTTTCTTTTGAATTTTATTGGGGAATAGCTATGGTCATTGGTTACACATTGCTTTCATGCTACAATGGCCTAGTTTACTTTTTTAGACTGGGCACAGCTCACAATGGCCCATGCAGGGGTCAAATGGGCAACCTTAGTGTTATCAGCATCATGCTCTAACCAACTGAGCTAACTGGTCACCCCTATTGATTGACTTTTATTTGTTGAAACAACCTTGCATTCCTAGAATAAATCATACCCAGTCAAGGTATATAATCCTCTTCATATGATACTGAATCAGTTTGCTGGTATTTGCTTAAGGATTTTTATAAAGAATATTGATCTGTAGTTTCTGTTTCTTTGTGATATGCTTGTCTAGTCTCATAGAATAACTTAAGAAGTGTTTCCTCCTCTTGTTTTTTGGAAGAATTTATGTTAATTCTTTAAAAGAATTCATTAGTGAAGACATCTCATTGTGGGCTTTTCTTTGTGGGGAGAATTTGGAGTATTAATTTAATTTCCTTGTTATCAGTCTATCTTGATTTTCTATTCCTTCTTCAATTAGGCTTGTTCATTTTTGGATTTTAGTGTTTGTTGTTTCCTAGGATTTTGTCCACATCATCTAGATTATCTAATTTGTTGGCATTCAGTAGTTCATAGCATTCCCTTTTAATCTTTGTATTTCTGTAGGTTCTGTAGTAAGGTTTCCTCTTTTAGTAATTTGAGTCCTGTCTCTTTTTTTTTAGTCAATCTAGCTACTGGTTCATCAATTTTGTTGATCCTTTCAAAGAACCACCTTTTGGTTTCATTGACTTTATTGTTTTCTATTCTTAATTCATTTATTTCTGCTTTAATTTTATTATTTCCTTTACTCTGCTTCCTTTGGGTCTGAATTTGCTCTTCTTTTCTAGTATCTTAATGTGAAAATTCACGTTATCAATTTGTAATCTTTCTTAGTTTTTAATGTAGGTGTTTACAGTTACAAATTACCCTCTAACCACTGCTTTCACTGCATATTATAAACTCTGGGATGTTGCGTTTTCATTTTCTTTCTTCTCAAAGTATTTACTAATTTTCTTCTTTACTCACTATTTAGAAATGTATTGTATAATTTTCATGTTTCCACATGTTTGTAAATCACAATTGCAATGAATTTCTAACTTCATTTCATTATAGTTGCAAAACATACTTTGTATGATTTCAATATTTGTAATAAGTGTATGCAGACTTATTTTATGACCTAATAATATATGATCTATCCTGGAGAATCTTTCATGTGCACTTGAGAAGAAGTATGTATACAGTGATCCGTTGCTATCTGCAGGGGATTGGTTCCTGGACCCTGTGGATATCAAAATCCACACATGCTCAAGTTTTTTATATGAAATGGTATAGTATTTGCATATAACCTATGCACATCCTCCTGTATTCTTTAAATCATTTCTAGGTTACTGAAAATACCTAATACAATGTAAACAGCTGTTATACTGTATTGCTTAGGGGATAATGACAAGAAACAAGTCTGTACATGTTCAATAGAGACACAAGCATCATAGGCTTATCTACATAGTACACATCAGCAACAGGATAATTTTTTTCAAATATTTTCAGTCCATGGTTGATATTAAACAACAAGGTAGTTAAAATGGTATAGTAGAAAATATATATCTAACACAAAAGAATACAGAAATGGAGGAATAGAAGAACAAAAGGGATATGATATATAGAAAACAAATAAGAAAATGATGAGCATAAATTCTATCTTATGAAAAAATTATATTGAATGTAAATGGATCAAACTCCAATTAAAAGGCAGATATTGGCAGGATAGAATAAAAACAGCATGATCCAACTACATGCTGTCTAAATGAGAACATTTTAGACTCAAAGACACAAATAGGTCCAAAGTGAGATGATGGAAAAAGATATACTATGTAAACAATAACTGAAAAGAGCTGAACTTTTTAATATCATACAAAATAGACTTTAAGACAAAAATTGTTACTAGAGACAAAGAATGACTTTTTATAATGTAAAAGTGTCAACCCATCAAAAAGATATAATAAACATGTAAGCATCTAACAGCATAACACCAAAATACATGAAGCAAACATTGACAAAATTGAATGGAGAAATAGGCAATTCAACAATAATAGTTGGAGACTTCAATACCCTACTTTCAATAATAGCTAGAAAATCAGCAAGCAAATAGAACTTGAACAACACTATAAATCAACTAGACCAAATATCTACAGAACACTCCATTCAACAATAACAGAATACAGTTGGCCCTCTGTATCTGTGGGTTCCACATCTGCAGATTCAACCAACTGTGAAACAAAAATATATTTTTTTAAATGGTACATAGTTCTGATATGTACTATGTAGTTACAATGGTTGCATCTGTAGCAGATGTGTACAGGCTTCTTTTTCTTGCCATTATTCCCTAAACAATGCAGTATAACAACTATTTAGATAATACGTATTTACATTGTATCGGGAATATGTGAGAGCTTTGCATACCTCTATCGACATTTTATTCTCCAGTTTTTCTTTTAAGATTTGGTTAGTCTATTGTTTATACCAACTGTAACCCACTTCCTCAGGCAGTTAGTTATGAAGTTAAACAATTGCCTGTGACTCTTTTCAATAATCACCCACAGGGAGAAGGCATTTTGCACTGAGCAAGCTCTGATTCAGGTCAGAAAAAGACAGCCTTTCAAATGTGGTCTTTCAGGGAACCACCAGAAAGGTCAAGGAATGACTATGCTCTGGGAATGGGGCTTTGAAGAAGTTCTAACCCTGTTCTGCCTATTCCAATGACTTCCACGCTGCTGGCTTTCTCTGTTATTTCAGGTTGTTAATTTTCAAGTCCGCCACAGAGCTGGAGAATAAAGGATGGGAGTAGGGCAAATTAAAATACCACAAAACTTATAGTTCTTGCCAGGGTTCAGCTGTTTGTCTTGAATAAACAGTCCCTAGATTGCTGCAAGAGTTTCAGAGTTCTGAAAATGTTGTCTGATCATTTTTTCCAGTTTTTTCTTTGCTTTTATGGAAGAAAGGACTGTCAGTGATTTGTATTCCATTACTTTTGCTGATATTACCGGTTTTCATATTTCAATATCCATTATTTTTTTTTTAACTTCTGGAATTTCTATTGGTTCTCTTCAATTCTACCTGTCCTTGTTTCAACTTTGCCTATTTTGTTTTATAATGTCTTGTTTATCTTTTATTACATCATTTTTTAAGTCCATTTCAGGATCCTAAACATGCTATATTTGAAATTCATCTTCAGATTACTCTACATTTTTATCTGGAATGAATTATTTTTCTGATTGTTGATTTTGAGGTCCTCTTTCTTATCTGGTTTACTGATCTTCATGTGTTTTGTAATTGTGGCTAGGAGGCCAAAGGTGAATTTAAGTCTCTTTAGTTCTTTTTTCCTTTTATCTTCCATCTCTCTCTGGTGCTCACTCATCTTATTCTTCACTGTCATCTCTATCTGGTCTTGAAGTTCAGAACCAGGACTTATGTTCAGGGTCAATGTAAGGCTATGACAAATATATCCATGAAGGAAGGTTGGCCCAGACCCCACTTGCCTATCTCTTGCTCCTACCTTTTTTCTTCCTCTTTCTTTTATGACTTGGCACTATCTCCTCAGCTCCCAACTTGTCACAGTGAGACTGGCTCTGCTCTCTCTGGGATATAAACTCTGGATTGCATCTACCCTCTTCTGGACTTCATGCCCTGCAGGTTAGTACTTTCACTACTGTTGACTGCATTGTATTTCTGTTTGATTTTGGTTTACAGATAAATTTACCTTGATTTTGAGCATAGCATGTCTTGTGCATTTCTTATTTTTTATATTTTATCTATTATTGCTATGATTGGGATGTTGGCAAGTGAAGACAAGGCACAAAACATGATCTTATGATGTCACATCGACTGGAAGTTATATGAGAGTTTTTCAAGTTTGTCTTTTATATCAGTGGTTTAATTTTCTGCATGTTATCATTTATTCCTCTAAAGGAGATTTTAATTCTAGCATTGCTGTTTTCATTTCCATGAAATCCAATCGTACTGTATCTCCCTTTTGATCTTAAGATGTCCTTTCTTAATAGATTTTTGTTCCTGTTTTATACAAGTTATTTCTTTTTCCTTATTCCCTTCTTCTTCATCTTCTTTTCCTCTTTCTCGTCCTTATCCTTACTCTTTCTTTTAAAAAAGAAAAAAAGGAGGTAAAAGGAGCTTGCTTCTGACTCTCATAGTAAATGATCTTCATGGATTTGATCTTCACTTTGATTATCCAGATCATTTTTATTACTTCTGTTTTGTAATAATACTTTCAATGGCTTCCTGTTACTTTGTTTTTCTGTTCTTTCAACCTTAAAGCAAGAATAAATCTTTCAGATTTGGCATTTGTCAACAGTTTTGTTATTTGGATAACCCTTAGCACCATTGATGGCCCTCTTAAAGCTGAATATGCATAACTCCTAAACAAACTTCTAATGGTAAGCAGGTTTTCATCTCCTCTGGCAATGCTGGGTAGATACAGAATCTTTTTCTCTATTTCCTGCTTTTCTTGTATTCTTAAAATATTTAACATTAAAAACTATTTTTGAAAAATCTTTTACACACTGTTTCCGGTATCTTTTCCTTGCTTTGCTCTGTAAACTTTATTTTTTGTGTTGTGCCTCCAAAAATGCAGAACACCACCTCCAGTCTCTATTTTTTCTAGAAGTTGAAATCTCAAAATACAATGCAGGAAAAAAGGACAGTAGGACAGGAGTACAGCACACCACTAGATTTGAAAAGTGTCATCTAGGGCTGGCCGAGTAATGCGTTGGTTAAGAGCTGGTTTGAGATGCCAGCTCTGAGCAGCAGGACCCTGGTTCACATCCCACATTAGGGCCAGTGATTCTGCAGCCTCTACAGCTAAGATGGTGAACAACAGCTCCCCCTGGAGCTGGGCTGCTGTGAATTGCTGGCGACGGCGTAGCTGTAGCCCCTGCTGCAGATGGGCTGCTATATAAGCTACAGTGAGTAGCCAGCAGCCAGTGTAAGCTGCCAATAGCGGCGGTGAGTGACATCCAGAGGCCGGCGACCAATCTGCCTCATCCGGGAAGAGTGCAATGACGATACCAACATGGGCCAGTGAAGCAACGTCCTCCGCAACTAGACTGAAGAACAAAAGGACAGCAACTTGTCTGTTACCCTCTCCCAATTCCCCAATAAAAAAATCATAAAAAAAAATAAGAATAAAAGTGTCATCTTTTTAATGAAGGGATGGCTGCTGAGTGCTTTGATTGGTGCAGTTTTGTATTGCTCAACCATGGGGCAGACAGATGGAGAGGAATATATTATTTTACTAGTTACCTTTTTGATGGCAGGTGTCATTGGTTTTCAGTTATATAGCATTGCCAGGTCCTCAGTTTTGTCTTTCATTGTAGTATCATTGGGGGAGCCACAGTTTTGAGGCTATTATTCCCACATAATAGAAATACTAATCACTATCTTTCCTAACATTTGAGAGGTATGATAAATTTTAGCCTTTTTTTTGGTCTCTTCTTGGATAATCATAGAGAAAAGTTGAGGGAAGCCAGATCAGACATTAGGCCATTTTAAGTGGAAGTCATATAGACAAATTCAAATTTCTAAAAGTAAATCCTAGTTTCTTGGAGGTAATGCTGGAGTTTTGTTTTCAAATTGTAAAGATTCTTATTATCAACACACAGTCAAGCTTCAACTTCCTTATGTATTGGACTCCCAAAAAAGTTCTGTGTGGGAAAACTTAGAAGTTAACTTTTGAGAAGAAATTTGAAAGTAAATTTGGAAGGCTGAGAGTTTTAAATGTTTTCTTAAAATCTAAAATTATAAGCTCCAAAAGTGATGGTGTTTAAACTCTTTCACAACTGGTAGACATGAAAATCAGAATGCACACTCAGACAGGGCGCTGGACAAAGTGCTGAGGCAGGGCCCTGGGGCCCTGATATGTTAGGTATTTATTTTTTTGTTGCTGGATCACAGGGAGCTGGAAGGAGTCATGAGGGAGAGGACCACAAAGTAGATGCAGAAGGTGGGGATCCAATTCTTGCAGCTCAGAGCAGGGAGAATTTACCAGTATAGCTGGCACACTGGTAGTGGTACATATAAGCGAACATCTGGCCCAGCTCTGAATTCTAAGGACTGGGACTGCATTCCTTTACTCATTGTATTATCCCCAGAACCTACCTTAGTACCTGTCTTATAATAAGGATACAATATGTGTGCAATAAATGACTAAATGAGCAACAATAAATATATACTTAACAATATGCCTCACCTAAATGAGAACGCATAGGACAGCAGGAGACATTTTACTATCGGTAATATAGGATTGTGATACTTGCTCTTTTTTTGTTTCCTAGAGAGAACTCTGAAATGACACTTAGGAAAAACAATTCATTCTACTCTCCTTAGAAAGAAAGCCTGCTGAATAAATTCTAGGTGTCATTGACACGGTGCCTGGCACTGGTGAGGGCCAGTGCAGTCAAGAACAGCAGTGATGATAATCATGGCGATATCATTGCAGTTGTTCATCTACTTTTCAGCCAGAGTGAATAAGCAAATCAGTAGTCTGAAAACTACCACTCATTTGCTTCTGAAAAATATTTTCCATGCCTCTCCATGAAGAGTGAACCAAAGGCAGGCAGACATTCCTTTCAGGTGCTGTTTGGTTTATACCCAGTTCTCCTTCACTGCTTACTCTCCTCCCCACTGCCATGCAAACAACACAATTAATGTGCAATTTTGGGAAGCCCCACAAGGCCCAAGTGAACACACCATCAGAAACAATTCCCTGAATGGTTGCCCACTGGCCTTGCGGAAGCAGTTCCTGTGTGCTCCTGCTTAGCGGTCCCTGTTCGCCTACAGTCTTCCTGGGCCGTATGGGCAATCATAGCACTTCATTGTCCAGTACTATCATTACAATATTGTTATCATCTGAGCTGGAGTCTGACACTTTCTCTAAGACCTTTCAAATAACCCCTTTACTAGGCTTCAGTACCAAACCATTCAGGGCAAATCTCTGCTTTGTGCTTGTCAGCCTTAATAGACTGGATGTCACTTGAGCCTGTAAAAAGTGCCTGCTCCTCAGCTGTCAGTCAGTCCTGGTGGTGTCAGCCCAGAGCGTGGCTGGAGCTGGCTGGATTAGAGGGTAGTTACCATAGCTGTCAGATTACTGACAGCCTGACACCCACACTCCCAACTTCCTCTTACTGTATTTGGTTTCTGTTGAGCTTTCTGGACCTTTCTTAAGGTGGATCCCTTTGTTGTAAACAGATCATAATTTGACTAGCATCTTCAGAAGTTGGGCCCTTTTCTCCCCTGTTATGATTTGTAGAAAGCTCCTTACTTTGAGCAGCTTTTATTTTAACCCCATTTCAGCAAAAAGTTACCTCTCTACACTTTCTAAGTTTATGGAAACTCTGTGTATGTGTGTTTCTATTTTATTATCCTAATTATTCAAAGATCTATAACTCTCACCTGAAATGTTTCCTCTTACCGCTTTCTTATTACCTCTTTCTCATCTACAGTATTTTCATTCGCCCCTTGGATCATACCTTTGTTCTGACACATTGTGTTAGATAGGGGGCTCCGTTTGAGAGTGTGTGTGTGTGTGTGTGCACGCGCGCGCGCATGCACGTGTACATGTGTTGAGGGTGTGAGTATATATAAAACTGTTGACTTATTTGTGAAAGTTTGTGGATATATATTCATACCTAATGAAAGGCAGTTAGCTAACAGCCAAGGTAGGAAGAACAAATTGGCAACTCTCCAAACCATGCCTTAATTAATATTCACCTTGAATACAGCCAATTAGTGAATAAAGTTTTTCTCCCCCTCCTTCCCTTTTTCCCCCTTTCCATTTTCCATTCACTCCTATTTTTTTTTAAGCCCTCCCTCCTTTTATTCTCCTTTACTTCTTTTCAACATTTGTTAGAGGTTTACTATCTTGCAGTCCCAAAGCTGGACACCAGGCAAACAAAAAAAAATGGAATGCGCCTATACCCTTGTCACAAGTTCCCAGCTGCCTGCTCCCTCACATTCCTCAGGCATGTTTGAATTCCACAGGCTTTTATTTCTAACCTGGGAGCTGAGCTTAATTAACACTTTCACTTACTTAGGCAATCATGAAGGTTGATTTGCTTTTATTAAACCAGGCTTTGGGATCAAAAATGCAACTGTTGCACAATCTTAAATTTGCTTAGTGTTCTAACCTACTACAGAATGAAACTAGAGTCCGCACTGTGAGTACAGCCGTAGCACACACAGGTACATGCACCCCTGGTGCTGTGTGGTTATAAGGAAGAGGAAGCACTTGGCTTCAGAAAAACTACTTGTTCCACGGGAAAGTCACTTCAGCTTGTTTAACCTCAGTTATCTTTTCTCTAAATTAGTGATAACAATACTTATCTGCCAACCTTATATGTTTTGGTCTATGGTCCAAATGTGACTGACCATGTACATGAAAGTACTTTTCGAACTGCAAGGTATCACAAGTGCAAGTTTTGATAATAAGTGTTACTCTATATGGTTATATATAGGGTTGAAACCAGCATTAACTTATTTAGGCTCTTTTACTTGTTTTTATTTCCTTGGCCACACATATTTTGCTTTCTCTTTTTTTTTTTTTTTTTTTTTTTGCATGAAACCACAGAGCTAAAAAAAAAAAAAGGCTCCCCAGTAAAAACAACAGATTACATATTGATTAAACTTATGAACTCGCACTCAAATCAGCAGCCTTTAGTAGTCCTCCCTGGTCCTTTCTCTGTTTTTAAAAGTGTTGTAGCTTTTTAAGACCATTGTTGTTTTTCAATGAACCTAGCAAAATGGTTAATTAAAACGAGTCAGTATCTACCTCAATTGCTAGGAAATTTTGTATTACTTATAATTCAGAAACTTGACAGAACCAAGTTCAAACCAGAGACTGAAAAATGTAGTAAACATATGAGAAAAGGCAGGGGGTGGGAGAGAAGGTACAAGAACTTTATGTTTTCCATGCCAAAGCCAAAGACATATTTTTCCAGTACTTCCTCACCATTCCAAAAAAAAAAAATTTAAATAAAAAGACCCTTATATTTCACCCAATTAAATGCTGGAAAACAGCCTTTCAATATTATTTACAAGCATCCAGAAGTTTTAAATTCAACTAACTCTCCCACATTCTCACTTTGCTCTAACACACATTCTTTATACTGCGTGCTGCCGGTAGTCTACTCAGTGCCACAACAACCATGGGTTCAATTATTCTACTAATTTAGTGGAAAACATCACATCTAACAAAGAACAAGTGGGTTGTGAAAATATTTCATTTGCCAACCAAGTGTTCTGGCCACTTTTTTTTTTTTTTTTTTTTTGCTGAACTTCCTGGGCAAGGATTCCACTGTATCAGTAACTTAAATTTTGTTTTTCAAACCTAATTTCTTTCTGAGCCTCACTCATGAAGGCCTGCAATTTGCAAGGTGACTGTCATACATAAGGAATTCACCTGGGTCCCCAGGTCTGACAGAGATAACTGACTGGTGGAGAAACAGAACACTCATCGTAGCATGGCACTATAATTAGCTGGTGTGCTATATTGGGCAGCTTTTCATAAAAACCTCCATCTTATTTTTAACCACCAAGTATAAGGGTATTCTTCATCCCCCCTTTTCATACTTGGTTGCAGCCTGAATTCCCAAGTGCAAAACTCTCAAGACTATACCTGCGGGCAATGTAGGCGATGTAATAAACCTATTGTTTTCTACTCTACACTTTGACATACGCACACATTCCTGGGTTCAAACCCTGACTCTATCCTTTCCTAGCTATGTAACCTTGAACCTCAGTTTCCTCATCTATAAGAAGGATAAAATTATACTTATAAGATTTAAAATGGATTTAACAGGATAATTTATGTAAATTTTGTCTAGTAACTACCATAAAGTGCCTAATGAATGCCGATTATTATTACTGTTATCATTATCATTATTATTACTGCAGTTTGCAGTCTCATCCTGGGATAGGCTCTGAGTTCCCTAAGATTTTGTGAAAAGTAGAAGAAACCTCCAAGATGTTGGCTTTCTTCCCACCTAACTTTATACAATGGTACATTCCTATTCATTCACTCATCCTTCCATTTATATATTTAATAAATATGTAAGGGTCTGCTGTGTACCAGGCACTAGACCAGACAAAGAGTTACGAAGATGAACATTACTTGTCCTCGAGGGATTCCCAGTTAAGAGGAGTGGACAGATATGTTAACATTCATGGAAATATTAGAGACAGAACAGAAATATGAAAATGTGATGCTGGGAGCACTAAGGAAATAGCATTTTCATCTGCTAGAAATGTCAGGAAAGTCTTCCTAGAAATGAAGATCTTTGAGGTGAGTCTGGGAATCATGCAGGTGGGCAGAACAGGGAAGGGCATTATATACACATGCAAAGACAGATAACCAGACTTGTGACCAGAGCGGGGCAGTGGGGCAGTGAGCTGCAGCCCATGGTGCTGTGGGGAAGAGCCACAGACAGGTCCAGTAAGGGAGGCTTGGGTCCACTCAAGAGAGCCCTGTCACCAGGCTTTCCTCAAAATTTCAGGATCTGTCAAAGGTTTTGAGAAGGGAGTGAGAGGATGGGGTTTACCCTCTAGAAAGATATGATGCTGAGTGCAGTGGGCTTGTCTGAGAATTAGCCCAGCAGGGAGATAACACAGGCCAGAGACAAGGGAAAATGGAATAGAGGGAATTAATCCAGAGATATGAAGGAGGAGGACACAACTAGATTTCCCAAGAGCCAGGCTTTGGGAGATAAGGGGAGCAGGGGGCCACGGCAACTTCAGGGTTCTGACTCAGGTGGACAGTGGAGCCTTCAGTGAGATGGCAAATGCAAAAAAGGACCTGGTTTAGAGTGAGAACCTAAGGGTGAGAAGGGGTGGGTTCAGGATAGATGAGTTTACAGTTTGGGGCAAGTTAAATATGAGAATATGAGATGTCTACAGATATTTAGTGAATATGTTCTATAAGCATGTAAAGCATAAGTGAGAGCTCTAGAAGAAAATCTGGGCATCTCTGGAATGGGCTTAGTGGTTGAAGCCATAGGTATAGATGAGGTAGTGTAGGAGATGGTAGCTGAGAAGGGCACTAGACAAGGACTGGGGATGGAACGCCCTGCGATTCCAATGTTAGCGACAACACAGGGAAGAAGGGCCTGGGCAGGACCAAATGAGTTGGGGAAGCAGAGAGAGTGCTGGAGAGGCCATGGGGGTGGGTATTTGAAGACAGTGGGAGGGATGGCAATTTTTATTTCTGAGAGAAGTTTAGGAAGCTGAGAGGGTCTTCTAGAGTGAAAGATTACCAGCACCCTCTGACAGGATGTTCCATTATTTTTGAGGGATAACAAGATGCTAGGTAGAGGGATCAGAGAACTGAGGAGGATATTATAAACTTATGGAGGTGGAGTGAGAAGGACTAGACAAGAGTGAGGATTATAGGGTTATCCGATTCCTGCTTTAGGGTTAAAGTCACACCTCTTTGCTTACTGCTTTATTTTTCTTACCACATGTTTGACTGCGACTTGTAAATTTTTAAGCCTGTTTCTTTAATCCTCTTAGATACTCATTTCAGAAATAAATAATGAATTGAGAGAATTAGTGTTTGTCATCTCCGAGAATCCCAGGTGGCTCAGAAAAGGCCTGAGTAGCTTCAGTTACATGTTTTTGTTCTGAAACCTCTCCTTTCAAACTGATTGCATCACTGCCTCCTGGAAAGCCCGACAGGTATGAAACTCCCCTTGCCTAACCCTGTTTCCTTCCTCGCCGCAGGCAGGAATGACGAGCTGCCTGGAAACAGCAGCTGAGGCACCAGAGACCCAGAGTCTTTGAACAGCATCTAGCGCCTCTGTCCCCAAACTGCACTGGCGCTGGCCTGGGCTGAGCAGCAAAGAGAGACATCTGTGATATCTGATGACAATCATCTCTGATTAGACTGTCACCACACAGCACAGGCAAGCCAGGGCCACAGCTAATTAGCTCTGTGAAGCCGGCACTCTGTTTACTGGAACTGTACTAACAAGTTGCAGTTTTTCTGATGCAGAGGAGCCATTGCACAAATGCCAGCCGGGAACCCTTCACTCCCACAGTTTAGAGGCAGAACTGCCACTTTCTTACTCACTAAAACTATGAAACGTTAATGTTGCTGTGCAGAGAGCCACTTTTAGTCCATGTTCCCACCTTCTGTTAGCTGTCACTTCAAGAGATAGGAGTAGAATATGTTGCTTTATAGAATCTGATATTATTCTAAGTGGCTTTGTACTTTGAAATGAACATCTCTTACTTTTTCTTTCTTAGGAGTTCTTGAGCTATGTCAAGAAATTGGCTAAGTCTGAAAAATGCAGCTAAAATTGGCCTCGTTTGAGCTAAAAGGGGTGAAAGGAGCAGATGAACAGACAAGAAGCTTAATTAATGGAATTTAAGGACACAAGCTCTATTCTGTCTCATTGATGTTTGATAGATTTGACCTAGTGTTCATAAACATAACGTATTTAAGGATATATTCCAATTTTTGCTATAGAACCAGTATAGTTGGAATTATTTTCAAAATATTTTTCTAAGCTTTTTTTCAACAAAAGGGAAAATTTCCATATAAGTTCTCATTCATGTATTAGAAAGGTTTCCCCGATAACTTCAAGATTTGTAGCTTTCTTTTCCTTTAGAAACAAACATATCTAACTCATAACAAATGAATTGGGAATATTCAGGGAGGGGGAATGCTGATACATCTCATAATTATTATTTGAACATGATTTCAAAATACTTTTCTATTTTGTGATGAAAGTGGAAAACTTGAGTATTTTGCAAAGTTAATGAAAATCAGCAATATCATTCTTTGGATTACTTCTGTCAGAAGCCCAAACCCCTACAAGTGGATACATTTCTTCATGTGGCAATCTACTACCTACTCTTAACAGCCTCTGATTGTAAATCAGAGTAAGACCAGTGTTTTGCTAAATTATTACTCTCCTTCTCTTAGTCAAAACCAACATGTTCAGAGACTTTCAGAAAACAGTTTCAGGATAACTCTAAAAGCTTGCATGTTGTCATATAAGTGGATGACTTTTCATAGGTTCAAACACTTGAAACTGATGAATATTTTTCTTCATTTTTCCAGTGAAAACTATGGATTATATATCTTGAAAATACATGTGGAGTTCTTAGCACCATAGTACAAAATGCAATCTATTGGGACTATAAATATTTTCAATAGCCTATTAATGGATGTAGTATTTCATTTTGGTGCTGTTTAAAATTCACTTATTTACACTTATCATCAAAAACACAATTCAGAGTGGGTTTAAGTAAATCTCCGCATGTAGAGAAATTCAAAAAGTGCCTTAGGCATGTTCATTCATTTTGTTTACATCCATGGTTTAAAACAAGCAAACTTTTTCTCTTAATGAAAGTGTTTTTTTTTGTTTGTTTGGTTTTTTTTTGTGTTTTTTTTTTCACTTTAAACAAAATTCCCTCTCCAGGTGGAAAGTTGATTACCAATCTTTGGTCTGGAGGTAAATTTTACAGCTGTTTTAAACCCATGAAAGTGGGTCTTACATTAGAAGTGCTGACACAACCTTCTCCACAATGCTATCAACGTGGACTATACCGCTGTAATAAGCAGTTATTATGTATGTGTAAAAATAATGAGAGGCCATGTCTGAAGAGAGTTAATGTGAAATGCTAAGCAATTATAGTTGGTTACACAGTATAGGTTAATATTCCTTCATATAGCTGCACTTTTTGCTTCTTTTGTCCTCCAGAACTCCTAATGAAAAATTTGAGACCTGACTGTAATGATAAGCAGCCATTCACACGTCCTTTGTGTCAAGGCTGTTGCATTAATGCTTCCCTTCATATAACATTTTGCATAGCCTAAAGCATCTATTAAAATCCTTTGTAAAATTCATGAAACAAAAGTGGTGGGTTGAGTCTAGGGGGAGAGAAAGTAAGCTGCTTATTAGCAAAAAGTCAAAAACACAGGGCCAATTACAGATCTGAGCAAGCAGGGCTAAGGACCAGCGTGGGGAGTAATTCTTTCTTCAGCCCAATGGGCTCAAGCGAGGGGCAGGTTGGGTGAAAATATAGCAACAGTCGGAGCAGTAATTAAACGGAGATGTTTGCTGCTAGAAACAGCTCTATAACAATGGCAGGAAATGCTCAACTAACACCATTGTCTGGACTCACAAAGATGCTAAATTGGAAGGATTTAAGGTTGCTCCCTAAAGAAGAGACTGGGGGTAGTGAAGAGGAGCAGGGGCTCAGGAGATATGTAAAGAATCTGCTTGGTATTTCAAATGTTATAAATTAGATTTTTTAAAGAGAGAGAGAGAGAGAGAGAGAGAGAGAGAGAGAGAGAGAGAGAGAGAGAAAGAGAGAACAAGCAAGTGCCTTCCTACCTACCCAGCAACATGAAACTGAATAAACCACAATAAGATTGCCCTTTTTCTGTTATAAACTTGGCATTAAGCCTGTCATGTTCAATGACAGCCTACTAGGCCTCATGCTTTTACCCTTTGGAATTTGAAAGATTGGCAGGTGTCATGATTTCCTTAACATAAAAGACCTCTCAGATAATGTTCCCCATGCACATTTATACTTCCATAACACCACTTTCTGCATTTCAGACTCTTCGGGTGAGCTTTCTACACAGGCTGGCGGGGGCGGGCGCTGCCCAGAAGAATATCTGGCTTGAGGACCGTGTTTACTGCCGAAGGAGGCGGCACTTTTATGATTTGCCTTAGCAGTCTAAACATGCCCCATGTACAATACTGAGCTGCTTTGTAGAAAACGGCTCTCTGAGAGCATTGTTACTTCGCTTTGCAATGTTGAATGCACCCAGAGTGGCCCTCCTCTGACTTAAGGCTAGAAATAGGGTCCCATTTAAACAATAATCCCCTCTCTTTGCAACCACTCAGCCCAGCCAGATACTTCCAATAACTCCAAAGGGAAAAAAGAAATCAGCATTGAGGGAACACAAACCCCTATTGATGGCTGCGAGTTCCACTTCAACTGGCATCGCCCAATGACACCTGTTTGCCACCCAATGTCACTTTAAAATAAACAAATGAGTCTTTTCAGAGGAATCAATGGCCAGAATGAGAATCTAACTTTTTTTTCCCCAGGTCAAATAGAATGAGTTGGCTAGGTACTAACCATTTAACAAAATACTTTCATGTGAAAAATTCAGGAAATCTGTCGCCAGCTTTTAAACTTTTCATTGCAGGGAAACATTTAAATACACAAAAGGAGACAAAGTAATATAATAACCCCCATGTACTTATCAACCAGCTTCCACAAGTATCCATCTCATGCTCATGGCTAGTGTGGTTTCATCTATACTCCCACTTACTCCCTACCTTGCACTGTTTTGAAGCAAACCCTACGCATCATTTCATTGTCATATGTGCAAACATTTCAGTGGGTATCTCAAAAAAATAAGAATGCTTTGGCGCTTTTCAAAACAGATTAAGGAACTATTTTGAACCTCAAACACTTTAAGATTTACGGGGGCATTTTTTTCCCTCATGAGCTGCATTTCTCAAAATAATAACATTATGCCACACGTTGAAAGTATAAAGCAAAATTCAAGAGCATCACTAGTCTCTGGTTTGTTTCAAATGAGTGCTTTTCTCATTTCAGGGCTTTAGGTAACTGAAGTTTTCTTCTGGGCACCATTGTCTTATTATTTGTGAAGGATCACTTTTGGCATTTAAATATAATTACATATTTCAAGGTGTCTATCTTTATAGAAATTGGTCCCACAAAAAGTTTGACTCAAAAGTCAAATTTTGTATTGACCACCTACTATATGTCAAGCTCTGTATTATGTAAAGGAAGAAAGAAATGGCCAGGCAAGGAATATAAGACACACAAAATCAACTCACCCCTATCTCCCTGACCTTCAAACTTTGTTGGACATCTGACAGGGATTATGCTATTCAATGGCCTTTTTTTTTTTTCCAATGGCCTTTTATATATTGGTAATAATTTGTTTTTGTAATAATGGCAAAACTTTGTCTTTTTCCACCCTTATACCACTGCTGTTTCTTTAATTGCCCCAAAAGATAAATCTGCTTCTTAGATGTAAACCTCAACACACTCCCTACTCATTGGGAAAGGACTATCTACACCTTGCAGAGAGAAATACTTCTGAATAAATCATAAACATACAAAAGTAAATTTTATAAAACTTCTACATTGATTTTCTCCATTTTTCTCCTTAAATTTCTATCTTTCTATTCTCAATAATTAGCAAAAAAACCAAAACAAACCAATTTTAAAATGCCCACATTTTATCTCTAATTTCCGTAGAACACCAGAGTGGGTAGCCTTGGTTATTTGACTTGGGAAGATGATGTAATTTTTTAAGGGGGTGGAAGATATTAACCCTTTAAAAAAAAGCTCTGTTCTAATATACAAAAGAACATCTGTATAAATTGGAATTATAAACCATAATATTAAAATGAACAGGGTGAACTTACCACCCAATTCAATAAATGCTAGATACTACCACCAAAACCTTGATTTCCTTAACATAAAAGGCCTCTCAGATAGTGTTCACCATGCATTTATACTTCCATAACACCACTTTGTGGCCGACACCTTCTATGTGGCCAATCCCACCTCCTGAGGTAACTTCTATCCTGAACTTTGTATTTATATCATTTCATTGATTTTTAAAAGTATAATTTTGCTAAGTATGTATATATTACTACAACTGTTTTGTTTTGCTTATTTGGGGGTTTTATAAAATGTTATATTTTGTGCAGTCTTTTGAAACTTTCTTTGTAACTCAACATTTTTTTCTCTATGATTCATTATGTGTGTGCCCATATGTCAGTCATATTTCCCTCCTGCATAGTGCTCCATTGTGTGACTATAACACAATTATTTATCCATTTTCCTGTCAATGGGCACTGAGTGATTTCCAGTGTATTTGTTTCATTGTTTGTTTATTATTACAGATAATGCTGCTATGAATATTCTTGTCTTTGTCTCCAGTTACACATATGCAAGAATTTCTCCAACACTGATTTTTTTTTTTCCTCCTAAAAATCCTAAGGATAGTACTGGGGGAATGTATTGCTTCTACTTCTGCTAGTAAGGCCCTATTAAGTTCCACTAATTAAATTAATTTCAAGTTAAAAATATATAGTTCTTAAACTATAGTTTTTATGTAGATAAGACAATAGGAAAATAACTCAACAGTAGGAAAATTTTGCATGGATTGAATCATGAAGCTCTTAAGCTGTAAGAATGAATCAAGATAGATATGTCAGAAGTTTCTGAACTGAAGGGCCCCAAAACCTGCTCAATGCAACATGCTGATAGTGGCTTAGTGCCATTTGCTAAAAGTGGCTGGGTTAATAGGATGAGAGCATGAAAGGAAATGAAGTCATTTCAAGCCAAATGAATGTGGGAACTTCATTTAGGCTCTTTTTTTTTTTTTTCCCCCCTAAGAGAGCATCATAATCAAAACAAAGCAAAGGAAAAAAAAAATCACACGGCTTCTATCTCTGGAATATTAAATGAAAATGCACGTTTGGCAAAATACCTCAGAATTTTCTAAACTATTATTTCCTTATAGTTTCACTAACATGTTAACCTACTTAGAGCAATTAGTGCTTCATTAGTAAGGCTAACTAACTGTTGCCGGGCCCTGTAATGATTTGCCAGGCTTTCCAGATACAAGTGCATAATCAATGTTTTCCAATTACTCCTATAGTGCAACCACTATTTCAAATAAACTAGATAATAATACAAACCCATTACTGGAGCTGAAGTAGCAGAGGCATTTAATTGCAAGGCAGTTCTTCTCAGCTTTAAAAATTTTTCACACTAATGAAGTGTCATACAAAAAAGTTGTATTGATTTTTCCACCACATGGCTTCAACCACAAATATGTAATTATCCCTTTTATATCTAGCTGGGGGATTAAAATAATCTATAGTATATAGCCTTTACTTATCCCTGATGGGTTTAGTAGTACTTTTACCCTTTTCAAAACATGCAGCCCTTTGATAAATGAACTTTAGGCAAAATGTTGGTTTATCTGTTTCAAATCCTTGCTTTTAAAAGTCAGTTTGTGTGCAGGCATTAAAACCTGCTCCCAAAACCTCTTAAAGAACATTCTGACGTAATTTAATTTACTGAGAGCATCATAGATATTTTTCTCCACTGAAAAAATCAACATGGGTATTCAGTATGGTCCATGAGCTGTACCCACATCTGCATTTCACTATAGCTATATTTTTATTTATAGCTAACATTTTATTAACCATGTTATATTTTACACAAATAAAGTGATCTTGGCATTAATTGGAGCCAATTCTTTCCCAGGTCTTCAGAAAAAAAAAGAAACTGTAGGAATAATCCATTGGCATTAAATTTCTTATTTTCTCATTACAGTTTGGTCAATAAGGGAAGAAAAAAGTATTTTATTTACAAAAAGAGAAAGTCATTATAAGCCTAAAATGAATTTTGCAGAGATTGAGAATTAATGCTGGGAGCATAAGGCTTTTAAAAATTAGCCTGTCTTTCTTGATCTTTTAACACATAAATTGGTCTCTTTCAACATTTTTGCTGAGAATTCTTTTGGTTATACTTAAACATTATTTCAATTATGGTCAGTGTAAAAATATATTCAAAGAGGTAAAAAAAAAAAAAAAAAAAAAAAGAAAAAAACGCAGCTTAAATGCCTACAAGACCTTGTTCTTAACATTCATATGTCAAAAACTCTATCTCCCTATAGTTTCAGTAACATGTTAACCTACTTACCACCCTGAGTTTTCCCAGATGCAAGGATTTTCGTGATTTCCTGCCTTTCTGTGTTTTGTGGTTTAAGGAAATATTCACAGTCAAATTAATACACTATATTTCAGAGTCTGAAAAGTCTGTCAAGGTGACTGCGGATATTAAAAAATGTTATAAGTCAACACTGGAAAATCTTGAAGCAAAAATTTAGTGGCATAGAGATATAAACTTAATTTTTTGTGTGACATTTTAAACCTGGGTATTTCATGTTAACTTTAAAACTTTTCCAAGGAGAGCATTTATAGACAAAGAACTGATGAAAAAGATTTGTTTCATAACAAGGAGAGCAGGCTAAAAATAAAAATACCCGAAGTTACCAAGTAAGATTAATCTGTTTTCAAAACAACTGTCTTTTTATCAAAAACACCTTTTTACTCTATCATTTTATATATTATGCTAGACTACTAAATAGTGAGGGAAGCAAACTTAAAAGTATTTTTTTAAATAAACAAAGCTAATGAATTTAAAGGCTGGTTATGTACAATATTTGGATCTAACATCTACACAAAATATCCTTCATGGTAGAGATGGAGGCAGATAAAGGATACAAGGTAAATGAAAAAATTGATAAAGTAGGGCAGCTTGGATACTAAGGAGAGCTGCAGTTTATTTTTTAATTAATTCACATAAAATGTTTTAATACTGATTTCTAAAAAAAACATGCCCTTGAGATTTATTTCACAAGATTCTTCCTATATGTAGGATTAGTTTCCCTGGCCTTCTGTAGTTTGCTTTTCTTATATTTTAAAACATTGATCTAATTGTCTTTAAGCATCCAGAAAAGCAGTGGTTCTACCCATGCTAAAACGGGCTGGGAGGTGAAATACTCCTAATCTAACAGACAATATTAGTTTCAACTCTTATTTCCACATACTATATACATTAGATGAGCAGCTTCATGTGGTGGTAAGATACAAGTAAGAAATATGACTGTATTAAAAACTGATTATTATTGAGAATTATGAGAAAGATAAAAAGTGAAATTTCTGACAAAAGGGAAGAACGAGATGAGCTCCATATTGTGGATTTCAAGTCTCAAGTCCACATGTGACTGGTAGGGGTATATGTTTCCAAGATACTAAACGCCATTGCCTTGACTGTCGACATGAAGCGAACATAGTCATATTTATTGATGAAACTCTCAGCTCCCAACCAGCTGCACTCAGTGTGCATCATACAGCTGTCAGCAGAGCCGGGGGCACCACAGCAATGAGCACTTGTGACATTTCCCGTTCATAATTTATGAAAACAAAAGATCTTGAAGTTTGTAGGACACCAGAGTAATTTTAAAATACTCTCCATGAAGGCTATATTGTGGTCCGTAAAATAAGCACTTTTCTGGCTTATGGTTTTTAGGAGAATCAATTGCAAACCAAATTAGGACCATAAACATGGCAGTTATTTCAAGGATTCTAATCCTGACTTGATGGTTACAAGTACAACCAGCTATTTGGGGAGGTTGTTAATTACCATAATAATAGAACATAATTCTCTTCATGATGTGTGATGGTCTCATCCACACGTGATTTCACAGGTGTTTTTATTAGTTTAAGCCCCCCAAAAGCCATAATCATTTTACTTCCTCAAGGTAATATTTTGCAACTTTGACATTATTTGGTAGCTAGAAGGTGCAGTATTATTTAAAACTAAAATCACTGAGCAAAGAACAAAAAAAAAAAAGGATTTGAGTCTCCAGTACCAACTATCATATTAGGTTTGATTGAACTAGTAAATTAGTAATGACCTTGAACTGTAATTTAGGGAGGGGAGACTTCTCAATAAGAAATACTCCAGGATGTAAAGCAGCAAATTCTACAACATTGTGGGATTTTTCATGCGTATTTTTTAAAAGTAGCAAAACCAGTATAGGTGACATGTGAACACATGCATTTTGGAATCAATTGATGTTTGTATTCAAGTTGTTTAATTATGCACTTAACCAAGAAAAGATCTTACACGAACTCTAATGAATTGCTTGGTTTTGTTTGTTTCATTTTGTTTTGTGGTGGGGTGATGGAGGAGGAAAGGAATGAAGAGAGGGGAGAAAGCATCCTGGACGTAGCCCATGATTAGACATAAATGAGAAAGAAATATGATTTTCATATCCCCATTCAATTCTTCCTGGGATACCTATGGACCTACCTATAAAATAGGATGTGGGCAGTAACTATACAATAACAAATTTCATCAAATAGGAATATACTATCCACATAAAACCACTTCACTGTTAAAATTAATTTTTGTTAGTATCTTCTTATGTCATCTATTCCAAACAGGAAGTTATTTATGTTTCCATTTTATCCACAGGGAAGGTAAGTTAGAAATGCAGTGAATACTTCTAAAACTAAATATGCAAACACAAAAGAATTCCTAAAAATGACTTTGAAGTAATTAAGGGCATTTGTATTGATATATTTAAGGCTAGGATACCTTCCCCAGGAAAGGCCTCAAGCCCTGTACAAGGGGAGAGGCAGGAAGAAAAGATCATCTTGGACTATATATATAGAAGCTGGCACTAGGATCTCAACTTAATGGAAACAGGTCTTCCCTACTATGTGATAGGTAGTATCTCAGAAAACACTGACTGACCCCCTCCCAGGGTGCAAGATCAGAAAGAATGCCCAGAACCACCTCTCCTTTCTCTGCTGGCATCCTTGATAGGAAGGCAATCCTTATGTCCCACACTTTGATCCCTGGGCCACATTTATTTCATCCCCACACCTCCACCTGGATGAAGGTGCAGCAATGGAGGAGTACCTTTTGGACCTGAGTGTGAGTGGCTCTGGTCCTCACACCTGAGACAAAGCCCCATCAGGATCACCAGTCCCTATATGATGTCTCACAAACACCCTCTGCTGAAAGTCAGTTTTATGGGGGATTACCTATTATAGATAAAATGAGAGTAAGAATAATTTAAAGTAGAGAAATTTTTGAGTCGGGGAACATGGACCTCTGGAGGTGGTCTCTTTCATCCACACCCATAGCTTTCATAAGCATCCTTATCTATAAAAATGAAACTCATAGAGATGATCTGAAGAAGAATTCAGATGATTCTTTGTAAAGCACAGACCACAGCGGCTAGCACATAGAAAGCCCTTAATAAGTGGTAGCTACTATTCTTGTTGCTGCTCAGTGCACAAGACACTAACGCCCCTGTGAGTATACACATGTATGTGTTTGTCTCTTTATGTATGTGTGTGCGTCTGTGCCTATCACACTTTCACCTGGATCCAAAGTCTGTGTATCTATTATCCAAAGGAGATAACTGGGTTTAAAATGGAAGACAGAAAGAGAGGGAGAAAAGGAAGGAGGGGGGGAGGGAGGAAGCGAGGAAGAAAGGAAGAGAAGCAAGGAGGATGGAAGGTAAGAGAGGAAAAAGAAAAGAGGGGGGGGGAATGACCCTTCTCCATGAAGCGGGCATCCTTTCAAGCCTTCTCTTTCACATCCTCCAACTGTGGCACTAGTCCCCATAGGTTGGTGAGATCCCATCCAATTTATGCTGTCAGTACATTTTCCAGATCTCCTCCCCCTTATTTGTATCTCACAGCGAAGAAGCCAGAGGAGCAATGTTGCCCGGGGGGTTGAGATGAAGCCTGTCAGACAGCATCAGAGCTGCAAATTACAGCTGATTAAAGGAATAAAACCCCTTCAGGATCATTTGGTATTCTCGAAATTGACAAGTTCAGGGGCTCCCCTTTAAATATCTGCTTGGTCTCTCAGCCCCGAGATGGAGCATGTTCTGGAACCATGTTTATAACCCTGAGAAACATCAAGGAGTGAACTCTCACAACCTTTTATGAAGCTTTAAAAGCTTTGTTTCCCTCTCCAGTGTTTTCTAATCTTAAAAACAAAAACACCAAGAAACTTGAGTTTGAGCATAAGCAGCACATTTTCCTAACAGAAGTAAAGCTCCAAAAGCCTGGGAAGTGGGTGGACTGTGAATACGGCAGCTGCGGGGTTTTTTTTCCCAGAGGGTTAAAAAAGGGGCAAAGCCCCCTTTCTAAAGGAGCATAGGAAGCGATCTTTTTCACAGAGGATTGAAAACGTGAGGTTGGCACTTATGACGGTCACACTAATATAACGCCCACTAAAAAGCCTGCGAGAACCCTAATCACAGCCATTAAACTTCTGGGATTCGGTGGAAGCTCACGAATGCTGGCCTTATGGCGACGAGTGTCGCGCAGCCTCAAATCTTCCTGCTACTTACCGGGTTGCTTGTTTGCTGCTCTTTATGGGAGAGCACGCTTTTAATTTTTTTTATGGATGTTAAAACATTTATAACTGTACAAGGTCAATGCAGAAAGGCTTGCATCGAAACTGAAACTGCACACATAGACACAATGGCTGAATTAAGCTAGAAGTTAGCGTGCACATTACAAACATGTGTGTAAATGGCATTGCAGGAGGTGTGTATCAAAATGGCAGCCTAGAAGAGATGAGTCACCAAACATGAAAAGTGTCATCAAATCAACTTGTGTGCCAGTCCAGGGTGGTGGGAGAAGATCTCCAGTCCTGTCCTGGAGACAAGGGGCGGGGGTTGGGGGGGGCAGCAGAGAGGGGCCTCCATTCTGCCCTTTCTAGTCCATTTCTACTTAAGAATTCCAGGCCATTTTCTCACAAGTTACCCTACTCTCACCCCTCTCTCCACACATGGTATTTGTCTTGTCCTCAGGGTCCTGCCACAACCCAGAATAACACATATCAAAGACACCTACTCTGAGTTTCCTACAGCCTGCTAGATGTTTGGTAATGAATAAATTTATCGTTAAAAGATGAGGACCTACTGTAACTGAATATATATAGATAGTCACGGGATGTGGATTATACTGTGGAAGAGAGTCAGAGGAAGATTAATAGATATATATGATATGGGGGGGAAGAATGGGGTGGTGAATTGGGGGTGGAGGGTTGTCACTTTGAGGGGTAAAATGTATAACTATTGCACTGTGTTGTATACCTGAAACTAATTAAAAATAAATAAATAAATAAAATAAATTAAATTTAAAAAAAGATGAGGACCTTCATTGCAATTTTGTTTTCTTCAAACATCAGAGAGAATCAACATGTAAACCAACTGTAAAAGGCTATCTCTGGTTAGCCTTCAACCCATGTTCCAGAGTGTAGGACTTCAGTTGTTGCCAGCTAAGTCTCTCCGAGAAAATCAACCAATCCAGTGAGTTAACAGGGTTGTTTGGAACCATGAGAATACACTGAGCTGAATAGGATAAAGAAAAAGCAGCCCTGTTTAATATGCCAAATTTCTCTAGCCAATGCATGTGAAGAATGCTTTTGGGAAGAACAGGTATTTCTCTTCCTGAATTCTACCATTCACCATGGTACAATTCACTCTCTCCATGGACAATTCACTCTCTCTCAGATCATTAGTCTATAATGTGGAGATAAACCTACCTGCCCTGTCTGCCCAAATGTACAACACTATGCAAATGTTAGATTATGTTATATTTATCCAAAGGAAAAATAAATACACTTCTGGAAAGAATACTTTGGTCCAATGAGCAAAGACCAGCACTCTAATATCTGCTTCTTTCCTGATCAAGTTAACCTTTCTCTTTCCATTTCTTTATCTGTAAAATGGCATAATATACCAGCTCTGTTGCTTTACAGGAGATAGAATAAATGATGAAAATGCTTTGAAAAATGTCAAATGCTATACAAATGTATGGCATTATTATTTCTGTTATGCAATAGAAGTGCTTCATAAAAATTTTCTCCGGGTATCTGAATCTGATATCTTTAGGGATTATTCTCTTTAAAATCTGATATTTCAACCAAATAAATACATGGACATATCACAACCTTCCAGTGATACACTTGGAATCTCAAAATATTGAGCTATTCATTCACCGATTTCTCTTTTCAAAATGGAATATTCTCTGGCCATCTTCCTTCTCTGATTAGTCATGGACTGCAAGGCAATGTCTACACCATACCAACCATTCATTTGAAAAGCAAGCACATATTTTTGTCAATGTTGTTGGAAACAATGAGCTTGACTGATTATGACTACTGAAGCAGTCAATTTAGTAAATGAACTAGTCCAAAGATGGTCCTTTCACTAGAAAATAGAAATGTGTGGCCCCGGAGAAGTATGCTGAGATTGCAGTAAAGCTCATTGCCCTCAAGAGGTTTCTACTCTGGTTGGACAAAGGGGCACACACAGAAAGGGGAAATTAAACATCTCCATCAGGTGTACAAGACTCACCTTCTGCTGGACTGCTTTTTTTTTTGCTTTTTTTACTACAAACCACTTTCAGAAGGATCAATTTGTTTCAGCATCCATAATAATTATTGGCAGTATTCCTAAATCCTCGAACCTCTTTACCTGTTGCATTGGAAGATACATTTGGGATTGAGGATAATAATTTATGCCCAGCTTTTTTCCTCTTTTGACTTTAGTTTTGATATCACATCATGATTCAAAGCTTGGTGCACCATAAATTTTCTCCAAATGTGTAGTAATTCCTAGGTGCAGTCCAAAGTTATGATTCATTTATACTGGAGTGACAGCATAATACCTAGGTGTCAGAATCCATTAAAACTGTTCAATGTCTTCTGTTTATTTTTAGAACCAATTGAGACTTAACTGATGGTGAAAAATATACAGTCAAGTGTGTTTACTTCACCTTTACAAAGAATCCGTTATAGTCCCAATTAATTTGTTATTCCTGTCACAACAGGTACTGGATACTTCAAAACTGTCATTACTGTTTCTGCCTTTCTTTCAAGGGGTTTCTGTTTATTTTTAACCCATTCAGGGGTATCTGCTTATTGTGAGTTAAGGATTTCTGTGTGTGTGTGTGTGTGTGTGTGTGTGTGTGTGTGTGTGAGAGAGAGAGAGAGAGAGAGAGAGAGAGAGAGAGAGAGAGAGAATAGTATATTCTCAGAACAACATAACCTGATACAGATTCTGTACTAGAAATCCTTTTCCTACTGCCAAAGTGAGGTGTTCTTTATGCTATCCATAAAGATTTCTCTCAGAGCATATGATGACAGTGGTATGCTAGACCAGAGATATAATAAAATTTGAAATGTTCTGTGATAGTCATTGCCATTGAGGTCTTTTTTTCTGCATAAATGTTGTCCTTTATTATTTATTTCTGAACGTGTTATATATGTTAGTTTCTAATGGCAAAGTCTGCAGTGCATGGGGAGGAGTGACTTTTAACTCTTTCAGGCAAAAATCCCGTCCTGTTTACTACTCTTTGAAGGAATGAATTCCCATTTGTAAGGAATTATTTTTTTAAAACCTGAAAATATGAAACATACAAAATACAGTTTCACAATAAGCATAAAAATGATCATAAATAATATGTGCAAGGCAATTTTCAACACAAAAAATCCCATCTGTACTCAAGCCAAACAGGATAAAACAATTAAAAATAATTTAGACAGGTGTGTGAGACAACCACCTACTTCTCCCCTGCTACTGCTCCAGGAAGTTGATGGTGTGGTGATCAGAATTTGCTTTGATCTCTCCTTGGCATGGAGCACACTTAACGGCAAAGGACACTATGAGGCTTATGAAAGGACACCAAGAATCTGATGCCTTAATTTAAGCCTCGATCAACTCCTGGATTTGATTTGGACTTACTGAGTTATGTGTCCTTGAACAGGCTACTGAATCTCTCTTAGTCTCAGATTTCTCTTCGAAGATGGTCATGGTGACATTTCTGAACTCCTAGCAGTGCAGTGAGAATTAAATAACATAGTGTATTGGAAGCACTTAGCACAATTCCAGGCACATCGTAAGTTCATACTATGTGTTGGTTATGAATGTAACTATTATTAGTAAGAACTGGGAGTAGTGTGAACTCTAAGAAACCTGGTCAGGAAAGATTTGCGGATTCATTGGGCCAGAGCAAGCCAATAACCTCTGATCTAAAAGACAAAGAGCTAGAGAGACTTAGATAGGAAGTGAGGACTAGGAGTGAAGCAGTGTTGTGGGCTTAGAACAGGGAGCAGAGGCACCTCCTACTGGCTGGGAAGGGCACTGAGGTGAGGTCAACAGGGAGAGGCAGCCCACTCTGTGGACGCAAGATCCCTTGATATGGACAAGTTTCCGCTCCAGAGTGGACACAGATGCAAACTTTCCCAGTGACTATGCCACAGACAGGTGTAATGCTGTCATTATATCCGACTGAATCAGACATGAGGGCAAGGAGCTGACATCTGAGAACATATTCTAGGCAAGTCAATGTACACCTCAAGTTCAGTTGAGAAGGATTTTATTAATGTACTTATAACACATTTCTTTCCTGAAAGGATTTGAGATGACATGCCATAAGCTTTTTTTTGTTAAAATTGTTTAAGGGACTAAAAGAAAGGGGGGGTCTGGGGTGAAAAAAATCAGAGTGAACACTAACATATGTTATGGCTAAATACAAAAATTGGCTCTCAGCTTCCTGATATCAAAGTGAAAAATGAGGCCACTCACCTTTTAAGAAAGGATACAGCATGGTAATTCTTCCAGGAAGCTAAAATACTTTGAAATAAAATTCTGGAAGCTATTCCTTACATAAGGAAATCTATGGGGCTATTTTTCATTGACATATGATTAGAAATCTGTCCTCTATAAAGTTTCTTTTGAAAATTTCCAATTTTATGTCAACCAAACTAAGGAGTTATGAGAACCATTTACTCCAAGTCCAGAAAAGTAGAGAAGAGAATGAACCTAAATGCAGCTGGAGGAATGTGGGAGGTGAGGAAGGGGCAGCTGGTGAAGCTACACTCAGGGTGTTCACAGATTTGGGGAGAACAGTGGTTGTTTAGCCCACCTGGTCTATTCTTTTTTTTTTTTTTTTTTTAAAGACTTTATTGGGGAATTGGCAGAAGTGAACAGCTTTGGGGAATCAGGGAAGGGGAACAGACAAGTTGCTGTCTTTTTGTTCTTCATTCTAGTTGTGGAGGATGTTGCTTCACTGGCCCATGTTGATATCGTCATTGCGCTCTTCCCGGATGAGGCAGATCAGTTGCCAGGCTCTGGATGGTTGCTCACCGCGGCTATTGGCAGCTCACGCTAGCTGCCAGCTGCTCACACTGGCTGCTGGCCACTCACTGTAGCCTATGGCAGCCCACCGCAGCAGGGGCTGCAGCCTACACCGTTGCCGGGGCTCGCACAGCCCAGCTCCAGGTTGAGCTGCTGTTGTTCACCACCTTAGCTGTGGAGGGCAGTGTCACTGGCCCTCATATGTGGGATTCGAACGGGGGTTGCTGGCATCCCAAACCAGCTCTTAACCAACGTCCCACTAGGCCGGCCCCCACCTGGCCTATTCTTACAACAGCAATGGAACTAAGAAACGTCTGAAGACATACATAAATGAGTCTCAAGTATAATAGAATGTGAACTATTCAACAATACAACAATTATGGTCAGTTCACATTGGCAATTGGAGAGCTCTATATGTGAACAGCAATCTAATAGTATAATTTATGATGATTAAAAATATCTAGAATATCATAAGCTAGTAGGAAAACAACTGCTTAATGTTTTCCAAGAGGTTACATTTACATTTAATCAGATAACAGGGAACAAGTTCACTTTTTTATTTTCTGGCATTGAGGACCACTAGATTGACTTCCTAAATATCAATCATAACTACCAATGCCTCCATCTCCATTCTTGTCTCTTGAGCCCAGGCTCCCCAAATCTCTGGCAAGACCTACAGCAAAGGCCCTCTGCCTTCAATCTGCTGGTTCAACTCTCTGGCCTCCCCACTATTATCCTTCATAAACACAAATCTTGTCATGTGTGCCTGTGCTTAAGGTCCAACAGGACTTGTCAGCAGCTATAGCAGCAGCATTTCTCAGAAAGGCAGAGATTTAGGATTCAGGCCTATTCCCAAATAGGACTTTCAGTGCTCTCTTGCCATGGCTCCCCAACCTGTCTTCTTCAGCCCAGCCACTCTGAACCACTTGGGATACCCCATGTGGAACATGGCTTCTGATGCCACCATGTCCTCCCTGCACATGCCTGGAAGGCCCTTCTTACAGGGCTCATTGGGCAACTGGCATCTATGCTTCAAGACTTAGGCTGAGCACCGCCTCTTCTGTGATGCCCTCGGTGGCCTGTAATCCCTCCCATCTCTTTCTGAGCTCCCAGATACAACTTTTTAAAAATTTATTAAATTTACTGGGGTGACATTGGCTAATAAAATTATATGGGTTTCAAGTGTACAGTTCTATGTCACCCGTATATTGCATTGTGTCTTCAGTACCCAAAGTCAAGTCTCCTTCTGTCACCATATATTTGACCCTCCCATACTGTTGTCTGTATCTATGAGTTTTTGTTTGTCTTTTTGTTCATTTGCTGCTTTCAGTTGTATATCTCACATGAGTGAAATCATATGGATACAACTTTGTATAGCATTCGTTACTTTGTATTGTAATTATTCATAAATATGTCGGGCTCCATTAAACTCTCTGAGAACAGAAGAAGGTCTGAGTGGCTGAAATAAATGTAGATTCTCAAAAATATTGGTTTAGTACATAAATGAAGTAGAATCGACCTGATGATATTACAAACAAATGTGAGACTGTGCATTTGAATTGAGCTTTTGGTTCAGTGTGAAAAGAGGGGATAGAAGTACCAAATATTTCCAATATAGCTCTCCTAATCATGGGTGTCAGAACTCATTAGCTGTTTAGAGTCCCCAGGGAATTTGTCAAAACCAAGAGGACAAATTCTACAAGGAACAGGGAAAGTATTAGCAGTCCTCTGGTCATTTGTTGGTATATTTGATATTTCAAAGAGATTACTTACAGCTATGTGCCCTTGGGCAGGTTACTTAACTTCTCTGAGCCTATTTTCTCCCCTGTAAAATGAGGATAATTAAAGAATCTTCCTCACAGGATAGTGAGGATTAAAGTATATAACATATACAAAGTTCTTAAGACAATGCTGGCACATAGTAAGTGCTATGGACTGAATTGTGTTCTCCCAAAATTCATGTGTTGAAGCCCTAATCCCCAATGTGAATGCATTTGGATATTGGGTTTATAAGGAGGTCAAGTTAGATGTCGTGAGAGGGAGCCCTGATCCAAGGGTATTAGTGCCCTTATAAGAAGAGACACCAAAGAGGTGTCTTGGGGTCTCTTCCCCCTCTTCCCCCCGCCATATGAGGACACAATGAGAAGGCAGTCATCTACAAACTGGAAAGAGAGCTCTCACCAGTAACCAAATGGACCAGTACCTTCATCTTAGACTTTGTAGCCTCTAGGACAGTGAGCAATACATTTCTGTTGATTAAGCTACCCAATACGTGCCATTTTATTAGAGCAGCCTGAGCAAACTAAGACAATAAGCATTTATTAAACTTTGGCTACTGCTGCCATATTTATTATTTGATATCATATGTCTCCCACCTAAAATTTCTCAAGCTCTTCTAATGACCTCTGGGGTGTTTTTCCTCTGCTTGATAAAACTACCAAAGCCAAAAAAAAGTCCACCTGACCTTTTTACTGCTTTGGTTTCAAAGCAAAATTTAACTTTGGACTTCTAACAATAGAAATGATTATATATAAAGAAATCAATGTTGTGCCCATTTCTTCAGGTTTTCAGCTTGAAACCATCAGGCAGGTGGTAAAGGTTTTGGGTTTCCTGTGCTGAGAATGCCCCAGCTGATGGCAGACTATGCTTTCAATTTTGAATAAAATGAGTGGAAGATATCTGAGAAATTCTGCTCTTTCTGCTTGAGTGAATACCTGTCATGCTTCTTACATCTACTGAAGCAATTAACACACACAAAGCTATATTTGCTAAGCCAGTGCTCCCCAATGGGGGTGTTAGCTTATACCAGTGAATAGCAAAGACCTCTGAATTTTTCAGCAAGCTCATTTTTCCCTGGGTTCCCGCCCAGCTAGCCATGGAGCAACTCCTGTATATGTGCTGGGCACCCTCCACCTGGTTCTATTCTCCTCCTTTGTATTTACACTTTTACCTTCCCCACAGTAAGAACTGCCTAGTATTCACCTGTAGGCTCAACCAGACCTCAGAGCTCTCCTATCAGCTCACATCCTATCCTTTCCACAGAGGCTTTGGGTAACCCAGGACTCCCAACACTGGCCGCACATTAGTGTCAACTCAGGGAGTTTTTAAAAAAACACCAAAGCCTGGGGCTGACCACACAACAATTACATCAGAATCCAGGGATGGAACATGGGCAGTGGTGATTCTAATTTGCTGATCAGGTTTGAGACCCCTGGAGTGGCCTTAGTTTGGAAGTTCAGCTCCATTCTGGTCTTGGATTTCAGTTCTGCTCTGTAACCTCATCTTGTCTCCCAGGTTGAGTACCTGGTTCTTGGCCTCGTACCTCTGTGCCTGATTTATCAGCCTGATAACCAGGTTTTTGCCCAAAGTTCTCATGCCTTATTCTCACCATCCCTCCATTTGCCCCTCTCCAGGACTAGAGGTAAGTTCTAGAATCCCATCCTTATTAAGAAGATCTTATCCAGCTGTCAAACCTTTCAGATGCTGGCCAGAAGCCTGCCTGTTGGCTTAGGCCAGCTGCCTGCTGTAGGACGCCTGCCACTCTCTCCTCTTGATTTAGCATCCAGAGTCCCTCTCTCTGATTGGATCCTCTCAGGTCACCTGCCCACATATCATCTGGACACCACTCTGTATCTGGACTGGATGGAGGTCCCAATATCTGCTGTAGGTTTTCACATCACCAACCTGATTATATTCAAAGGATTATCTTTTACTCTGAGATTATGTCTTTACTCATTTTATGGTGTTGTAATGCTATTTTTCTTAAGAAATGATGGCAATAGTAGATGGCAATAACATCTTGGCAGAATTTTAAAAGAAAAAGTGGGCAACCTTATGACTATTCAAGGGTTTTGGTTTTGCTTTTTACTTATTGGACAACAAAATCCCCAGACTTGGAAACCACTAAGCTAGATAATCTCACGTTATCTCCACCTCCAAATGGTAGCTCAACCATAATAGACAGGTCTGGTTTCCGGATCTCAGGACCGCTCTCTCAACTTGGTCCATCCAACTGCCTCTCAGGGCTGTGGCCCTTTTCTGGCCACAAGCTCCCACACTCCTTTCTCAAATCACACCTCCCTGAATGGCAACCCCCCTCCTATATGTGGTCTTGGATCAAGTTCTCATTCCAGCAAGCAACCTAAGAGCAAAAATATTATTAGTAATACCCTGTAGGGCCAGAGGTTTTACAACTAAGAGGCACTTGAGAGCATCTAGCTCAGTGGTTCCCAAGCCTGGGGATTTTATGGTCCAATAAGTTAAAAAAAAAAATCACAAAAAACTTTGGAGAGTTATAAGGTCACCTATTTTTTAAACATTTTTATTTTGCTAAGATGCAGTTGCCACCTACTATTACACTTCATTTCTTAAAAGTACATTATACATTTAGAAAGTCAGGACAGACATAATTTCAGATTAAAGGCAATCCTTTGACTGTAACCACTGTCGTGTTATGAAAACTGCCTACAGTGTACTTATTTTTCTTACTTCAAGATATACCAGTGAAAGCTTGGTCATGGATTAGCATTTGTTTCAAGGCAGATATCTGAAAACGCTTAGTTCAAATCTTATATTTTACTGTCAAGGAAATTGAGACACAGAGGGTTACATTATTTTCCCCAGGTCACCAGTAGGTCAGCAGTAGAATCCCAAATTGTGTGGGAGTAAATATCGGAGCCCTGATTAAAAACCAGCTCTGCTTTATTTCAAAGCCTGAATCAATGATGCAGTTCTAGATTCTCAACTTCTTGCCATCTTTTTAAAAAATGTATAGGATCAAGGGCATACTTCTAGATCTTCAGGTTTGGGGCTTTTCTTTTCTTTTGTTAATATACAGCACCCAACACCTACACCCATAATTCTTGCTGCGTGATCTAAGTGTACTCTGGAAACCAAAGGGTAGAACATAGCCTACCTTCCATGTAAACCCAGCCCTCACAAAACACTTAATACATTAAAGATGCGGCTGGGGACACTGAATCTGAGTTTGAACTTAATGATCTTGGTGATCTCTGAAGGTTCCCATGAATAGTCCCAGAGTCACTCTAATCTGCATTTGTGTACATTGATTAGTACTTGTTATCCAGCCTAGTCCAGCCAACACAGCCTAATAACTACAAAATGAATGCTGGTACATGCTCTAATTCCCAGGTTATCTTATTATCTAGAGATATTTGTCCTTATTATTGTTATTCTAGGGAGTCACTGTCAGAAAACAGGGAATAATTTGACAATCCTTGGAAGAAAGATTGAAAACTGTGCTGGCAGAAAAACCATTGAAATTTCTTGGTTCAAATTTATATAGAAATTATTCTGCTGGATAGGGAAAGAGGCATAAAAGGAGGCCCATTCGGCATCTCAATTCCAGAGTAAAACAAAAGACACATCACTGTTTTTACACTAATAGGCACAAGCATATAATTTCTTGGAAGGGAAAAGGACTGGGTCTTATTTATCTTTGTCTGCTTCCATACACAGTGTCTGGCACAGAGTAAATGCTCAATAAATGTTTGTAAAATTAAATGAGCTATTTCTGAGAAAAAGTAAATAGCATAGGGAAGCGACTGAGAAATACTGAGCAGGAACCAGTCAGGATGTTTACTGAACATTCGTGAAGTTCGGAATCAAAGGATTGTGGTTGGAGAAACCAAATATGATATCACTTCATATACAGTAAAGCCTTGGATTGCGAGGAACATGGTTTGTGAGTATTCCCCAAGACAAGCAAACATTTTTAATACATTTAAACATGGTAAACGAGTAATGTCTTATAATACGAGTAGTTTGTTTCCAAGACGAATTATGATCACCAAACAAGGTATTACTGTATTAATTTCCTGTGACTGCTGTAACAAATTATCATAAACTAGATGGCTTAAACAACAGAAATTTATTCTCTCCCAGTTTGGGCTGCCAGAAGTCCAAAGTCAAGGTGTCAGCAGGTCGTTCTCCCCCCAGGGGTTGAGACTCATTCCTTTCCAGCTTGGGATGGTGGTCAGCATTGCTTGGCTTGTGGCCGTTCCCTCCAGTCTCTGCCTCCTTCTTCACATGTCCTTCTCCATCTCTCCATGTCCTCTTCTCTGCCCACCTGGATAATCCTGAATTATCTCATCTTCAGATCTTTAACTTAATTTTGTCTACACAGATCCTTTTTTTCCAAATAAGATGACATTCACAGTTTCTAGGATGTGGACATATCTTTTTGGGAACCATAATTCAAACCACTATACCTCATATGATGCAAACTTTATAAGAAACCTGAAACTCATGTCTAAGCATTGACATGGCTGTGTATTACTGAGGTGTAGAGAAAAAAGTACTGCAACTAGAGAGAAGTGAAATAAAGAGGTACATGTAAGGGGGGTACTATTTCAACAAAAGTTTATTATTCCTTCCTCCTTTGAGGTGCATCCTCACCCCATGTTTCACTGTTCCAACCCAGGGAAACACAGGAGAAACGACACCTGAGGAAGGAGGAAGACAAGCCAACAAAGAAGAAGTCCTATACCGAAGAGAGGGAACAAACAGCCTTCATCTCTCAGGCCTTGAGGGTTTACAGAGAAAGAGAGGGCTAGAGATGAGAGGAGCAGATAGGTACCATCTGTCTCGCCTGCACTGTGCCAAAGTCCTGAAGGGAAGAAGCGTGCTAGATAGATTTAGGGAAGCCAAAAACAGAGGGGTGTTTTCTCCACTTCTCCTGTGAGGCTTGGGAAAGAGACCACCTCGCAGGATGCCTTCATAACAACCTGGAGCTGCTGGAAGGCCAAGCAAAGAAAGCACCTGAGTTACCACTCTGGAGCTGCCAGATGTGTAGAAGAGTCCCATACAAGGGAGGGCATGTGCCAATACAGGGATCTGATGTACAGGGCCCCCACAGTGGAGGCAGAGGAGGCCTGAAGGGCACCATCTATAGATCAGGTGGCCTGGGCTGGAAATAAATGAGAACTGCAGCAAGACTTCAGGGCATGCACAGAACCTACAAGATCAAGATGGAGCCAATTTGCCAGACACAAATGGAGCCAAGCCCACAGACCACAAGTTTGTCAGCTGCAGAAGTCAGCATCAGATGTCAGCAGGACTTGGAAGACAGGGAATCAGAAACCAGAGGATAGTACAATGACCTGGGTCTGTCATGCAAGCACCCCTTCTTCCCACCACCAAGAGGTTGTATAAACAATCCTTTCCCTCCAGACACCCATGAAACTGTATGGAGGGTCACAGGCAAAATAGTAGAAAATTGAAAAACCTACAGATACCTAAATAATCTATTGAAATTGTTGCTTGGGACTGAATTGAACCATTTGGACTTAGCTAGGTGTTCCCCACGCCCACTCTGTCTTGGCTACCCAGCAGGTTTGGAGTATATAAAAAAGACTACATTAGTCATGGAAAAGCTAAATTTTCTTTGTGCATTTGTGAGGGTTGTTTGCCATGTAAATCATGTAGTCATATTGGTGAGTAATCATAAAGTGTAATCAATTGCCATGTAATCATAAGGTTGAGTTGAAATCTACCTCAAATATTTGAAAAACTATTTCGGACCAAACCTCAGTAGTTTATCTCAGCATAGTCCTCAACATGGGGGAAATGGAAAAATATAACCTCAGGGAGCTGGAAGAGCATCAATTCTCTTAATCCCAGAAGGTGTATCCCCAAATCATCCTGTACTTCATTTCATCTTCTATTTCATTTCATGCATTCCATTCATTCCATACATACTTACAGCAGACCATCTGCTGGAGGCATGGTGCCAGGTCCTGGGATAGATAATGAATGAACCTAGGGCTCTGCTCAGGCAAGTGACTATTATCCACAGACCTTCACTAAACGCACCGGCCAAGGTCTTGGTAGGCTAATACCAGCTCTGAAAAGCCAGCCATCACTCTCCTCATTAGATAATTGTTACTTAATCAAACACTTAACAAAGCCCTCTGATTCTGTGTAGATTTTGTCTGAACCCAACATTTACGCTTTTGATTATATTCTTGACAGTATTTTGTTGTCTATTTATTTACAGAGAAACCTGCCTTCATTTATAACAGACAATATTTAGGTCACGCCAAGCATTTTTATTTTTTTCTTTGTCTGATTACTAAAAAAAGGATTGGGCTGAACAGGAAATAGCTAGATAAATAATGTACTGAAACCTCTTGCAGGATGACTGTTTTTAGAATTATTCAGGCTTCGCAGTGTTACATTCTAAAACAATAGGGGGTGAGGGTTCAATGCTGTGTTCAATTATTATGTAGATATTAATTTCTCCTTCCTTTTCATCAGTATTACACTGCTAAATCCATGTTTCACATTCTGAATAATCACTCTCTGAATAGTGAACATATTATTAATAGTCCGTTTTAATAAAATTAAAACAAGTTCCCATTTATTTTTTTTTTTACACTGCTTAGATGTCACACTAAAACATAGGGTGAAAAGAAAGAAGGACCATGTGACATAATGGAACAGGCATATAAAAGCTGCCTTCTCTCAGAATGAAGAAAAAATGTCATTTACTAACATTTAAAATACTGCAACGGTCCCTTTAGCTTTTCCCCTTGCTATGCTAGAACCAAAAAAACCCCACCCAGTGTCCTTCCATAATAATGCCAATTCTTCTCCTCCTCCAGCCCATAAGACGCACAAACAAGCGACAGGGATTTCTGTGCAAGTGCAGTTATGGTCTATCATTATTAAATGTCTCTTTGTGGGCGGGA
This sequence comes from Aselliscus stoliczkanus, assembly GCA_033961575.1. Taxonomy (NCBI): domain Eukaryota; kingdom Metazoa; phylum Chordata; class Mammalia; order Chiroptera; family Hipposideridae; genus Aselliscus; species Aselliscus stoliczkanus. Next base: position 125,888,237 of record CM066731.1, read on the forward strand.
GAAGCGCTTCATCACAAACAGCCATTCATCAGCACTCTTGGAGCCGCTCACATCTGACCTCAGCAGCAATAATGCCACATCAAGTAGGCCAACTACCCAGTTTAGCAGCCGAGCAGAGTGCACAAGCTGGCTCCAAGATTAAGTACGCTGCTGCAGGCTTTCATTCCCAGGAGCTCCTCGGGCTGATGTTGTATTGATTGAGAAACTTTACTAGTAAGTATCACAAACAACAATAGCCAGGTCAACAACTGGCGATGCCTGAATAAAAATTCCCCATGGGGTGCACTCTGGGCCCAAGCTCCCCTCTCATGATGTCTGAGTACAGGTTGAATAAGGTTTCCGAGGAAGAAAAGAGTGAGGACCTGCAGTTGGAAATGACATTTAAGCAAGTCCACATGGGAACAGGATGAAAGACAATGATGTAATTATCTATTCCCCAGTTTCCAACCGCCACACAAACCTGTCACTTCTCAGTGTGCCTATGTTCTCTGAGCCTTCCACTTCTTGCTTTTAGTGCTTGTTGGGGTCTATGATGCCTAAGCCCCATATGCAAATGCAGGCAGCTTTTAGGTTAGACAAAAAAAATATATAAATATATAAATATAAATATATATATATAAATATATATAAATATATATATATATATATATATATATATCCTTATAATATTAACCAAGTCATTTTCACTTGAGAAATAAAATGGGAACATTCTGGCATATATTTTCCCCATACCCTAAGAAAGGCATTTAATTTTACCTCTTACCAACTGAGCACCAATAAGAGAAATGAGAATATATATCCCAAGCATATTTTCATAACCAAATTGTAGTTTTTCACAAGGTAGTGTTTATGAAAATGGCTCTTGTTGTTGGGAGGGGTGCTTGTACCACAGTAAATAAATACACATAAATCAACTGTAGGCAGTAAAACTCAGACTCCTGGGGGAAATAGTATAGTACCCAGTACTGATGCACACACACATGTGCATACGCACACATGTACTTTCCCACACATTAGATGTGAACGTTCTCACACTCTCATATCACATGTATGTAGGATCGGATGCTACTCAGTTCACAACCAGGTTCTATTCTCTTGGAGGAAAAAGATGCTATTCTCCTTCCAATGTTTCTGTGAATGCTTCTCTGACCTCCTTTCTTACCCTCCCAAAGTCAGGGTTAACCATTACCTGTTCTGAACTCTTTCCATCCTTTGTACACACTTTTATTTTCATACTAAATGTTAATTATGAGTTTGCTAGTCTGTCTCTTCTTCAAGATTATGAACTCCTCAAGAGAAAATATTTTAATGTAGTATTAATTTTTGCCTTCTTAGGGCTCAGTGCAGTGCCCTGCACATAGCAGGTGCTCAATAAATCTGTTTCGATTCAACAATTGACTTGGACATGGTAGATATAACTAGTTGTCCATCCAATAACTAATTTATCCTTCCTCTTACCATTAGGACCACAGCTTTCTCAGGGGAGCAATGCCCCTAACTTAAAAAAAGATCTTTACCTCTTGTCAGATTGAAAGTTTACAGGTTGAGTCTGTCTAGAGAGTTCTTATTTTCCTGATTACAGGAGCAGGCTCAGTGGACATCCACTTTTTGCCCTTCACCCTTGCTTCTTCTTCTAGCATGAGCTGAAAATTTGGGGTCTGGGAGTGGGGTAGCCAGTTTTAATATTAACATCTAGACAAGGAATGTTGGATTATATTAAGGTTTACCAGATAGCAACATCTTTAATTTAAAAAAGTGTCAGTGGAGGATAAAAACAGAAAACAAAAAAAAAACTTTGCTTCTGAAGTTATTTTTCACATCGATTTTAAGTGACAATTCTCCACCAACTGGTTTGACAATACTGACTACATTCCATAGTCATAGTTGCCGGTTGGATGACCAGCAACCTTTCCCCCCTCCATCCTACAACTATCATGTCTGTCTCATTGACAGCGATGGGGATTTATTTTATAGTCACTGAACATCATAGGTATCATTTTTGGCAATGACGAAAAGACAAACCTCAAAGGATCCCAAGTCTAGGAGATAATCTCTGTCATTATTATAATTTGATTCTCAAGTGCTATGGCAGAGATTGTGCTATAGCAGAGATTGCTAATTGCCCCTCAATATCCATACTCTCCTTTACTTTTTTGTAGTAAAACCCCTCAAGTTTTAGCTGGGTACATGGCAGCCCAGCTAGAGATTATATTTCTCATACTTCCTTGTAACTAAGCATGGCCATATGATGGTGCATTGACCAATGGAATAGCCAAAAGTAATGCAGATAAATTCTGAGTTTCGTTAAAGGAAGATAATTGTCATTTGCTTCCCCTTGCCTCATTTCTTTAGAGCTGGGATGTAGGTATAGTTGTGGTGAACTATCTTTGATCTTACAGAGTAGAGAAACCCCCTGCAACAGGAGTCCAAACCGTGGTTCATGGGCTGGATACACCACCTGTTTTTACATAGTCTACAAACTAAGAATGGTGTTTACACATTTAAATGGTTCAAAAGAATATAAAAGAGAACATTTTGTAATCTATGAAAATTATATGAAATGCAAGTCTTCATGTCCATAAATAAAGTTTTATAGCATCATGGCCACACTCATTTATTTATGTATTCTCTATGGCTGCTTATGTGCTCTAACAGCATTGTTGGGTAGTTACAACAGAGACCATGTGGCTCGCAAAGTCCTAAAATATTTACCATCTGACCCTTTACAGAAGTTTGCTGACCCCTGCTCTAGAGAATGGTGCAGCCACAAGATAGATGGTACCAGGTGATTTCATGAAATGCAGCCACTTGGCCTTCTAGGATGCCTAGAAGGTTGGTGTTAAGTTAGAGAAAAATAAACATCTACCTTGTTTAAAACACTGTTATTTGGTTTCTGTTAAAACAGTTGAACTGAAATCTTCACTAATACAAATACCATAAGACCCTTCTTAAGTATTGTCAAAGACAACCTACAATTGAATGGGAAGAAAAAGGGAAAACTGCTTCTTTCTATGAAGTGAATGCCTTATACCAATGACATTTCCATGAGCATTTGATGGGTTATTTCCCCAAGACATGTAAAAGGGACCATTGCACCTTTTTGAACAGTGAATATAATGAAACAGTGCTGACAGAAGATTATTTTAGTATTCTGGTATAAAGAGAATTGAAGTTGAAGACAGTTTGTCAGTGAGACCTTCTTTCTTTCAAATTCCCCACACTCTTCCAGGAAGCTCTTGAAGTAACAGCAACAACAGCTATAATAATAATAATAATAATAATAATAATAATAATATACTATTATGTTAAGTGAAATAAGTCAGTCAGAGAAAGACAAATACCATATGATCTCACTCATATGAGGAATCTGAAAAACTGAATGAATGAGCAAAGTAAACAGAAACAGTCTCATAGATATAGTGGAAAAACAGCATTTCTAGTTGGGAGCGGGGTGGGGAAATGGGAGAAGAGAAAGAGATTAGACAGCATAAATAGGCAACTACAATATTGCCACAGGGATATGAAAGACAGTTTGGGGAATATAATTAATAATGTAAATATTTTGTAGGGTGTCAGATGGTCACATGTCTTGTTAGGGAGACCATTTCATTGATGGAGTAGAGGCTTGATCACTGCACTATACACCTGAAGCTGATGTTGTATAATATTGTATACCAACTGTAATTGAATATATAGATAGTCACGGGATGTGGATTATACTGTGGAAGGGAGTCAGAGGAAGTGTAATAGATATATATGATATGGGGGGGAGGAGTGGGGTGGCAAACTGGGGGAGGGAGGTTGTCACTTTGAGGGACAAAAAGTATAACTATTGCACTGTGTTGTACACCTGAAAGTAATTAAAATAAATAAAATAATAATAATAATAATAATAATAATAATAATAATAATAATGTTATTGAGTGCTTATCCTATGCCAGGCACTGTTTTAAGATCTTTACATATATTAACTCTTTTAATCTTCACGTTCCCCATATCGTAGGTACTCTTATTATCATTCTCATTTTATATAGATGAAGACACAGAGACTCAGAGGAGATAACTTGCTGAAGGTTACACTGCTAATAAGTGATAGAGTCAGGTTTTGAACTCAGACTCACTCCAGAGTATATATGTAACCACTTTCTGTCATTTCTAATCTTGGCATAAAGTAATAGGACCTGATTCAGGGATTCTGTGTTGGTTAGAGAAATGGAAAGGAAGGAAAAATGGAACTGCAACAATCTCTGCATCTGCAGAAAAAGAATTCCTAGACCAAGATGGTGACATCAGTGTGGTCAATGAAAGGTAACAGAGAACCAGAAAATAGGCTCATTGCAATATTCTCCTTTCATTTGGGACATGTTTTTATTTCCTCATTCTGGCTGCCTCTCTGTGTTCATTCCTATGTATTAGGTAGATCCTCTATGTGTCTCAATCCTTGCCGGGTGGCCTTATGTAGTAGGTGCTATGTAGGGCCCAGTGATGCAGTTTCCTTGGTCTGCTGTTCCATTTCCTCCAAGAGCATCCCTTGTGTGGGTTGTGTGTGCATTCTTGTTGTAGTTGAGCCTTGATTGCTTTTGGAGTGTCAGTGGTTGCAACTGACAATCAGGCTGACTGGCTGTGAGGATTGGCCACGTCCACAGCATACGTGCAGCTGTGTAGGGGCTGACCCCACACAGTGAAATTCGCTCTAGCAGACTCATATGCCTGTTGAGATTACCCTTTGGATGTGCTACTTGTGAGGCTATTCAGGTAGTGCTCTGTTGTGGTTGGAAGCTAGCTTCTGGGTGTATTGGTTCGGGAGCCTCTTGGGATGGGCTCCCATGGAAGTCAAGGTCAGCAGTGCCTGTGACCAGTCCGGGGCTACCTTGTAGGAGCTACAAAGTGATCTGCAGTTGGTTGCTGCCTGTGCTTGGCCTGGAGGTGTGTGGGAGAGGCCATACTATGAACTGAGACCAGCTGCCACCAGTACCCACCCAGGGCAGCTTAGCACAAGACCCAGGCACCCTGAGGCTACCTGCCAGCTGCAGGTAAGGCTCAGCTGCTGAAAGACCCTTGGGTGGTATGTTTGTTGTGTGAGGCAGGGTCCCAGATAATCACCAGGGTGCAAGTGGTACACACTAGGTTAATGCAGATTCAGGATTGGCACCAGTGCTGAGCCACGGGCCCCTCAGAAAAGTTCCAGAGCACACTGAGGCGAGCCACTGCCCATCTTGGGCCCCGCAGACCTCCCACCCAAGAGTTGTTGAAGAAAGACTGCAGCACGGGTTGGGGCTGGTTGCCTGGCCACCAAATGTGCCTCAGGTGGTACGCAAGTTAAGTGGGGTGGCGTACAAGGGAGTCACCGGAGTGGAGTGAGCTGATGCTACTAACTTTTGATGAAGATGTGTAACAACAGGAATGCTTACACACTGCCTATGGTAGTGTAATGGGGGATAAGTACTTTGGGGGAGAAATGATTTAGTTATTGATTTACCCTATGATTTAGTTATTGCATTCCAGAGTACATAACCAAGGGAAACCCTTGCACTTATGCACAAGAAAATAAGAACAAACAAGAATGAATAAAAAAGCATTTTTTTGTGTATGTTAACAAAAAAAATAGAAACTAATGTCCATTAATGGGGAAAAGATAAATAAATTGTGGTATATTCATACAATGGGCCACTACTGGACATCGGTAAAAATCAGTAAATGATACTTACATGCATTTAACATGGATGAATCTCATAAAACAATGCATAGCAAAAAGAGCAATTCACAAAACTATACATACAATATGAGTCTATTGATATATTGGTTCAAAAACAAGCAAAACCAAGCAATATTTTAAGAATATATCTACACGTATTAAAAAATAAAGAAAGCAAAGGAATGATAAAATTCAGGATAATAGTTACCGTTGGAGGGGAGGAGGCATACTGTGTGAATAGTACATTGAGGCTTTAAAGGTAACTGTAGTGTTGTTTTTCTTAAGCAAGTAATAGACATGCATGTATTTGTTTTGTTATTCTATAAACTGGGCATATACTATATATATATATATATATATATATATATATATATATATATATATATATGATGGCATTCTTAATTTTAAAAATGTAAGAAAATGGCTCAAGATACGAGTATGAGAATATTTACTTCAAAATTTGGGGTTGCAAAGTGGAAAATCTGAATTCTTATCAATAGTGGACTGGATAAATATTGTAATAAATCCATATTATGAGATATTATGTAGCTATTAAAAATTTTAAGTCCAATACATATACATTGACCTGGACAGATGTCCATAACATATTAAGAGAAAAAAAGTTATTAAAAAAATGCATGTATCATCCATTTTAGTAAACAACCACAGTAGAACCACCAAATGAAACTATATATTTGTATATGTTTGCATGAGCATGAGAAACGAATATGGAAAGAAACACAACTGGAAAGAGGTTGCCAATTTCCTTCCCTTCAGCTATTCTCTCACTCATTCCTCGTTAGAATTATAATTAGTTTTTATCTAGGCATACTGCTACCCAGAATAAGACTACATTTCCAAGCCTTTTTTACTATAGGTGTGACTATGTAACTCAGATTCCACAATAAAATGTGCTTAAAGCGAAATTACTGAGATTACTCATATGGAGGAATTCCCCACCTCTTTTATACAGAAGGTGCCAAAAAAAATGTATACACATTTTAAGAAAGGAAAAAACTGTATCAAAATTGTAATGCTCAATATATACCGATAACTAAAAAGAAATACAAGTCATGTGTATACATGTTTTTGGCCTTTCCTCTTTCTTCTGGCCTCCATTGGCTGGAGCTCCAACAGCCATTTTGGGATCACGAGGTTACTGTGAGGATAGCAGCCATGAGCTGAGATAGTGGCGAGAATGAGAGAAGCTCCTCACGGAGCCACTATCTCAGTCCTAGACACCACACCTCTGGACATCTTTCAGGTGTGAGAGAAATAAACTTGTATTCTGTTTAAGTTATTTTTTCTGGTATATTTCAATTATATACAACTAAGCCTGATGCTAACTGATACACATGCCAAATCTAACATTGGTAATTTTAGGAGAGTGAAATGTTGAAAGCAAGTGTAGTGTAAGAGGTGGAGCAGTCTCAATTTTTTTCCTTATATTTCATATGCTTTGACTTCTTAAAACAAGCACAAATTACTTCTATAATTTAAAGACTCTCAAAATAACTTTTAAAAAGAAGGAAAAGGAAAGCCTTCCAAGAATGTCTGAATGTCCTTGATGCCAGGCTTCAGAACTTTCCCTTTGATTTCACAGATGAGAAAACAGAGGCCTAGAGTTCATACACGGAGTCAGAGGTGGGCTAGAACTAGAACCCAAATCTTTGGGCTCCCAGTCCAGTCTCTTTCTTTAACAGCAAACAGAAACTATTTTAAAAGATGAGACCCTGAGAAAACTGAAGGTTGTCAGGAACAAAGTATAAATAGTCTGGTTTCTGATAGGTTTTGGATTTGCGTGAGATATCCAGGTGGCTACTTCAAAAAAAATAAATAAATAAATGCTGGCTCCATGGAAGGTAAGAAACAGATTTGAATCCAGAAGAATTAACTGTTTTGTTCTAGAACCTTCTTATATAAGACTTGGCATTGTTTTAAGTAGCTAAAACCTGTCTAGTGAGTTAGACATGTGACAAGCTTTAAAACACCAGAAATCTTTTATTTTCTGACTTGTCATTGGAAAAAAGAGCATCCCAACCAAGACCTGAAATGGGGACTTCCTTCCCTCTTTACTAAAGAAATATTTAAAATTCTTAAATGTGAACTTATAGATACAATTAGATGATTAAACAGCATGATATAAATTGAACAAAATATAATTTTAAACACTTGTAAAAAGTAATAAAATCTTTCTTTACCTAAAATGAAAATCAGCTTAGGGTCATATTTTTGAACTATGACTTCCGACACATTTCTGAAATTATATTTTGTTCTCAGTAGATTTTAGCCTTCTAGAAAATGATTTGCATAACACTCTTTTGTTCACTTGTGGAAACTTAAGTAGACAAAAAGATAGGGCTCTTTGAAGGTTAAATATAAAAGTCAAGATAAAAATCATTTCACTTCACTCAAATTCATTGCCTTTCATCACATTTTATCTACAGTGGTTTAGTCAATGTTAGTTTAGTCATTCTTGCCTGCTATAGACAACATAGAGCTCAGACTTGATCATTCTGCCTATTCCTTTACTAACTTGGGCATCTTTCATTTTCATGCCTCTTGCCCTCTACAATTATAGAGTTGAAGTAAGGTTTTATAGAAACTCTTTGGTGCTTTTTCAAATCATCAGCTCAAAACATGTAAAGAAAAGACTTATTTGCTAATACTGATTTTTCCTGAGTTTTTCTCATACACAAATATGACAGGAGTTACATACACATTATTAGAAATGGGTAATTGTTACTTTGTTGAAACTGAGCCTTCCTCATCTACTCTCATGGAGAAAGAGCGCTTTCCATTTTTTTCTACAATTCTAGAAAATGGAACTAATTAAATTTCATTGTCACTAATGCAAGATCGCTATTGTGTTCTATGGAATTTAAAAAAACAAAATACACAGTACTTAGAGTTTTTTCCCTTGTCTCTAAAATATAATCGACTTCTTAATAAACTAAGAAGCTCAGAGACGTAAGGGAGTGTTTGGTAGCACTTCAACATTTCAGATAACATGTGTTGCTAATGGCCTTTCTACTCATCTCCCTTCACTCACACACATATCTGTGGGACAGAGCACGTACTGAACTTGAGTATCAAACACCAGAGCCAATTTATCGCAGGTGATAAGGAAACAGTCTTACCTCTCTAAACAGTTCATTTTTCAGTGCCAAACGCAAAGTGTTTAGTAGGCATTTTATAGGTCATATATCCAATACACCATAAGACATCTGTAGTTGCTCAAGCTAAAAGTCCTTCACTAGGGATGAGTTCACATTGTGTGTGTGTGTGTGTGTGTGTGTGTGTGTGTACTCATGCATACATATGCATATGTGCACAAAAGGGTGCCCAGAATATTCTTTGGGAATTTTATAGAAACAGCTTTGATGGTTGGCCCTGCATCCTCCTCTATGAGACATTCTGATGAGCAGCATCCTAGGTGTTTTGAGTGCTGAGTTCTAGGCCCACGCATCTGCAAACAGATTGTGTGATCTCAATGTATTCTCTTCACGGCTCTGGCTTCAGGTTTCTCGTTTATCAAATTGAAATGGCAACTCTTCCTCTCCATAGCTCACAGGATTGCTGGCAGTGGGAATAAATGTGAGCAAGCCCTCTGAAAGCTTGATAGCACTATGGAATCAAAGGCACTCTCAACAAGGATAGATGAAGCGAGAGGAAGTAAACTCCTAGCGCATTGCTTGGCAAGATCACTATACAACCAATGCAGAGTAATTTCCTAAGCAAGGAGAATGAGTCATATAACAAAAGGTCTTGATTAAGACATATCTGGGAAAATAAAACAGGCCTATCATTTTATAGTATCTCTATGTGCCTTAGATACAGTGTCCATAGACAGAAAGAAGGGAAACGGGCCAGTGGCTCTGGCAAGCCCCTTTGTTACCATCCCAGCATCCCCCAGGGGCTGCACCAGACCCAGGGCAGGAAGAAAGCCTCACCCCTCCCCGCAGCCCACTTAGTGAATCACCACATTGTAAAGTGTTCAACAGTTTTTACATGAATAAAATAAAAATTAAGTTTCCTGGGTGTATATGGTTTTCACAGTAAGTCTGTGTTAATATTTCCTAATCATAGTGACCTCAGCCTGCCAGAATGCACAGGCCCCTAATCCTCGCTGTAATGTTTTCTCATTAGCCACGGAGCACTGCCACACCAGTGGCAGCGACCAAGCACCGCCTCAGGCACCACTGGAATTAATTACGAGAAGAAACACTGCTGTTTTGAATTGTCATCTTGAATTTATCACTTGCCACTTAATGTAACTCATCTGACCTAATACCTCCATCGTGTCACCAGGGGCCTTGGCACCGGTTTCGCCAGGGTAATAGCAGGGGGGTTCTGTATACCTAATGTGGCTGAGACGCCAAACACACAGCTGCTGGAGGCCTGGTTAAAATCCTACCCTGGAGGCAAAGCATGCTAACAACGCCCCTAGCAAATTGCAGATTACCCAGACGTCATGTTCTATCGGAACCTAAGAGTGATTCCAAGGTAAGCCCCATACACCTAATGTCTGCTGCTTGGAGAAGATAATCTTTCATTTCTGTGGCTGGAACAGCCCTCACCATTTGTTTCTCTCATGTTTTTCAGAATAATGAAACTGGCTATTCACGTATGGAAGGAAAAGTGGCTCTGGGGGAACCTGTGGTACTGGGGCTGGGGCCCTTTTCTTATAAAGCCCGAAGAAACTTCTTATTAAATTACTCACACAAAGAAATGCAATTTCACCATAGGTTATGTTTCACCAGGAAAAGGAACAAAAGTGTAACCCAAGTTGAAATCTGTGCTGTACTTTGGCTGGGCTACAATTTACACTGCACTTGTGAGGGTTATTTTGCATTAGCTATTTAAAAATGCACATTTAATAAAGGAATTAATGATTTGGCTAGTTTCATTAAGCCTGAGAAATCATTTCAGTATGAAAAATCGGCTTTGATGCATGCTCTGAACAACTGTCCTCTAAATCAAATTTTTCATGTGTAAGAGCCATATACTTGAAACCAACAGTTTTCTGCCCATTTTCGATTCACCTAAATGTCATTGCTTCTATTTTACTCTTTCAGTTCTGCTATGGCTTTTATTTCTAAACATAACATATATGCATATGGATATGTGCATATATATATGTGTAAATTCTAGCAGTCCCTAGAAGTTTATAGGTATGATAACATAATACCATAATATAACACCAAACCAATGAAAATTCTACTAATGAAATAAGTAAAATAGATTTACTTTGATAATGACAACCCCCAGTCTATTTCATAGAAAAAAAAACATTTCCTTCTGTTACACTCTACACTATGCATAAAAGACTCTGGGAGATGTATAATGCAATATAAACATTAATAGTTACACGATTGTGTTGTTTTAGAAAGACTATTTATAGAGAAAATACAAAATGCCTCCCCAAAGTATACTTAGACCTAAAGCCACCATAATCTTCCTGCTCATACAGCAGGAAATCTAATACACCAGCTCAATAAACCTGTAGGAAACAAAGGTTTTATGTAGCATTAAGTGTCACAATATTAAAATGCCCATATTACTTTCAATTGCTCTTATAAGCTTCTTTTTAACAATCCAGAAAGTTGAATGTCATTAGGAGAACATTGCTCTATGCAGTAAAGGATAGGAAAGAAAAAAATAGAAACCTTGCCCTTTCACCTAGGTTGATCTCTGATTAATACATTGGCACTTTTACACAAGGGCCTCTCTCCTTCAGACTCTCCTATTTTATACCTTTTGGTCTGTCAGGGCATGTTCTGTAACAGGTGACATAACGTGTAAAAGGGTGTCAAAAAGCCTTGACTGCAATGCCAGCTCAGTCACATCACCTCTTTCAGAGTTGATTTCCTTTCCTGTAAATGGAACATTGTATGCTATGGGCTACTGAGGCTATAATTAAATGCTGCAAAGTATTTTCAAAATACCAAGTACTTCACTTCACAAATGCTCATTACAAATGGTAATGTAGCAACAACAAAGATCACCACCCCCAGAAGAGTAAGTTGCCCCCAACAGGGACAGTTGCTTTTGTGAGTTCTGCAGAGCATCTAGCACTCCATAGCTGCCTAATTAATACCTAATGACAATGATGAACCACTGGTGATATTCAGGGAACTAATTGGGGTCTTAGAGTATCTCAGAAAGTTTCAACTTAATGGCCATTAAATTAGAGTAGCTTCTATTTCTATTGCACCTGCCAACTCCCCAAACTTTCTACAAACAGAAATTCATTAACTGAAATTCTTTAATGAAATATTAATGGTACAGAAGTAAAATAGGAAGACTTAAGAAGTACCTAGGGTCAATACACTAATAGTGTCTTTTAAGCAACAACGTCCCCCTTTCTGTTGCGTGGGCAAGCTCAAGCAAGGTTGCCTGACATTCCTGCAACTGGAGTTAGTGGATCTGAACCCACTGGGCTGTCTTTTGCATTTCTCAAAGTTGAGGGTGAGCTGAAGGCATTTTCAATAAATAGACAACCTCTTAGGTTTCTGTGAGCTATTGGACTAGAGAGACTTCGTGGTATTTGCTCGTAAGGAAGCGTAATATGTTACAACACATTCATGAAGGACTGGAGCAGTTTGCATTCAAGTGATGGCAAAAATGCTCCCTCTGTGCAGATGGTTTAAAGACTGCGGCCTATGGGGGTTCTGTGGCCATACCTACCCCAACCCTTGTGGGCTAGGTTATCCTTTCCCCATCTTTCAGGAATATCCAAATTGTTAACTTTCACGGTCCACCACCCCTACAAGCCCTCTTCAGGCTGGCCTTGGTGCAAAAGCTCTATGAAATCTTTGCTGATCTTTAGATATTTTTAAATGACTTAAAATGAAACATTTTTAAAATCCTGACTGTTGGCTTTAAAAATGTACCAGGGCATGCTGGGAATCAATGGCATTTAGTGCTGCTGCCTCGTAAAAAAAAAAAAAAAAACACAAAAAAAAACCCAAATCCTAAATGGTTCATCCTAATGTTATTGGCAGATGTGGTTTTATACTTTTAAATTCCTTGGAGTTGCTGGAAAGGAAAAGAGAACATGTAGATATGCCTATGCAGATGAAATGACATCATAAAATACCTGACTATAAAGCAAGGGGGCTCTGCGGCTGGATTACGTGTTATTGAAACAGGGACCTAGAGTGAAGGAGAGGCGCATCATTTGCGACTGAATGTTTTCAATTACTTTTTATGGTGCTTGGTCATTCTCACCACAACATGGACATTGGGATGAAAGATTATTTTACATTCTATGTGAAAGAAATGCACATGCAGCATTTACATTGCAAAGAGAGAGGCCCTGTTGCCTCTCACCACTCTACTGAAATATGGCAAATCTATAGCAATACCTATACACAGTCACCAAAATGATTCTTTTTCTGTCAAATTACTCCTGTTCATCGTAATATCCAATTTCACCACAATTAGCTACATATTCCACAACCTGGTAATACTTGTCACATTGGTATTTCACATCAAATAGACTCCATTTCCTTCTGGACTGGAAATGCAATTATAAAACATGTATCTTTTTTTTTTTTTTGCAACAATTGCTAAACACTTTTAAAATGCCCATATTATTATAGTTTAAGGACCCAAGACAAAGAAAATAGGCCATCTGATGGGAGCTGCAACCATGGTGCAAACACCTCTGATGTAATTAACTCTTCCAGGTGGAACTTGCTATGGCAGGGGCCTGCTGAAAGGACACAAGCTCAGGACAGGCACAGAGGAAAGCTGCTCCGCTGAGCAAGGGCTGTCATGCATGAGGGGCCTTGCACATAGATCCCTGGCCATTATGTTTTTGCTTCTTCTGTGTTTCCAAAGAACAGCATAGACCACCCCTCCCCACCAACCTCCCACTCTGCCCTTTGACTTATTCATAATATCTTAGTTGGGGCTAGGAAGAGGGATTTTCATACAAAATATTTTTCACCGCCTGGAAAACAATCTCCCTCAAAGCTAATTCCTAATGCTCATGACTGCGAGGCTGGGCTCATTGCAGCCATTGTCATGCAAACACAGTTGTAAGTAATAATGTGGCCTTTAATGACAGAATGATGGACCTGCCAAACACTTGCTCCTGCCATAGACTGCTTGCATTTCCCTGCTGGAGAGCACAGAGATGCCCATCTGGGAGTTATTAACATATCCTCGTCAATTCAGAACCGACTTTAACATAATCCATATTTGTTGGAGAAAGTCCAACATCAGCTTGAGAACAGCAGTCACGTGCCTCCATGACACATTTCAAACAGCACACACGGAGCATGCTTGGGCGGCTAAGCAATTCAGAAATGCAAATAGCTGAAGCATTCTCCTGACTAGATAAAAAGGACAAATCCCTTTTGGCAAGAGACTAGATGCCCTCTTAACGTCGCAGGAAAACAACCAAAACCAGAAAAGGTATGGATTTCAGGGGCAGTGATTTGGGTTTGGTGAGTCACCAGGAAGGCATCTCTTTGAGTTTATTCCAATCGTGTTGGTGAAATCAATCTCAAGTCAAACCTTGGACTTCCACTGTTGCCAGGCAGAGCTGGTTGTTTGGGATGCAGGAATACAGATGCTTTTAAACCAACAGCGTTGTGCATTGTACACCTGCTTGTAGACATACGTATAAGCCAAGCCGTTCCCTTTAAAAACACAATAAAGAGCGATGGGTTCCATTTCAACATTGTCTCGGTTCTCTTTCTGAATGGGTCATTGACTATAAACACATTACTGGAAGAAATAAATGTGAGTCCTCCTGAAATTAAATTATATCCAAATATCACGTCAGGATCTGGAAGTTATCTCCAAACAAGGCACTAGTCTTTGTGGATACAGTACACCCCCAGGCCCATACTTATTCAATGATTTTTACATGCTGAAAATACAGTTACATCAGCTAAATTCCTTTGGTTGATAGATATTAGTGGTATTTGTACTTTATAAGTGAATTAAATTAAAGAATAAGGGAGGAAAAAGCATTTCCTGGAGGCCACCACCCATTCCTATGGATGTGGATTTGCGTGAAACTGCAATAAAAGCCTATTTTTAGATTATGTAAACCAAAGCCAAACACAGATTCCTCCTTCAGATATTAAAATGGACTCACATGGCTGTATCACTAGATAGTAATTGTACCACTCTTTAATTTTCTGTACTTGATAACTATGTAGTGCTTATGTGAAAGAATGTTCTTAAGAGATACATGTTGAAATATTTAGGGATGAAGGGTTATGACATCTGAAACTTAAACAGTTCAGCAAGAAAATAATCACAATCTACATACACTGAAAAAGAAAACAAATGTGGCAAAATGTTTACACTTGGTGAACCCAAGTGAAGGCCATATGCATGTTTCTTGTACCAATTTGGTAACTTTTTGGTAGGTTTAAAATTTTTCAAAATACAAAATTGGAAAGAAAAGAAATTAGACTCAGATACTAATATGGCATTTTGAAAAATAGAATTTGCCGTTTGGGGACTTTCTCTTGTTTACTGTTAACATTTTCCTCATGTTCTTTGCTTGATGATAACGTTTTGTTTAAGAGGGGAATCTCTTGGAAGGAGAAGGAAACAGAGAATAAGAAAAACTGAGGGGAAATACCACACCGAGGGACTGGAGGATGAGGTGGGCGAGAAGGAAAATGGGAGGAGTGAGATAGGAGAGAATACTACTGAAGGGACGAGAAGGCACACCTCGGGGCAGCTCTCAGCCAGAACAGTTTCAGGGGCAGTCACAGGGGAGGGATGCCCTGAGTGCGAAGAAGGTCTGGCAGAATGGGGGGCAGAGGTCTTACCTGCAAGGAAGGGATAATGCTATACCATTCTCTTCCTGCAAGCGGAAGTGGACAGGGCAGCCCAATCACGAATGGCAGCATGTACTTTCTTCCAGTAGAGAACCGAGTTCAGCCATAAGCCAGCGTCAGTGTGCCCCCTCCCCCACCACACACACACCCTGGCATGAGAACTCATCAGACTCTATTAGCAGGAAGGGGTTGGGCTGGCAGAGAGGGTCTTTACCCTTTTGCTATGTCTCTACCTTTGTGGTTTGGGAATGCTGAAAAAGTTTTAACTGTGAATATAAAAATTAGAAAATAGCAAATAATTCCCTTCATTAGGATATGTATATAGTTTTTATTTTTATTTATTTATTTATTTATTTATTTTTGAGGGCAGTGTCACTGGCCCTCATATGTGGGATCCGAACTGGGGCCGCTGGCGTCCCAAGCCAGCTCTTAACCACCATGCCACTCGGCTGGCCCTGTATATCGTTTTTAATTCATCCTGTGAACTGCAGAAAATGATGGTGGTGAAGGGTCACTACAATTGTTCAGCTGAGGTTAGGAGTTGAGATGTGCCCAGAAAAAGTGTTTGTAACAGTAAGTAGCCATCAGACCAGGAAGAGGTACAGATATAAACACCTGGGGGAAGTGAAGGGCAGGGACAGACAGGGAGCACAGGGGCAATAGGTCTGATGTGTGGGAGCCACAATTCAGTGGGGAACTCTCCACTGTGGACTCATCAGCCTCAGAGCCCAGAAATTTCCATGGGCTGATCCCCAAGAAGCCAAGTGAGCCAAAGTCTGATTTTGGTCTTGAAATAAATTGAGGCAGGAAGTTTAGGGGAGCTGCTTGCCTGTCTTATTTGTTATATACAGTTCTAAATCGTTCAGAGCAATACTATGTGTTTTCAAGGAAAGAAAGAACCTCAAACAGAGTTTCAGAACTCACCGTCAAGGTTAAGTAATCATAGTTAAACAAAAGACCCTGGGAGTCTATAGACCCATGAGTAGAGAAATGCTGTCCACCCTCTCAACATCATGATGTCTTTGTGTGGCATCTTCTGTTTTTCTGCTCCATTTGAGTGTCATTTAAGTCTGATCTTCCTTATAGAAATATATTGTGGGGTGGAGGGTAGGATTTGTTCAGGGACCTGCACTGTCGTGAAGATGGCCCGGGCAGAGAGGCTTGAGCTCCCTGAGCTAGTTGGCTTGGGGATCAGGTCTGGAGCTGTGTCCTCCATGGTTTGCTCCCATGGAGTTCAGGACATCTGGCTTCCTTGGTTGCAGTGGGATTTTGCCCTGAGCATTCAGGAGGATGAAGAGTGTGGGGTTTCCATGAGGGCTTTGAGGGAAACGGCAAATGACTAATATAAAAGCTTAGTCTGAGAACTTAGCATCAAACATTAAAAATCATATTCTAGGGAAATCATATTTATTCTTGTAAATATGGCAACTCCTCAGCCAAAGGCAGCAAATGAGGTGTCTGTGCCTTCACATGATGAGAGGTTTGCTCAGTTCACACTGTGAGGCAAATGTATATAGGATATTGCCAATTCAAGCTGATTACTGCCTCATTAGGATTATTTGGTAATTTACTTGAAAGCTGAATTTCTCACAAAAGTAAATACAGTCAGTTGCTTGAGGTAAAGAGGGACATCGTGCGACCTCTCCAACACATGCCAAGGTTCCTGGGCTCAAACATGCTTCCTTCCTTCTATGGTCCTATAGAAGACTTATTCCTACAGACATCTCCTAGGGCCTGTGCCATGGGCATTCATACTTTTAGACTGGCCGTGTTGAAAGAAACCTACATTTAACAGAGCAACCCTACCAGCAGGTATCTTATCTCCCACCTATTTAATCATGGAACCTGAACTCATAAGAGAATAATAGATAGGAAAGTAGAGACACTGGATTGTTAGGAAAGATCTAATATGGATTTCTGTCCAGTTAGACCAGAGCATCCGGAAAATGCAAGAGTTCTGAAAGGGGGTGAAAAAGGAACACCAAAGACATACAGGGAAGATGCGGCCATTGCTGATTCCCAGGCCTACAGCGCAACACCCTGGCATGTCTGCAGCCAGCCTCACTCCTCTCTCCCCACAGGCTCCCTACACTGAGCCACACCTGAGAATTCAAAGTGCAGCTTGTCAGCCAAGTTTTAGAACAAACTTGGGTGTCTTGACTGTCGTAAAATGGTAGTACCTGGGAAAGGTAAGACATAGACCATTTCATAGGGCAATTAATTTTAATTTTAAAGATAGGTTGTTTTAGTGCCTTGTGTGCACTCCAACTATATAAATAGGGTGCTATCAAGTCAAAGAAGCGAGATATCAATTTCTAAGGCACCACTCTACTCCTGCTTCTTCAAGGGTATGGGCACAACTATCCACTTCTGGCAATCACTAATTTCCTCACTGGATTGAAGAGTTGTAATCCACAACTTGTGTATTTGAGGTCTCTTCCCTTGGGGTTAAAGTCACACCAGTGACAGGAATAGGCCACTTCCACACCTGTACTTACTGAATCTGTTTCTTTTCTCTGTCTTCTCAGGGGGAACAGATGGTCCCCTGCTCCCTGGATCTATCTATAGGTGGTAGACAGTCAAGTCTATGTGTGAGAGAGATACCCAGTACCCTGCATCAGCCAAAATGGACCAGGGCAGTGGCTCATACACGTTAGCCACATCAGCATCCCCCTGAGGATTTGTTAAACTGCAGGTTGTTGGTTTAGTCCTGTCTCAGAGTTTCTAATTCAATAGGTCTAGAGTAGGGCTAAGAATGTGCATTTCTAACAAGTTCACTAACGCTGATGGTGATAGTCTGAGGGTTGCACCTTGAAACCACCGGGTCGGTTATGCTGCAGTAACAAATAACACCCAAATCTCAGGTTTATTTTCCACTCATGTCTCATGTCTATCATAGGCCAAGCTGCGGCTCTGATCTCTATCATCTTCCCTCCAGGGTCCAGTGTGATGTACCAGCCTCTGACTGGAACGTTGTCAGTTCAATGGCAGAGGACAAATAGGCTGTGGTAAATTACTGGTTAGCTCTTAAAGCTTTAGCTTATAATTCACTGGCTGAAGTAAGTCATGTGGCCAAATTTGATGTTAGTGGCAATTGAGAAGCTGGACATTTTTATGAATAATTACACAGTTTACCACATCCCTCAGTGTCAGTTATCCCCTTTTTTCAAAGCAAATGAGCTCAAGTTTTGACTGGACAAACAGCTGCCCCTAATAAAGACTGAATTTCTTAGATTCTCCTGCAGCTAGGTATTGGCCAACACCAATTACAGCTAATGGGGTATAAGTAGAATGTTGGATAGTTGTTCTAGAAACCTTCCCAAAATGATGGCACATTTGTGCCCTGTGTCTGTCTGTCTGTCTGTCTCTCTCCCCCGCACCCACCCTCCTCTTTCCTTTCTCCATCCTCTTGCCTACAACGCTAGCATTTTGGAGCACTAGATCAAGGCCATTGCTCCAATAGAAAAGATATAAGGCATGTGGAGCACCATATAAGCTCCAGACTACCAACCCACACTTCAAGATGAGAAATAAAACTCTATCTTGTTTAAACCATTGTTATCTTAGGTTTTCTGTCACTCATATGTGAATATAATCCTAACTAAGGCAACCTTAGAAATGCTTTCTTTTGAAGTCTGCTCACTTCTGTCTGTAGCTTCTCATGTTCTACTCATTCACTGGCTATCTTCTGAACTTCTGAGCATATTTCTTTCCTTCACATTCCTTTTTCTCATTCTTGGCAATGCAGTGAAATTGTCTACAAAAAGAGGTCAACTATATAGCCTGTTCTTTCCAGAACACGTGCTAAGACGATGGATGTATAGACTCTGATGGTGGAGAAAGTGACAACAAGAAAGGTTTGCCTGACTAGAGCTTTCCTAAGAAACTTCCAAAATAGTCTTTATTATATAACAACAAAGATAATGTTCCTCTTTATTGCCAGACCCTCTCCTGCAATTTTGGAACATTTCTGATGCCTAGGTTTACATGATTTGCATGCCACATGATATGTCATCTGACCACAAGGCAAAATGACGAGGAATAAATAAATGTTTAAAGATGCTTGTTAGAAGCCCGTGGTCACCCTGTTTCTCTCCTTATTCACTCTGAAACCCTTATCCCCATTTCTGTGCTCTCTTTACCAGTGTTTTCCCACTCTGCTTGTTTTGCCATCTTCACAGTCAATGTCTGTTGTCCACATCTCCCCCCAGACAGAGGAAACAGCTGGAGAAGGAAAGAGGAGAGTCAACAAAAGTCGAAAGGCTGAAAAAGGGGAGAGAGAGGAACCAAATAGAAAAATGACCAGCCCCAGAGTTGGAGGGGCTCTTCCTTAGGTAAAACTACAGTCATGCATGTCCAAGTTCACAATAGGACACAGTAATGAGCTTAAGAAACTAATCCAGAATATTCCATCAATGTACAAAAAATAAGTTACCTCTCTGTTACACAAATATTAGTTACACAGACTCCGTGCATCTCTCTCTATGTACATCAAGAGTACTTCTCTTCTAATGGAGAGCCATTTGTTAGATCTCCATTTTACATGCACATCTATTGCACTAGACATCATCAGTCATCTAATAAAACAGAATGTCCCAAGATGACAATGGCTCACTGCTAAAAAACACACAATGAAACAAAAACTAGTTTTCATTGTCAAATAGGTTTGAAAAGCATGGTATACAATGCTCTTTCTCTCTCAAAGTACCTTATTCAGAAATTCACAATGTACATTAGCATATTAAAGGCTCCAAGAATTTCTGGAGTAAAGAAGCCCATTTATTTCTTATATCCAAATTTACTGAATCATAGCATCCTTTTTGTGAGTATACTATCCATTAATATCTTATGGAGTGTGTCCTTGGAACACAGTTTAGGAAACTTTCTCAAAGGAATTAAAACTATTATGTACTACATGCCACGTTATTTTTTTGTAAAAGGAGTTACTGCAACCTGCACTCTTGTGAATATTCACAAACTACTGACATTTCTGTGGGACCACACAAAACACGGCAGTGCTCAGAACCATGCGCCAGTGGCACAGAACTCTCAATTTTTGGTTTGTGCCAGTTGTCAGAAACCCAAAACTGTACTGCAAGAGCTTTAGAAGTAAAATAAATGAATTGAAATACAGTATTAACCATGATTAGTGATTAATAAAATAACAAGGAAATACCTGTCTAAAAATGTCTAGATATGGAAGGCACCATGACAAGGAGGAATGATTTGGATCAAATTATGCAAAAGAGAAAAACATGTTGAGTTTGGAAGGATACAATTCACCTTAAGTATGACATTAGCTTAGGGCTTCAGTGGCTCAGCATCCTTCTCTGCCCAGGGGCAGCAGAAACTAGAAAGAGCTTGGGCTTTAGAGCCCACTTAGCCCCATAAAGCCCTGCATTTATTGCCATTACAACATTTCTCGCAGTGCATTGTAATAATTACTCTTTGGTAGTTTACCTTATTATACTGTATGATCCCTAAGAGCAAGTGTTATCTCTTGCTGATCCCCCTATCTCCAGTTTAGGCATTCAACAATATTTGTTTAATATCTATGAGAATCCTGGATGCGTTTTGTATAGCCATACTGCAGGCTGAACCTTGGTGAGTTAATGGGACTGAGAGGGTTTACAATTGCACAGATCATGTGACCCTGTGAATGTGGCCAAAGGAAAATGAAGAGACAGCAAAGGCTTTCACTAGATGAGTAAGAATGTTTGCCTCTGGAAAGGGGAGCTGGGTTGCTGATGGTCAGAGATGGGTGGCATACTTATTTTTCATCTAAAGCCTTTTGTTCATTTGGATTTTATCCCGTGTTAACATATTTCCTATTCAAAAGTTAATAAATATTTTAAAGTATCCATGAGTGACTACTGGAGTATGAGTTCCTAAATGACAGTGACTAAAGGTTCCACTTTTAAAATTTTCCACTCTGCTCACTAACCACCAGTCAGTATGAGTAGAAAAAGAATAGGTAAGAAGCAAAGCCAAGGCAACCCCTCCCCAGAATGCCTCAAATCTGCTTTTCCAGCCTTGGGTCTCATCTAGCACAACACTGCTCTGAGCCATAGAAAACTCTCGCCATTCTCTGAGTATTTCACACTCTCCTGCCTGTGTTTGCACAATCTTTGCCTGTAGAAACCCTGCCATCCTTAGAGGGTTAGCTCAAATGCCTGGTCCTTCAGTGAAGGCTTTCCTGCAACCCTCACCAACAGTGAGAATTAATCTCCCATTTTCCGTACCATAGTCCCCCTTATCTGCAGGGGATATATCCAAGGTCCCTAGTGAATGTCTGAAACCTCGGAGAGTCCCGAACCCTATATATACATCATGTGTTTTCCTATACACACCTGCCTATGATAAAGATTAATTTATAAATTAGGCACAGTAAGAGATTAACAACAATAGCTAATGATAAAACAGAACAATTATAATATACTGTGATAAAAGTGATGTAAATGCAGTCTCTCTCAAAATATCTTATTATACTGTACTCACCCTTCTTCTCATGATGATGTGAGATGATAAAGTTCCGAAGGGACGAGATGAAGTATGCTGAATGACGTAGGCACTGTGACATAGTGTTAGGCTGCTAAGAACGTTACTTGAAACAAGCACTGTGATACCCTGATAGTTGCCCCGATAGCCAAGATGGCTACTAGTAACTACCGGGTGGGAAGCATACACAGCTGATGATGATTCACATTCCACTTCGGGAAGCAGGTCTCCTGAGATTTCATCACACTCTTCAAAATGGCAGGCAATTTAAAACTAATAAATTGTTTATTTCTGGAATTTTCTATTTAATATTTTCAGACCACAATTGGCCATGGGTAGCTGGAACCACGGATAAGGGAGTACTACTGTACCTCATCATACATTGGCACCTTACTTACCGTGCTTAATAAATGCATAATTTACCATGTAATCACCAGTGCTTACATACATAAATTCTGGAACTATAAAGTAGCGGCTGTATGTACAGGCCATGAAGTCAGACTTCACAGGTTCAAATCCTACTTCCACAGTGGAACAAGGGACCTCCAGCGAGTTGCCTCAGTTTTCTCACCCACATAATGATAATCATAGCACCATTGTAAAGGGGTTGTTGTGAGACTTAAAGGAGCTATTTTAACTTTATGTGAGACTTATTAACTGAAAAATGAAGCAGATGAAGCAGAGCAGTAAATTTCAAACTTCATTGTACACATGAAATTCATGCAGAAATGCAGGTTCCAGGCTTCCCTGGAATGATTCTGTTTCAGTGGGTCTGGGTAAGGTGTGGGAAGGTGTGTTTAACAAGCAACCCCACGCACCTCTGCATAGGGGCATTCTTCGATCTCATTTTAAAAACAATGCACCCAGTTAGTGGTTTCTAACCTCCGATCAACATATTAGAACCACCTGGGAAGTCTTTTTTTGTTTTTTGGGTTTTTTTTTTTTTTTGTAGAAAAAACCCTGTATAAAGTCAGAGCCCCAACCCTTAGATTTTAATTATTTTTCTTAGGTGGACCTGGGATATCAGTATTTTCAAAATACCTCCCCAGGTGATTCTACCATGCTGCCAAGGGTTGGGAACCCCTGCACTGTCTCTAGGTTGTTGATGCCTAAAGACATTAAAATACAGCTGTTAAAGATTCCCCTTGAAGTATTGGGCTGTCGGAAAAGTCATGAAGTATTTTTTTTATGTTTTTCATTGCAAAAATGCGTCATGACTTTTTCGACAACCCAATAGATTAGATGTAAAAATAAGAATTCTGAAGACTTGGTTTCTGTTTAAATGAATAAAAAGTTAGAAAAGATAGATTTAATCTAAATATACAGTGGCCAAATGACCATTCCTGTTGTATTAGTTTGTCTCAAAAACTCACGAGACAAACGTCAATTGGTGAGCTCGCAAGCTTCAGCATGCAGCCATCAAGAAAGGGAAAGCAGTTGATTGGCAGTGACATTTACAATGTACCTATTGTATGATGCATGCAGTTCTTTACCTAAATCATTTTCTGAAGTCCATGGTGTGTCGACTGCTATGAGAGTTTTAGGCATGTATTTTCATATTTAACAATGAAAAAAGTATTTATGTTTTCAATTGAAAGAAGCAAGCAAGTCAATCCCACCAAAACACCAATCTTTGCATAAATTCAGCAAACCAAATTTCTAAAGGGTGTCATTTTTGATTCTGTAATCTTCCAAGAGTTTCAGCCAAAACAGACTGAAGCAGAACATGAAATGAATCATTGGAAAAAAACTGCGAAGTTGTTAAGGACAAACAAAATTTTTTAAAGCCAATCTAAAAATATTCTAATTTAAAAAAATAAGACTAGAGGTAAACAGCAAGAAGTATGTGTGAAGTGGACAATACTATTCACAAAAATGAGCCATTTGGGGTGCCTACTGACAGTAAAACCATAACTGTGTAAGATATAAGGAGCAAATCATTTATAGAGTGTTGTCAGGAAAGAATGGCGTGATTGCAATAAAATAGGAATAAAATTATTTTCCATTGTAGGTTTCCTTAGAAATTTGGATATTAAATAAGATATGAAACTATCATCTATGAGTTGGCAATTTGGCTCAAATCTCAAAAATTAAGTGCACTTTTCTCACAATATGCAGGGAACTTGCCCCTGAATTGAGTATAATATCAGTTCACTTATTTGGAATCATGAATTGACTCATTTCAAACTTTAAAACCAAACACCCTTTGTCAGAGAACTATTTTTATTGTGTTGTCAGAAAAGTAATGACATATTTTTTCTGTTTTTCGTTGCAAAAATGCATCATGACTTTTCCGACAACCCAATAGATTCATCAAACCTTGGGCATTACATCGGTTATTTTGTTGAAAAGCCCATGTGATCATCTCCTAGATGTCCATTATACTGTATTCTCTAGAATAGTCCTGGGACTTCAAAGACAGCAAAGCCTCATGGAAATGCCACACGTGGGCAAGAAGGGCTGCACTAAGCACTTTGATGTATAGCACCTGAGCTTATGAACACCCAGTCACCAAATCCCTTTTTTTATCCTGACCTCAATGCAATGTGTCTTCAAATATCCAGTAATAAAAATTGTAAAAGATGTCCTTTTTCTCTTCATACACATCCCCTACCCCGGGCTCCAAGATAAAGAGAACTTACTGTCGTGACTTTTGATGTTCAAACTACTAGAATTGATGACCGCTGGAAGACTCAAAGGAAAGGCCCTGGTGTGTGTCCATGTGGCCCACAGCCATCACCATAGATTCCAACGTAGGCTTGTGAGCCTCAAAGGGCAAGTGTAAACAAAAGTTTCTCATTAAACCTGAGTTTAGCATTAGTAAGATTGTCCAAAGATTACATTTAAAGATAACTGAAGTGTTACTATATTCCTTTGTGCAGCCCAGCCATGACCCTAATTAATGTGTCTAGGGTGACATGTATTTCTTCAAGTAATGGGTGGTTTTGTTTGGACAATTAGACCAAGTTGACAAGGAAATTTTCCATCAAACCAAGTCATAAAAAGTACATTATTCAGCATTATTATGAGTTAAGCAGTATTTATTACCTGAACTTTACAATACTCTATTATCAATCATTACCTGCCATTAAGGTATGTTAACATGAGATCAAAGAGAGAATCCAAGCTAAACAAACAGTCATGTCTACAAGTCACTTTAGTGCTGTTTGTTAAAAGGAGGCAAATGCCAGTTGAACTTAAGGACAGACAATTTGCATTTAACCTGAAGATGCAAATCAGTTGTATTGTGACAAGGCAGTGATGATATAAATTCCATGCTTGTTATTCAATTGACAAGGCAAAGCTGTTTTCCAGGGAATTTCTAACAGAAAAAAAAAAAAGAAAAATGTAGCCAAAGTAGAATGTGAGATAACAAAAGTCCAGTTTTGATGGGCGCTAGTAAAGATTCATTGCTGTATCAATTCTCAGCAACAATGCTGCCTCGGAAGTCACTAAAAATGATATCAGCTGAATGGATCTAAAGAGGAGACCGAATGTTTTTAGCAAAGTTGTAAAACCTTGGAAACTACCTCCTGAACAAACACTCTGAAAGCTCAGAAGTCTAAGACAAGCTTACATCGCCCTGACTTTAAAATATATTCTTGTCACCACCTCTTCCCTCTTACTCTGTAGCCAAGAGCACAAAGATTTCTGAACGGTACCCCCTTTGAAAAGTACATTATTCCTCCTTCATTTCAGAAGCACATGATCACATGCTTTCTGAAATAAAGATCTTTCGTTAATGCTTATTGGCTTTCTTCCCCATATCTTAGAGCTGACATTCAAGAGATGGCTAGTGTTCAACTTCAGCTCAAGGTTATTACAAATAGCTGGAAGAGCTCTTCCATTCTTCTTGTTATACAAAATGCAGGAAAGTGTTCATCTGAGGATCAAATAGTCTTCTGAATTTATTTCTGCTTTTTCTGACTGATCTAAGGTGGACAATATACACCCTGTGCAATGTGATATTACTATTCTTTGTATTTAACATTAGGCAATCCTGCAGACTTAATGTGGCATTTTTGCTTATTCTAGGACACCAGCTGGGAAATCGTTTTCCAAGTTATGTCTTGGGATATCTTACAGGGATTATCAATGTTGACTAAATAAGCCACTTAGGACCAACCATTAGCCAATCCACAAGGTATACTGAGCACTTCACCCCAGTGGGGAAACCACAGGACAAATCCATCTCATAAAGTACAAAGCTATCTACATAGAAAGAGGGCTCACACCCTTGGCCAGGGGGTAGAAAGAGTAATGAGAGAAGAGGGAGGATGATGCCATAGCCTAACAGGGTGAGCCATTGCCCATATATCAATCTAGCTATCACACATGGGTGCAGAACTCTTGAGTTAGCCACCGGGAAGGTAAGATGCAAGTTGGGGTGGGTAGACTTCAGACAAGCAAATGGAGGAAGGTACTGCCAATCTCAATGGTCAAAGGACTTGAGCAAAGTTCCTATGTCTATATATTGGTGACCCTTCCTTTTCTATCCAGAAAGCTGAGTTAGAGGAATACATATGGCACAAGCAGACCAATTGGACAGGTGTAGAGAGGATTTGTATGGACTCTGAGGAGGGATCTAAACATTTGGAATGTATTATACATTTGGAACCAAATTGTGAAGGACCTTGAAGGCCAGGCTCATAAGAAGGAAATTGATCCAATTTGGTGTTTGTTTTTTTTTCTGTAGGTTTCTGAAGAGGGGCATGGCATGAAGAAAATGGAATGTGGGGAAGATTGATTTGGTGAGAGAGTATAGGGAAGGCTGGAGTACAGAGAAGCTGGAAGCCAGAAGCCTAGACTGGAAGTTACCAGATTAGCCCTTCTCTTTAGGATATGTGGTAGGGGCTGCTGTGAGTGGCAATCTGCTGGAAACCTAGAAAGGACTGAGCAATGGGGGAAAAGACGCAAAGCTCAGAGCCATTGCTGTGCGTGACGAACATGAAACAGGTGGTGCTATGGTAATAACAATTGATTGTTTCCTAACTTTCACTCTCTCATTCTTTCTTTATTAACACACCCCTGAATATTAGAGGCAGTGTTACAGAATGGTTAGATCACAAATTTTGGAAACAGTCTGTGAGGGTTTGAATGTCACTTCAATCACTTACTCTCTCATGACCTTGGATGAGTTGCTCCAACTCTCTATACCTCAGTTACCTTATCTGTAAAGTGGGTATAATACTAGTACTTATCTCAAGGGGTTGTTTTAAGTCAATGTGTGTATAGCTCTTAGAATAGTGCTTAGTTCCCAGGAAGCACTAGGTAAGCATCATAATATTATTAGGTGTGCACACTGCTCTACCATTTTCATCTCTGTGCAGCTACATGGCTAAGTTTGGCTATTGGGATGCAAGTGGAAGTGATGTGTACAACTTTCAGGTTCCCCTTCCTGTTGGTGGGATTGTGGACATGTTGAGACTATGAAATGAAAGCTGTGTGTTAAGGAGCCAAAGCTGCTGACACTGTAAGCTATCCTTTCATCCTTAAGCTGCTTATGCTCAGGTTATTGCTAAAAAATAAAAAATAAATAAAACCTATATAATTTAGGTCATTATTATTTGGTTATAGTAGCTGACCTTTATTCAAATTAGTAACATGATTATCATTAACCCAGATGAAGTCTCTTGGAGTCTTTTGAGTTAGTTACTGCATGGGGGATTGTCTCTAGGACTAGGTTAGAGGTAAAGGAAGAATCTCTACCTATCACTGCTCAATATGATCTGGGCTCTTGTCTGTTAGTCTGCAGTAACCAGACTCTTAGCTCACTTCCCCCAGCTCATTTCCCCTGCAGAAGGGGCACAGCTGTCCCTGCTCCTTGGTGTCTAGGATCTGGGGTGCCAAGCTGACTTGTGTGCTCTTCCTCTTGTCTCTCAGTGGGTAGGTTCTCAGGCTCATTTTAACTTGATTTCTATCCACATAAAAATGTTGGTGTTCAAGGATCTCCCTGTGACTCACCCAAGCTGTCACTTAGTCCCAGGAATGGCCAAGCCTGAACTGCTAAGAAAATGATGCTACCACAAAAAGATGATGGGAGAGACAGCGTTGAATGTGAGGTAGGGAAATGGCCAGGTGCTGGTTGAAGATGTGGTGGAATTTAGGAGAGAAGTTGGGCCATGTAATACAAATAAAGTTTGATTTTGACAAGCAATTAATATCCACTACCCAAAACCCTGTGTAAGAGACTTGGAGCTTTATTAATTCTGCCACAACAGTTGGATATATCCAAATGAATATTGCCATCCGCTGACTGCAGAGGTAAACTCCCAGAAAGGAAGTATAGGAAAGCAGATGTACATTTTTCTATATTTTTGTGTTTTTCAAGAATTAATAAAAATAGAAAAATTTTATACATAAAAATAATGCCATTTATATACAAAGCAGCTCAAATTGTTATTAAATGCATAAAATAGTCAAAATATCAACTTTTGGGGTTTTTTGTGGATTTCTGACACATTTTGGAAAAAAAACAAAAACCTGAAATCAATTAATGCAGTGAAAGAGTTAAGAAGAACAATCTCATTCCTTCTATTCACACAGCCAGGGTGCCCTGCTGGCTTCTACCCATCCAGTTAGGTTGCACTTCTTGAAATTGTTAATTCCTCAACCAGTCCTTCCTCCCAATGACTGCCATTTGGAACTCTCTAATGAATGATTTGATCCTGTCTCTCCTTACTCTGAAACCATCATTACCTCTACACAGCCTTCTGGACAACCACCACCACAACAACAAAAAGTGGAAACAACTTAGGTTAAAATTGAAAGCTTCAAAACCTTTATGATCTCATATCAACTTTTCTTGCTAAGTTTAGCTCACATTTCTTTCTTTACAAAACCTGCACTTATTCAAATCAAGCTCCTAACTCTTCCCTTTTTCCTGTCTCCTTGCCATTCTTTATAGGATTCCTTGTTTCTGGTATGACTCTCCCCCTCCCCCTGATTCCCCACCACTGATATTTTAATCCGTTCTCTAATAAACACATGGTATGTTCTTTATGAAAGAGTCTGGCTCACATTCAGCTAGTCTGTCTGATGTCCATCATCATTTTAAACTTCTTTTGTCTCAATATCACATGCTGCCTCAAATTATATGATATTTGTTAATGTCTTATGCCTCCTATCATTTTGTTTGTAGGAGGTCAACAATATGTGAGAGTCCTTTTTTGATTTCCTCATATTGGCTGGACCAATGCCTCAAACATTTGTTGAAATAGTGGGCTAGTGATGCACAGGAACAACTGGAGTCCTTTTTTTTTTTTTTTTTTTTTTTTTTTGATTTTTATGTAAAGACCCTGAGAGAAAGAAGCTCTTTTTACTCACTCATGGGATTGCTAAACTGGATGATGTCAACCTGAAGCTGTCTACCTGAAGGAAGGTAGTGTTCAGATTGAAGGAGAAAACCAATAAGGCTCACACTTAGAAAGAGACAGTGAGTAAGGCAGTGAGGATAAGCCAATGACATCATGTGAGCCGATGTTGTCTACAAAGGCAGCTCCAGCTTCAGGCTTCTCCAGTTCTGGAACCTAGTAAGTCTCCTTTGGTGTTCTTGCTAGTTTGAGGCAGGTTTCTATTCCTTGTGAATTAAAGATCTCACCATTTACATATGTGCTGAGAGGCTTCTTGTGTTTTGAAGCATATAAGATAAAGTTACTCTAAACGCATTCCTGCTGTGTTTCTGAACATCTGTGAGGCCCAACATATGTTCTTCTAAAACCTCTCACTGTTCTTGCTTCATTTAAGATGAGGGCATTTGATAAACACATCAGGTTAGTTGAAAAAAAAAGTGCTTATTATCTGCCTTATCAATTATTGATAGGGAACTTAAATTTTTTTAAATTAAAGTTTATTGTGGTGACAATGGTAAAGTTACATAGGTTTCAAGTGTACAATTCCATAATATATCATCTATATATCACATTGGCAACACATTCTTTATTTCAATAAGGAACTTAAAGAATCCACAGACTGATTCATGAAAAGAATCCACAGACTGATGAGTGTTTTACACTATCTATTGTAGAACTGCACCCTTTCTCAACACAACAATCGAAGGATTTCTGAGCCTTCTGACCAATCCAAATGTCACATTTCTAATGGCCCAATAAAGTATCCTAGTCTAGCTCTATATGCCTCAAAAACTAGGGGGCAGCTTCCAGGAGATGGGCCGTCTGCCTTTTCTAAAAGGAAGCACTTATCTCCAGAAATCCTGCATATCATTGCCCATAAGCCAACTTCTGCTCACACTGTCAAGGATTTCCTCAGTGCTCTGCTTACTAAGCCATCAGTGCAGAGTACTGATTCTAAAGGAGGATAAGTCATGCACTCTTCATACCTATTAAAATGAAGTTGAGCAAGAGTTCTTGCCACCTGGCACCATGCTAGTAAAATCTAGGAGTTGTATTATTTCCAGAAGGTCAAGGAAAAATGCCTCTGTTAATTTGAAAATAGGTCATACATGCAACCATAAGTCAATTCTAGGATAAATACACTTTTTTACAACATTATTTCAGTAGTCCTTTTTTGTTGTCCAGGATTAAAACCAAGGCATATTCATCAAGTTTGTACCAATATGCAGCTAATATTTAGATGTCATGGTTCCAGAAGTTTTGTTGTGAAATGCTCCCTCACAAGAAGCTCCAACTTGTCAGTGGAAGGGAGAGTGACAAGTCTGTTGGGAAGAAACTGGTTCATAGCTCTGGCATTTCCAGCCTAAAGCCTTCACACCAATAGAGGAGGAGCCAGCAATCTGAAAACTGTGATGTGACTGCCTGAGCATTTTCTTAGGAAGACGAAAGAAGCCTCACTGTCTCTCCATCTGGTTCCATTGGTTGCACCAAATGAACAATGGGCAATTGAGGCCCCGATGTGGCTTCTGACCAAGTCAGGACACCATTCATTATCAAAGCCTATGATTCTTCTTGTCTTTAATGAATGGTTGGGGAAATTTGTCTTTGAAAAAATTGGTCTTAATCAAATGTATCAGCAATCGATTATTGACAACACTTTTCAAATCTCTTTCTAATATTTCATAGATATCATGCTTTCTGAGATCTCAGGGATGCTATTCAGTTTTCAAGTGATCCATATCCAGAGATCCATTTAGGAAAAACTTGATGACATATTTCAGGATACCTTGAATCATTTCAATACATCAACTACCAAAGGAAAATAAAGAAACGTGAAATTATATATTCCAAGGCCATAACCACCTTATTAGATAGCTAACTGGGTGACTACAAGCAAGTTGCTGAAACTTTCTGAGCTCTAGTTTCCTCATCTATACAACAGGGATAAAACACTTTAGTCGCAGCACCATTACGAGGATTTAATAAGACATAACGCACATAATACATGTGAACGCAAATAGCACGGTGCCTGGCAGCCCATGAAGTTTTAGTAAACACTGTTGCCATGTGTCTGGTTTGAAACCAGACAGTTTGGTATTTGAGCTTTCTGTCTGAGAAACAGATTGAGAAAAGACCAGACGTATAAATGTAAATGTGAGTAAGTGCTATTATTACTGCCATGACATGTCTTGTGCATGAGTACTTGAGCTTTCTCTCACTAGAACCATTTGCAGCTCAGAATGAGAACACCCGCCTCCCTGAGACATGCTTCAGGCACCACAACACGGAAGAGCTCAGCACACACTCTGCCAAATACCAAATTCCATCCCTGCTGTGGGCCAGGTGCGTGGGATAGGCCGTGTAGTGGTTTTCAATGTTTCCTTTTAGAGTTGTAAAATGTACAATTCCTAACAGTGTGGGCCTCTGTCCAGCTCTCATTTTCCTGTCATCCCCCTGTTCTCCTTTTTGTGAAAGGGATATTTGGCAGTTTTAGGCTAAAGAACTGAGTGCTTAAAAATTAAGACTATTGAATTTTTATTTCAGTTCTCAAATTGCTTAAGAAAGAAATCAATATTTTTTTTTTCCAGTGAGAAATTTGTTTTACCAAAATTACACTTACCAATTCTTGTCATTAATTCATCAGTGTCCTGGACAAATCAGGACAATAACTCCTGTGCCCAGCATTCCCTTGAGTTTGAACTTGTCTGCCTGAAGAGCCCAGCTCAGAAAAGCCCAAATGACCTATTCTTGCCAGGAAGTGACACTCCTCCATAAGATCAAAGTGTGATCCTTACCTCAATGCCCACTTGTCCAATCACTTTGCTGGCCTGGGTGATACTTACCAAATTAGTATTATATTTCATTTCCACCAAAGACAGACAAACGTTGTTGAGCTTCTTTATTTCATTGCCAATCAGAAAAATTGTCCCACATTGCTGGACTCAACAACCTAGAATGCCAAACATATATTGCTTTCTAACCTAATTTTATTTTGTTTTATTTTATTTTATTTATTTATTTATTTATTTATTTATTTTAAAGATTTTATTGGGGAATTGGGGGAGGGGAACAGCGTTGGGGAATCGGGGAAGGGGAACAGACAAGTTGCTGTCTTTTTGTTCTTCAGTCTAGTTGTGGAGGACATTGCTTCACTGGCCCATGTTGGCATCGTCATTGCGCTCTTCCCGGATGAGGCAGATCGGTCGCTGGCCTCTGGATGGTCGCTCACCGCGGCTATTGGCAGCTCACGCTTGGCTGCCAGCCGCTCACGCTGGCTGCGGGCCACTCACTGTAGCCTATGGCAGCCCACTGCAGCAGGGGCTGCAGCCTACACCATCACCGGGGCTCGCACAGCCCAGCTCCAGGTGGAGCTATTGTTAGCTGTGGAGGGCAGTGTCACTGGCCCTCATATGTGGGATCCGAACCGGGGCTGCTGGCATCCTAAACCAGCTCTTAACCAGTGCGCCACTTGGCCGGCCCTCTAACCTAATTTTAATACGGGCTCCGTTTTTTTTTCCAAAGACATTTCACCTGATAGTTTTGAGCCCTTGACTAGCCTCAAAATACCAGTGACACCAAAAGTTCCTTTCTCAAAACTAATGTAGCTTATGAAACACCCCACAATGGTGGAGCAGGATTCAAAGCCAGGGCCGTCTGGCTCTGGAACCCGCGCTCTTACTGACCATCCTTATAATCGTGGTCTCTGAAGTACTGGTTTCCAAAGTTTGGTCCTTGAAAAAGCAACAGCAGCATCACTGGGACCTTCTTTTCAGTAAAAATTCTCCCCACACTCCAGACCTCCTGAATCAGAAACTCTGGAATGTGGCATATGTACACAATGGAATATTACTCAACCATAAAAAAGAAGGAAATCCTGCCATTTGCAATAACATGGAAGGCTAAATGAGATCAATCAGACACAGAAAATCAAATACTGTGTGTTCTCACACATGGAAGCAAAACAAAAAACGAAAAAACTTGAACTCATAGAAATAGAGTAGAACAGAAGTTGCCAGGAGCTGGGGTTGGGGGGAAATGTGGAGGTGTTAATCAAAGGATACAAACTCCTAGCTATAAGATAAATAAGATCTGGGGATCTAATGCACAGCACGGTGATTATAATTAACAATACTGTATTATGTACTTGAAAGTTAAGAGAGTAGATCTTTGTTATCACCACATACAAAAATAAATCATAATTATGTGAGGGGATGGAGATGTTATCTAACCTTATTGTGGCAATCATTTTGCGATATACAAACGAAGTTTGACAATTAAGTTCGCTAACTTGTTGCAACAATGTTGCTAGCCTTTTTTGATATCAGAGGGGTTATTCATTAAGAATTTGTACCAACTGGACAAACAGTTAACCAAGTTTACTCTTTGGAAGTGCTGAAAAGGCTATGTGAAAAAGTTAAACGACCTGAACTTTTCGCCAACAATTCAGCTCTTGCATCATGACAATGCACCAGCTCACACGGCACTGTCTGTGAGGGAGTTTTCAGCCAGTAAACAAATAACTGTATTGGAACACTCCTATTCACCTGAACTTGTCCCCAATGACTTCTTTCTTTACAAAAGATAAAGAAAATAGTGAAAGAAAGACATTTTGATAGGACATCTAGGGTAATACAACAACAGCTCTGATGGCCATTCCAGAAAGACAGCTCTGAAATAGCTTTGAAGGGTGGACTAAACACTGGTGTCAGTGTACAATTTCCTAAGGGGAGTACTTCGAAGGTGACCATAGTGATATTCAACAATGAGGTATGTTAGCACTTTTTCTAGGATGAGTTCCCAAACTTAATTCTCTGACCTTATATGTGTTGAATGATTGAATCATTCATTACACTGTACAACTTATATATGTTATATGTCAATAATATCTCAATAAAGCTTGGTGGGGGGAGCAATCTGTGTTTTAACTATCCCTATAGGTGAGTCTGATAAATGCTAATGTTTAAAAACCACTGTTATGGAAGCTAAGCAGGAAGGTTTTAGGACTTTATGTCTTAAAGCGGGGAATAATTTTCTGGCAGGATCGTTAACACTGGTATGGGCCATCGCAAAGGGCTTGTATCTCGACTCAGATCTCTCTGTCTGGCCCTGATGGGTGGGAAGGGGCCTTGTGACTCTAAAAGGTCCTTTCACCTTTATTATTTCCTCTCTCAAGTATAGAGCAGTAGACCATCGAATCTTCAGGGGACTGCTCAGCACTCTCAACAAAACCAGAAGCTCACACTTAAAATTTAACCTAACAAACAACCGGATATTCTGATCCCATGCATAGGTCCTGGAAAAATAATCAACGGGAACAAGGAGGGTGTCATCACTGCTTCCTCCCCTCCCACTCACCCAGGGCAGTGGCATGCCATATGTGAGCAGGCATTTCACATTAGCTAATTCAGATTCCCCCGTTAGACAAATCCCACCTGTGAACACTGCTGTCTGCACCACATAACACCACATAGATCAAGAGCGGGGAGAGGCCAAAGTCATGAACACCATAGCTTTCCATAAAAGTTAATTAACGACAGAAGCATATTGTTGGGAATGGCAACCCGGCCATTATTTATGGCTCAGGAAACCCCAAATGGAGGACTTGCTTTTTCCTTTCCCTTAGCTCCATGAGCAGTTTACTCACCCAATTTCAGTGAATCATTTGCCAAGTTAGGAGGAGAATGTGGCATGGAATCTGTAAAAATTAATACAACAGCTGGACATGCAGCACACATCCCAAGAGAAACAGACCACCCAACGGAAGCTGCCCTGTTCTTGTCTATCCCTGTATTGCAACACTTTTTCACACCTCACATTTCTACTGCCGTTAACAGTTCTAACCCATCACTCCCCAAGAAACCCTTGTTGCTGAAAGGCTTCTAAAAACTCCCTTCCCCCGCTTCCGGCCACACTACCACACACTGGCATGGACCAACTATAGGGGAACTAGCCCTATACTGACAAATATTATCACCTTGGGAGGCTGTGCAGCACAGTGGTGAAAAGTGTCCATCAGCCTTTAAATTCTGGCAGCGTTCTTAGTGTCCTCATCTATGAAATGCATCCAGTAGTACTACTTATCACTGAAGGTTTGATTTAAACCAACACAATCTGTGCAGTGCATCACCTACCCCAAGAATGGGCTGAGTAAACCTTCCCAGTACTGTGGCTTCTCCTTCACTCTTCCTCCCTGAGAATGCCAGCTGCCCCCACAAGCCCAGGCTAGTATTTTCCACACATCCTAGATTTTAGAAGGTGGTGGCTTGAAGGTGCTGCCATTTTAACATGGACGCGTGTGTGTGCATTTTTCTGAGGATAAGTTCTAGAGCTTTCAGTTTATTCTCCATGACACTCTGACCACTGCAGTGTCTCAGAAAGAGAAAGAAAACCAAACTCCTAAAAGGCTCAGAGGTGGGCCAGCCGAGTGGCGTGGTGGTTAAGAGCTGGCTTGGGACGCCAGCCGCCCCGGTTCGGGTCCCACATATGAGGGCCAGTGACACTGCCCTCAAAAGAAAAAAAACAAAAAACAAAACACAGTGAAAAGCTCAGAGGAGCAAGAATACACATTTATGCTGGAAAAGACAGTCCCGTGTGTTAGAAAGAGTAGTGCACTCTCAGTCACATGACTAGAGTTTTAATCTTGCCTCTACCATAAATAAACTGTGCAAATCCCTTCTCAGAGATCAGCTTCCATTTCATTATGTTCGAAATGACGTCATAATGACTGTTGACCTCACCTTATACAGTTGTGGGGATCCTAATAAGTAATAGATGTGAAAACATCTTTTAAAGCAGAGAACACCACCCCCATAAATATATGATAATTTACGGTTCAGATGCCTCATCAAGATTCCAGTGGATAAACAGCTTTTCCAACTGGTCAGTGTAGTCCTGAAAATTAGGAAATTAATGACAGAGTGAGTTATGTTGTTATTTTTCTGCCTTTTTTTTTTTTTAAATAGGATAGTTATCTCTGGAATAATTTGTTAAAAATAAGCAAGCAGAAATCCTTTGTGAAAAAGTCTGTAAATATTGTTTGATTTCACCCAATCCACTACAATCCTTAGAGCTACATGGCTTCTTCCTCTGCATACTCTCCCTCCAACCCCCCCATGGTTTGCTTTAATTGCATGTCACTGCTAACTTCCTTGTAAAGAGACAGGCCTCTGCCATTCCTTCTAATTATCCAAATCGCCAGCCACTGTGTGTGGCCTTACCTAAGGCTTTTAACCAGAAGTAATGTCACTAAATCAAAGCAAGTGGGAAGCGTTCCCGTTGCAGTGACTCTAATAAATGCTACATGACATTCCTTTAAGACCATTTGGAAATATTCTCTTCAGGTTACACCAATTTCAACATGATAACTCATCAGTTATAAACAGTCCTAACCAGAAGCCTACATGTAAACCATACCTCTCTTACCTTCTTGCTAGAGGAGCTACATTTTTTGTGGCCTAGCCCAACCTCCTGAGAAAAAAACATTATATAGTTTAATACAATTATGCAGCTATTTGTAGCTTTCCCAAAGCCAGAGGCTATGGGATCAGTTGATATTGGCAGTGATAATAACAACAAAACACCATTTACTGATATCTTCCTACATATGAACATCATGTAAATCTCTTTCTATACATTATTTCATGCTATTGTTCCCAATCTACAGTTGTGAAAACTGAGGCCTTGAGAAGTTAATTAACTTCCCTGAAGTACAGGAGAAGCCCTATAGACAGAGAGAATGTATATGGAATTGAGAAGGAGACAGTTGCCAAGGAGGCTGAAATAAATCACTCTGACTTCTCTTTATCTATGTATACAAATGTGCTGTTACTTCTATATATTTCTGGTTAAAAATTGAGTTGAAAGATTTAGACTTTTAAGGATATGAGTTCTTCCTAATTCCAACTTACAAATATAAAATTATAGAAACTTTGGAGAAAATGTTTGTTATTCATGAGAAATATTATCATTTGTATTTCAGCATTTATGGAGCTCCAGATATTAACCATATGTGTTGTGTATTCTTGATTTGTGTGTGCTGGTAAAATGGGTATGTTTAGGTCTCACAATAATTATGTACATAATAACAATAAGTGTAAATATTAGGCTGTATACTTATGATCTAGACACTTTCCTATATGTATGTTAATAAAAAGTTTCAAAGCTGTATCTATGTGTATCTACATACTCATGTTCCATCACTATTTTCTGTACTTTCCTGGAAATGATTATCAAGCTGTTACTATACCTTTTAATTTTCACCAAAATGATTTTCCTTTACAGTGAAAATTTGTGGAACATCATCATGGTAAATCTCTTGGTAAATTTTTGTTGGCACTAGAAAACTGGTTACACATCAAGTTTGAGTCCCTGATCCAGAGACTGTTTAGTAGCTCTTGCTTAGAAGGTGAAAAAGGAGTTCGTTACAAATATAAGAGGAGATGAAAGGGGCGGCTGCCCTTACCTTGTTGACCTTGTTATACAGAGCCACAGTGCTTGGCAACAGGGGTACCACGTAGGGAGGGAGGTTGTTTTACTGAGACGAGGGGAGGTGCCTGAGCAAAACTGTGTTCTTGCCCAGCCAAATGAGGTTTGAATAGAAACACTTCCTACCATGTTTCCCCAAAAATAAGACCAGGTCTTATATTAATTTTTGCTCCAAGAATCTACATTTATTCATTTATTCATATACAAAAATCTACATTTATTCAGTCATGTCTGGCTGACAATCTTAACTGGGGCTTATGTTTGGGGTAGAGCTTTTATTATGAGGATCCTGAAAAATCATGCTAGGGCTTATTTTCTGGTTAGGTCTTATTTTCAAGGAAACATGGTAGGGTAAGTACTGCTCCCCACACTCAGCACACAGAGAGAGTGTATTAACTGTAACTCAGGGTTTTGTCCACCTTTTATCCTTCTTCTCCCATCACCAGTCAGAGGAACCACTAGGCAATTAGGGATAGAGTGACAATAAGGTTTAAATGATTTTTCTAAAATCATTAAACCAAAGACTTTGTTGCCGTATTCAATTCACATGCTTACTCAATTTTAATCAGTTGTGATCATCTAATTCACATCTGTTTTTATCAATTTTACTTGCATTAGGAAATTATCTATCAAAGGGCAGAGATCAAGTAAATATAGCTTTGCAGGCAGTGTATTAGTAAATAGACTCAGTTTGTGAAACAAAGACCCATCTACCACAAAGCAAATAAACAACAGCAAAACTGTATACCAAGCAAGAGAGAAATTTGAGCACACACCATCCAGGGCCTGTACAGTAGCTCCACATCAGTCAGACCCAGGACTATTAGGTCTTATGACTCTGTCCTCCTCAAATAATGCTACCCGTTTCATGTCTGTAATGGCTGCTCGAGACCTCACCATGACATCTATGTTCTAGTCAGCAGCAGGAGGAAAAGGGAAAATGAAGGACATGCATCTTTCCTTTAATGACATATAATCCATAAACGGAACACCACCCTTTCATGTACATCCCACTAGCCAGAACTTAATCACATGGCCACACCTAGCTAAAAGGGAGGCCAGAAAATGTGGCCATTAGCTTGACGGCCATATGCTCACTAAAATTTGGAGGCTCTATTGCGAAAGAAAGAAAGAAAGAAAGAAAGAAAGAAAGAAAGAAAGAAAGAAAGAAAGAAAGAAAGAAAGAAAGAAAGAAAGAAAGAGAGAGAAAGAAAGAGAGAGAGAATGATATTGGGGGATGAGTGAGATATGCATTCATTCAATCATCCATGTATTCATTCATTCATAAACACTGGATGCCTACTTAATGCCAGGACCCATGCTGGTGTTAGGAATACGCCAATAAAACACCATCCTCCAGTCCTTACCTCAAGGCATTTACAGTCTAGTGAAGAAATAAATATGGAAACCAACTGTTAATAAAATTCATATTGCCCTCCTGGGATTCTGTACAAAGTACAACACTCTGCCTAGGAGAACCAGGAAAGCTCAGAGAGGAGGCAGCCATTGCACTGAGACTTGAAAGACAATAATAATCACACAATAATAATAGCATTTCTTTAGTAGTCACTTTGTGCCAGGCACTGTTCAAAATCCTTTACATATATTAATTAATTTAATCCCTCCATGGTAAAAACCACATTGTTCCCACTTTACAGATGAGAAAATTGAGGCACTATAAATGGTGAAGTTGAGATTTGCATGTGTTCAGTCTGACTCTAGAGCCTGTACTGCCTTGCATGAGAAGGATCCTAACCTCATCACCTAAATCTCCCAATGCTTCCTAGCCACCTAGAGGAAAGGAAATATAGCAGGAGAGGGGGAAATTAATGATCAGAGACACCACACGATGGAACTCAAGCTCAAAATGCAATGCACATGTCCTGACTTTCAGTGCTCACTCTGAGAAGGGTGGGTCTCAGTGTACATTCTAGAGAAACACCAGAGGGTCACAAGGACCTGGGGAATGTTCTCCGAAAGAGTAGAGTTTATCAGATATATAGCATGTATGTTTCTCAATTCAAAAATACATTTTTTTTTTGTATTTACTAAAAATCAGACATCAATTCAACACCATCCTTCCAGAAGCAACATAACCATTCCCCTAATTCTGGGGTGGTAATTTTTGTGTTGACATGAAAAAAGCAATTCCCCAATATAGGAGGGGCCCATAACCTAAAAGAAGTTTGGCCTTCGTGGAAATCAGTGATGCTTTCAGAGAAGCTCTTCTGCCGTGATGATCCTGTTGGACAAAATAGCATTTGTTCATTGGCGACAGTTATTTACTATGGATCTTCTATTATTCCAAACAGATTGCCTTTTATTTAAAAAGTGCTGGCCCTAAAAGATGAGGGGGAAAGCACAAGTGAAAGCATTCAATGAAAGCTTGGTAATATTTCAGCATGTTTCAATGAGTCTCTTTTTCTCCTGTTTTCTTCTGGTCATTTCCCACCCTTGATTAGTAATTTTACACCCTAATAGTAAAATATGAAATACTTTTTAATACTGCCATGGTGGTAAAAGTGTTTAGTTTTTATGATGTGTCTCTAGAGATAGATCTTTAGCAGTATATAGTGAGGTTAATTCAGCATAAAATAGTATAATACCTTTCTTATTTCTGTTCACTCATTTAGAAATTATGGGATAAATTCTAGAGAAAGGTTTACCTTCACTGACTGGAGACTAGTGTTTTAAAAGACTGCAGTTCTCTTTTTCCTTTTAGGGAGGTTAAAACTGTTTCCATTCAACTTTTCAAAAATCTGATAAACAGGAGTTTATTTCCCATTTTTGTTTCCTGAGATGCCTGGGAGAAGGTACCCTGATGGAGAGCTTTGCTATAACTGGAGATTAGTCTCCCATCGACTTCTAGGGAGTCAGTCACTCCCCCTCCCCCCCTCCCTTCAGACTCTCCTACTTGCTGAGAACTTATGAAATGAGATCTGGAAACCTAACTTTCCTTTTCCACTCTGCCATTTTGTGAAGACACCAACGATTATTTCCTTTGGCTGTATTGTTCAATTGTGTGAAGCAGAGAAAGAAATTGAGTTAGATACTTGGTAACACAGTAGTGAAGCCAGCAAAATTAAAAAAGAAAAGATAGGAATTATCTTCCTTAGTTACTGGGCTACACATATTCCTCCAGCTCTGGTTCCCTCGAGCAGTGGTACCCACCTGTGGAGATGTATTTCCCCCGCCAGGAAGTCAGAGCACTGTGTGTCCCAATGTGCACAGACATCAGACGGGGGTAAAGTGAAGGTAAGTTTCCTATATGTTCAACTCGTCCTAATATCAGCACTTACAAAAGTCCAAATTGGGCTTGTACAATGAGCTACATTCTAACTTAATCTCACAGTTGCTTCTAATTTCAATCTCTAATGAATGCTTGGCACTCCTGTGCTTCCTTTCATAAAAAGACAAAGTTCCTGCTTCTCACTTCATAAAAATGGCAAGAACAAGTTAACCTTTAGCTAATATGGATAAGAAAAGGTTAATATGAGTAGAATGAAAACACAATTTCCCCCACAATTTTAATTTTACAGTGAAATCCAAAGCTCTTTAGACTAGATAATTATTAGCTTTTCTGGGTACTTACGGCATTACCCCACTTGGAAACCTATTAAGAATTAAAAGTAAACATGTCAAACAAGAACTGCTCCCTAATTAATACTAAGACATGTATGAAAACATTCTTGAATATTAGGCTTAGTAGTATTGTATATTATACTGTCCTTGCTTATAAAAAGTTAAATGTTTCTTCAAATGAGAATGCAGACCAATAAAGATAGCTAAATATGCAAAAAGTAGCGATCCATTTGACACACACAAACCAGTTCTGATAATGTTACACTGCCTACCTGCATTTTAAAGATTAATTAATTCTAACTACCCTCCTGTGAGAGAACTGATAAACAAACAAGTTGATTAACAGAGAAGTTAAAAAATATATAACATCATGCACACGGACGGCACCTGAGGTCAGAACTCACTCAGTTGTGACAAAGAGACCTTAA
This sequence comes from Aselliscus stoliczkanus, assembly GCA_033961575.1. NCBI lineage: Eukaryota > Metazoa > Chordata > Mammalia > Chiroptera > Hipposideridae > Aselliscus > Aselliscus stoliczkanus. The sequence goes on from CM066731.1 coordinate 125,930,091, forward strand.
TTCTCAACCTGATTTCTAGCTGCATGATCAAAACACCATGTCACAAGAAGACATAAAGAAGGTGACGCAATGCTGCACAAACCCCAAGAATTTTCTGTTGGTGTTTAAGAGCAGAAACTAAACCCAACCATAAATATATAAAAACCAAATGAACATACTGATCTCTTAAACTCTGACCCAACCTTAACCCAAGTAGTAATGATTTTCTCAGAACTAAACCAAAAGAGGTTTTCCAAGAAACAGAACTTACCTTTCTAAAGCATCAGAGGGAATCCCAGTACAGAAAACTGTGATGTGTGGAAAGGGTGTAGGGACCTGTCCTGATGTGGCCCCCGGGCCATGGTCTGAATCCAGTCCTGTGACCTGGGGGTTTTCATTCTTCCCACCCTTGTTTCATTTGGGGACATGGTGTAGCTCGGTCTGATGAATTCAAGGACAAGGAAAATAAGGAGGGTCTCAAACTTTACGGAGGGTCATCTACTGGGGAGGAGCTGGTACTCTGGGGAACATGTCAAGCTCAGGGAGAAGTTTAGTCCAGCAAATAGACCAGTGTCCCAACCACTCACAGTTCAGCAATGGTGTGTTATCACATGATACAAGGTAAGATAATATGTCACCCCCTTCCAGACTTCACACTCAAGTAGAGGAAAATTGCTTCATTTGTGCTTCTTGGACAACAGCAAACACCCTCGTCCATGGACTAATTCCACATAGATGAAAACTCTAGTCTTTTAGGCACTCCATAACTGCTTGTCAAAATCAATTACTGGTCCTAGACACCAAACATTTTCCTTGTGGTCCAAAAAAGCTAATGTGTCTCTGAAAGTGCTTATCATGGTACATGCTTACCACACCTAAAAAGTCTGCAGCCTATTAATGGAAACATATGTAGAATGAAAGGAGGAGGGTGGGTTTTAACTGGAAGAATGAGTATCACGACAGGTTTTTAAAAGTCATAAAATGCAGGTCTCATTCTTCAAGTCATTAAAAGAGCTGTAGCAGTCTGCTGTTTGATACAAAAAATGCAACAGTGAGGACCATAACAGTTTAGCCATATCATAGTAGGACAGAGAAATTATTAATAAATAACATGCTAAATAGAGAAACTCTACTGAAGGACACAAAACTTACAACATGGCAGTCATTTCCATGAGGGTAACCTTGAATGACCTTCAGTGTTTTGCATATATTAAAGGGAAGCACCAGCTTCACCTCCAGTGAGGAGGAGTCTGCAAAGTCTTACCTATGGACCCTTTTCTCTAAGGTCTAGACTCAAAATTCTAAAAATCTGACTGGAATCTAATCAGCCACTGGAGAATAGTAAATCATTTGTTCCCTAGTCTTTATTCTCTGGCATTTGCCAACTTGTTAGAGTTGAGAGCAAGCCTTCTATATTAAAGGTGGAGTACGTGATTCAGGGAAATCTTCAATTTAGGGAAATAATAGTTTCCAACTTTGCCACAATTCTGTTAGGATATTATTTTATGAGCTAGGAAGAGAAATGGAGAAAATGGGTACAAAGATATTTGTACCTTCATTCTGTCAATAATAATAATAATAATAGTAATAATAATAATATAATAATCTCCCAAACAACTCACTCTCAGTCAACAATTGGCATGTCCACTGAAGAATAAAAGTCTGTTGTTGTTATGCGTTCTATGATAAGAAAAAACTAGCCTCTATGTTAAATTTTGTAAAATTTTTATAATTGAAGTGTTGAAAATCCAATGCACTCTTTCAAGAGGAAAATCTAAACAGTTTTCTGTCAGTAACAGCAACATACAGTAGTCTGGAACCTCCTTGAAGTTAATTGCAGCACAGCTCACTAATGAAACTTTCCGTCTATTAAATCTTAACAGGCATAACTATAAAAATGGCGCCAAGCTTTCTCCTGCTCTGGAATGTCCCAGCCAGCACTTTGTGACTTTTACCCTTTATCTTTGTAATTACTGTAATTATTGCAGAGTTGGAGTAGAATCAAGATCTAAGACCATAGTTGTGTTTTGTTTTATTTCAAAGTCCATTTTTTTTTTTCATATTCTCAGAATGAGAACTGTTTGAGATGGCCTACGAAAGGGGCCCATTATGTGCATGTCACTTTGGATCCCAGGTAGGGTCAAGGACTGTTGGGTTACCATTGAGATCCAGAATACACTTGTGATATACTAATACCTTCCACAGAGCTGTGACTCTTTTTTTTTTTTTAGTAAGCTGATTTTATATTTTATTTTACGTTATGTAAATATTAATAGAAGTGTTTTCTAAATAATGTAAGGATGGAGAAGACATCAAAATCATTACTTTCAGTTTTCTAGTCTAACAGAAAATGTTCCCCTATTTTTTCATATCATCCATCTGAAAATGGGCATTATTCTTAATATTTTGAAGTCTTTGAATGAAAACCAAAAGGAAATAACAGCTGTTTTCTATATTACTTGTTCTTTTGAAGAAAAAACTCACTTTTATTTTACTGTCTTTAAATGGTCCCTATGTCCTTGTGATGGATAGAGGATATAACTCTTGCTACCAGTTCTTATTTGTATAATTTTGTATCAATTCTTCCTAATATTAAACAGGAGTGCTTTAGGGTAGCACTCCTACGAAGTACAATCATTTTGTTACTGGTTCCAAGCCTTTGTCCTAAATAGCAGCAGCAACAGAAAGGAAATGTCCCACTAAGAGACGGGTTTGGGGGCCAAATGAGGATGGACTGTATGCATAATGTATCGCAGTTATCTTTATAAATTAATGCTTTGCTACCGAATAAATGTATTTTCAGCCTAATGCTCAGTGGGCATTTTATTCCATTTCTATTTTCTCTTCACAAAGCAAGTTGGAGCCAAAAAGACAGCATGTACATATATAGTTTTGGCTAAGATAACTAGGACATAAAACATGTTAATTAACTTCTGAAAAGTAAGTTTTGATTAGTTTTATAATATCTGTTTGGCACTTTGGTGATAAAGTGGATTTTTTTGAATGACCCTGCAGACCGAATTTTCACTGAAACAATCATCAGTTCCCACTTCATTTATTATATGGGCAGCTCTTTACAACTTGATACTCATTACAACATAGGTGTATCTTCTAAAGCATGGTTTCTCTAAATGTGATCAGCACATGGACCACCTGTATCATAATCACTCAGGGAGCTTGCTAAAATGCAGATTCCTACCTAGGACAGCTGAATTGAACTCTCGGGTAGGAGATGGAGAATGAAATGTGTTTTGCCAAGCTCTAAATGCACTAAAATGTGTGCACAGCTATGTTAAGGGAACTTCAGGATGATTTATTACCTTCAATCTTCCACTTATAGTGTCATCTTCATTGTCAGTTAATATTTTTACTTAGCCCCTATTGAGTGTAAGATGTTATCTGATGGGATGTGAGGGTTACAGAGGGGAAGTGGTGGCACTTCTGCCCTCCAGGTGCTCACAGTCCAGCTGCAGGGATATATCAATGATAAATAGAAATACAGCATAGTATGTACCAAGCCCAAATAACAAGGATGGTAACAGTGGTCACTTAATGAGCTCATAATATGACCAGGTCTCTTTATGAGTTCATAATGACCAGGGCTGTTTATATATTTTATCTCTATTTCTCATACTCTAAGGTAGAAGATATAATTTTTCTTTTGTAATAAATAAAAAATTCTAAGCCGCAGGTTGTTCAAGTGACCTTGCCAATGCCACATGGCTTATAAATGAGAGAGGGAGAGTTGAGCCCAGACCAAGGCCAAGGTCCAAACTTCTAGCCCACCACGCTGGCCTAACTAGTGGGAGTGCAAATGGAACAAAGTTGGGATTTGATCCTGTTCTTATTGATGACTGAACTTAAACTAACAAGATCACAAACAAAGCTGTGGGGCCTCCATGAATGTACATCCCCTTATGCCCTGACATGTACACAGAGGGTGTGATTTACTCACATTGGTGACAGAGCAAGTGTATTTTAAGTGGGGTTTTCTGTGTTTTGTTTCCAATATTCAAGAATAAAGTATTCTGTAAACAAGAGTTAATGTTCACTGTGGTCAAGAGTACGATTATCTGAACTTAGTCTTTTCCAAGCCATGAGCACTTTTCCCCTAATTCTTTAAAACAGATTTAATTTAGGGCAGAGGGAGGCCAGTTGTAATTTGCATTATAAAAGAAGCATGGTTGTTTTTCAAGTCTTACATTATACTTTAAAATATTTTTCTCTAGATTTTTAAGACATGGTCTCTCAAAAGAAACAAAAAAAGAATAAAGCAAAAAATAAAAAACAAAGTGAGAAAAACCAACATACCTGGAAATTTACCACATAGAAATAATAAGTTAAATAGGTCAAAGGAATGCTATACCATCAAAACTCAAATTATTTTAGCTCTGTTACTATTAACACAACCCAAATTAATCTTTCTATGTATTATTTTCTTGAAAGTATTAAATGCTTTTAAAATCTGGTTTTAATGGTTTCTTTTAAATTATATTTTTTATTTTAACCTAATTCACATGGAGTTGTAAGACAGCGAGAGCCCATGTAAAAGGGTAACATCTTGCAAAGCTTTAGTACAATATCACAATCAGGAGATTGACACTAACAGTTAAGATACAAAACATTTCTATCACCACAAGGATTCCGAATGTTGGCCTTTTTACAGCCAAACCTGCTTCCCTCCCACCTACACCCCCTCCTACAACCCCTGGCAGTCACCAGTCCTTCCTTCATTTCTATCATTTTGTCATTTCAAGAATATGTTATATAATGGAATAATATAGTACATAAACTTTTGGGGCAGGCTTTTTTTCACTCTGCATAATTCCCTGGAGATTCTGTATCAATATTTGTTCCTTTTTATTGCTGAGTAATATTTCATGGTATGAATGTATCACAGTTTGTTTAACCCCACTGAAGGATATCTGGGTTGTTTCTAGTTTTGGGTTATTGCAAATACAACTGCAATAATAATATTCATGCACAAGGTTTTGTATGGACATAGCATTCATCTCTCTGGGATAAATGCTCAGGAGTACAGTTCCTGGGTCATATGGTAGTTTCCTGCCCAGTATTTTAAATTATAATCCCGACTGAGTTATAACCCCGACTGAGCAGCTGTACCCAATTCACAGTCCCATCAGCAAAATGTATGCGTGATCCAGTTTCTCCACACTTTCACCAGCCTTTGGTGTTGTCAAATTTATTTTAGCCATTCTGATAGGTGCATAGTTATACCTGATCGTGGTTTTCATTTACATTTCTGTAATGACTAATGATGTTGAACATCTTTTCATGCTTAGTTGTAATTTTGGTGAAATGTTTTTTTCATATCTTTTGCCCATTTTCTAATTATATTTTTGAGTTTTGACAGTTTAAAAAATATATTCTAAATATTTGTCTTTTGTTGAATATATGATTTGCAAATACTTTTACACACTCTGTAACTTGTCTTTCAATCGTCTTCATAAGGGGTTTGTCAGAGAAAAGGTTTTTAATTTTGAAGTCTAATTTATCAATTTTTCTTTTTATGGATCATGCTTTTGGTGTTAAAACAACTTTGCTTAGCCCTAGGTCCTGAAGATTTTCTCCTACACTTTTTTACTAAAAGTTTTAAAGTTTTAATTTTCACATTTAAGTCTATGACCATTTTGAGTTAGTTTTTATATAAGGTGTGAGACTTAGGTCAAGGTCCATATTTTTGCTTGTGGATGCCCAATTACATTTGTTAAATGGCTGTGCTTTCTCCACTGAATGGCTTTGCATCTTTGTCAAAAATCAGTTGAGGACATTTGTATGGTTCTATAATATTTCTGGGCCTTCCATTCTGCCCCATTTTTTATCCCTCTGCCAATACCTTACAGTGTTGACTGCTGTAACTATATTATAATTCATGAAATTATTATTTTCCAAATTATGCTTTTTCAAAATTGATTTAACTATTTTATTTTTTTATTAAAATTTATTAGGGCGAAAATGGTTAGTAAAATTACATAGGTCTAAAGTATACAATTCTGTAATACATCATCTATATATCACATTCTGATTTAACTATTTTAGTTACTTCGCCTTTTTGTAAGTTTCAAAATAATCTCATCTATATCTACAAAAAAATCTTGCTGGGATTTTGATAAGAATTGTGCTAAATTTGTGTATCAATTTGGAAGGAACTGACCATCTTTACCCTGTTAAATCTTTCAATTCATACACAAGGTACATTACTCCATTTATTGATTCTTTAACTTCTTTCATCAGCATTGTATAGTTTACAGCATAAAAATCCTGTACACATTCTATTAGGTTTACATTTGTCTTTCGTTTTTTTTAGTGGTTTTAAAGAGTATTGCATTTTTAATTTCAGTGTCCATGTGTTCATTGTTAGTATATAGAAATACAAATTGTCTTTTGTGCATTTATCTTGTATCCTGCGATTTTGCTGAAGTCACTTATTTGCTCTAGAAGGGTTTTGTTTTTGATTTTTTCATTTAAGATTCCTTGGAATTTCCTACATTGACAATCATGTCATCTCCATATAGAGACAGTGCTATTTTGTCCTTTTTGACATGCATGCATTTAGTTATTTTCTTGCCTTCTTGAAGAGCTGTGCTGAATAAGAGGGGTAAGAGTAGACATCCTTTCCTCACTCCCAATCTTAGGGGAAAAGCATTCAGTCTTTCACCATTAAACATAATGTTAATATGTACATTGTATAGCTATAGATACTCTCAATTGAGTAAGTTATACTGTATTTCTATTTTTTCTGAAGTTTTTAAAAAATTATTAAGTGTTGAATTTTGTCAAATGCATTCTCTGTATCAGTTGATGTTATCATGTGATTTTTCTTCTTTGTCTGTTAATATGGTGGACTGCATTGATTTTCTGATATTAACCCGCTTTGCATCTCTGAATAAACCTCACTTAATCTTTCTGTATAATTACTGTTGTACATTGCTGAATTCTATGTATTAATAGTTTGTTAAGAATTTTTGCATCTATATTCATGAGGGACATTGGTCAGTGGGGTTTTTTTTCTTGTATTAACCATCTAATTTGATATCAGAGTACTAGTAGCTTCATAAAATGAATTAGGAAGTACTTCTTATATTTTCTACGTAGAATTGGTGTAAATTCTTCTTTAAACATTTTGTAGAATTCTCTAGTGAAACCATCAGGGCTTGGAGATTTAATTTTCGGGAGTTTTAAAATTACAAATTCAATCTCCTTAATAGACATAGGGATATCCAAAATACCTATTTCATACTGGATAAGTTGTGGTAGTTTGTGTTTTTTGCAGAAGTATCCCATCGTATCCAAGTTGTCGATTATATGTATGTAGAGTTGTTCTTAGCATCACTTTATCCTTTTGGTATTTGCAGGGTCTGTAGTGATAGCCCCTGTTTCATTCCTGATGTTGGTAATTTGTGTCTTCTTTTTTTGGTCAGTCTTCTAGGGGTTTGTCAATCAAATCGATCTTTTTAAAGAATCAGCTCTTGGACCGGCCGAGTGGCGCAGTGGTTAAGCGCTGGCTTGGGAAGCCAGCGGCCCTGGTTCGGATCCCACATACGAGGACCAGTGATACTGACCTCAAAAAAAATAAAAATAAAAAAAGAATCAGCTTTTCTTTTTATTGATTTTTCTATTCTTTTTCTATTTTTATTTTCATTGATATCCTCTCTTATCTTTATTATTTCCTTTCTTTTGGGTTTGGGTTTATTTTGCTTTGGGTTTGCTTTGGGTTTATTTTGCTCTTCTTTTCCTAAGTTCTTTTTTTTTTTTTTAAATAGATTTTTATTTATTTATTTATTTATTTTTTCTTGAGGGCAGTGTCCCTGGCCCTCATATGTGGGACCCGAACTGGGGCCGCTGGCTTCCCAAGCCAGCGCTTAACCACCGCGCCACTCTGCCGGCCCTTTTCCTAAGTTCTTAAGGTGGGAGCTTAGTTTATTAATTTGAGACTTTGCTTTTCTAACACATGCATTTAGTGCTATAAAATTTTGTGTGATCTTTCTTTTATTGATTTCTAGTTTGATTCCACTGTAGTCAAGAAGGCACTCTTTATGATTTCAGCTCTTCCAAATGTGCTAAGGTTTGTTTTATAGGCTAGGATTTTATCATCTATCTTGTTACCAAAAGCACTTGAAAAGAATGTATATTCTGTTTTGGGGTAAGATGTTCTGTAAACATTGTTTAGATAATGCTATTCAGATGAGTTATATCCTTGATGATTTTCTGTCTAGTTGTTCTTTCAATTGTTGAAAGTAGGGTGTTGAAATCTCCAACTATAATTGTGGATTTTGCTATTGATTCTTTTAGTTCTATCAGTTTTTGCTTCACATATTTTGTAGCTCTATTGTTTGGTGAATAAACATTTAGCATTATGGGGTCTGCTTGCCAGATTGACCCTTCTATCATGTAATATCCCTCTTTGTCTCTAGTAATACCCTTTGCTCTGACATTACCTACTCCTGCTTGCATGATATATTTCTTTCCACCCTTTTACTTTCAACCTATCTATATCATATTTTACATTTTTTTTTGTAGATTGCATACAGTTGAGTCATGTTTTTTAATCCACTCTGCCAGTCTTTTAATTGGTATATTTAGACCATTTACATTTAATGTAATTATTAACCTGGTAGGGCTTAAGTCTGCCATTTTATTGTTTTTGTTTATTCACACTTTTGTTTGTTGGTTGGTTTTCGTTTCTCTGCTTTCCTATGGTTTACTTGAATGTATTTTTTTAAAATATTTTTATTAAAATATAGCTAACATACAATATTATATTAGTTTCATGTGTACACCATAGTTATTCAACATTTAAATACCTAAAGAAGCAATCACCATGATAAGTCCAGCAATCATTTGACACTGTACAAAGCTATCACAATATTATTAACTATATTCCCTATGCTGTACATTACATCCATCCCCATGACTTCTTTGTTTTATACCTGGAAATCTGAACCTCATGTTCCCCCTTCACTTTTCCCCACCTTTTAAAAATTTTTCAATTACAGTTCACATTCAATATCATTTTGTATTAATTTCAGGTGTACAGCATAGTGGTTAGACATTTATACAACTTATGAAGTGATCCCTCTGACTCATCTAGTATCCACTGGGGACTCTACATAGTTGTTATCATATTATTGACTATATGTCCTGTGCTTTATTTTACATCCCCATGACTATTTCCTAACTACCAATTTGTACTTCCTCTTTTTTTTTTTTTTTTAAAGATTTTATTGGGGAATTGGGGGAGGGGAACAGCGTTAGGGAATCAGGGAAGGGGAACACACAAGTTGCTGTCCTTTTGTTCTTCAGTCTAGTTGCGGAGGACGTTGCTTCACTGGCCCGTGTTGGTATCGTCATTGTGCTCTTCCAGGATGAGGCAGCTCGGTCGCCGGCCTCTGGATGGTCACTCACCATGGGGCTATTGGCCGCTCACTCTGGCTGCCGGCCACTCACTGTAGCTTAATGCAGCCCACTGTAGCAGGGGCTGCAGCTATGCCGTCCCCGGGGACTCACAGCAGCCCAGCTCCAGGTGGAGCTTTGTTCACCATCTTAGCTGTAGAGGGCAGTGTCACTGGCCCTCATATGTGGGATCCGAACCAGGGCCGCTGGCATCCCAAGCCGGCTCTTAACCAATGCGCCCCTCGGCCGGCCCCTAATATGTACTTCTTAATCCCTTCACTTTTTTCACCCCAACCCTCAACCCTCCTCCCATCTGGTAACCATAAGCTTATTCCCTGCATCTATGAATCTATTTCTGTTTTGTTTGTTCATTTATTTTGTTCGTTAGATTTCACATATAAGTGGGAACATATGGTATTTGTCTTTTTCAGTCTGACTTATTTCACTTAGCATAATACCTTCCAGGTTCATCCATGTTGTCACAAATGGGAAAATTTTATTATTTTTTATGGCCCAGTAATATTGCATTGTGTATATGTACCACCTCTTCTTTGTCCAACTGTCTATTGATGGATACTTAGGTTGCTTCCATATCTTGGCTGTTGTAAATAACACTACAATGAACATGGGGGTGCATATACCTTTTCAAATTAGTGTTTTGGATTTTTTCAGATAAATACCCAGAAATGGAATTGCTGGGTCATAAGGTAGTTCTATGTTTAATTTTTTGAGGAAACTCCATACTGTTTTCCATAGTGGCTGTGCCAATTTGTAATCCCACCAACAGTGCACATCCTCCTCAACACTCATATTTTGTTAATTTATTGATGGTAGCCATTCTGACAGGTGTGATGTGAAATCTCATTGTGGTTTTAATTTGCATTTTCTGATGATTAGTGACATTGAGCATATTTTCCCATGTCTATTTACCATCCATATGTCCTCTTAGAGAAAAGACTATTCAGGTCCTCTGCCCATTTTTTTTTGGATTGTCTGTTTTTCTGGTGTTGAGTTGTATGACTTCCTTAGAAATACTGGATATTAACCCCTTATCAAATGTACTATTGGTGGGGTTGTAAGGTTGCTTGATGGTCTGCCTTCCTCTTTTCACCTTACAGTCTTGTGTTTGATTTTTTAGGTAATTTCTAGGGTTGTTAGCTTTATGAAGCAAGAGGAAGAGAGCAAAATACATCTACTCCATCTTTAGGAAGTGGGAGTCTTAATCGTTATTCTTAAATATTTTTGTTTGAAAAAACAGCCTTTACAAAAAACTTCACAATGTTATAACAAAGTAAGAGAGAAATATTTCCTCATACCATATCAACCTGAAGAGGAAACATGTCAGTTATGCTTTCTGACTTTGCAAATGCAAACATATATCTGTATGTATAAGAGCCCTTTCTAATCCTTACACAAAGTATTGATCAATTTGAGTATGTAACAATTTAAAGCTGTTATTTATAAGAAAAAAACACACAAAAATAAAAAGGAATAAATTAGAAAAATTATTTATAAAATATAAAGAAATTAATATCCTCAATTTATAAAAAATTCTTAGCAATAACTAACAAAAAATAAACCATGAATATGAAATGTCAACTAATAAAAAACAAATGACCAATAAACACATGCCAAAATGGTTTAATCTTATTGATGATCAGGAAAATTCAAAATAAGACAATGAAGATATATTATTTTTTGGTCTTTTAATTTATGTATTTAACTATTCAATAAGTATTTATTGAGCAATGATTTCACCCAGTATGTCAAGCAATGAAAATACAAGATAGACACATTCCCTGCCCTCCAACACTATCAAGCAGAGCAAATCTTGAACAAGTAATGGCGCCAGTACTGATGCATTTTATGGTGGTAGCTGTAGAAAGAGCTATGAAAACACTAAACAGGGGATATATTCAAGCCTAAGGGTCAGGGCTAGGAGATAAATGAGCAGCAGAGGTGAGCAGAGACCCCAAGAGATGGGGGTGGGGGTGCTACATGTAGAGGGACAAGCATGTGCAAAGGTGAGAAAAAACATGGGGACATTTGAGGAACTGAATGAAGCTCAGTGTAGCTGGAGCACAAAAATATGAGGAGACAGAGCTGCAGCTGGCAGCTAGATCAAGGTTGAAGCATGGCCTTAGATCATGTTTAGGTGCCTGGGCATTACCCTTAGGGCAATAGGAAAGTGTTAGATCAGGTAGAGTTTCAGTGTTATACCATCCAACAAGCTGCAGGGTGCAGAATGGATTGCAACAAGCCTAAAAGCAGAGAAGCCAGCAGGGGTGCATCTGTAATGGCTCTGGAGAGAGGAGCTGGTGGCCTAGACAAGGATGATGTCTGTGGAGATATAGAACAGAATTGGAGCAGCTGACAGAAATTCATGATTGATTGAATGGGCAGGGAGAGAGAACTTGGCAAAGTCATAGTCAACTTCCAGGTTGCTCCGTGGGTTAACAGCCCAAGGACTGGTGCCATTCGTCAAGACAGAGAGGGAAAAGCAAATGTGAAAAAGGAGGAAAGAATAGAGGTATGATCTTTATTATGCTGCATTTGACTGACCTATGTGCAGGATAATAAGTAGGAACCATCCAAATGACAGTTGGATGTACTTGACTGGAACTTGGACAGATCTGGTTCCTGTTGCCCTCAGATAGTGGAAATTATCCAGACCTATGAGCGAAGCCCTGAAAAACACGAGCATTGAAAGACCAACAGAAGCCAGCAAAGCACATGGAGAAGCAGTGAGCAGAGGGTAGGAGGCAAACAAGGAAATGAGTACAAAACCAAAGCTAATGCAACAATTCCTTATCCACAGGATTCCCAGGATTCCCTCCTGTTGAGGCTCCTTTGGGCATCGGGTGCTCCCTGGCTTTGCCCATCACCTGCCCTTTGATCCATTTCAAGCTTTCTAGAAACTTCAAGTTTCATTAGAAACATAGTCCTTTGACCAGAAAGATGATGCCAGACACATCTTTTCAAGTAGGCAAGAGAGGTTAGTATTTAAAGAAACAAGGACTACTTTCTGTCAGAACCTCCTCTGTAAAAAAGAGGAGTGAGATCCCTGGGGAAGAGAGGAAGCTACTGTCACTTCCCATAAAAAAGCAGGTCAGAGTGGCTCTGAAAGGTAATTGAGCCAAATAGACATAAGGGACCTCTTGGTGACTCTTTCAAAGGGAATTTAGTGACAGCACAAAAAGTGGAGTTAAGAAAAAAAGTAATAATGATCATACAATATGAAAACAGATTCAAAATTCTCATGCAAACTCTGATTTTTGGTTTTGTTTTGTTTTAGATCATTAAATGACATAGTCTTTCTTAATGAAACTATTCTCCAACACAGAGACTATGGCTTACATTTTCATTTCGGTTTCCCTCCAGAACATTTTTCTGAGTTCTCATCCCAAGATTGGTTCTCTGAAAACAGACCACTATTATGAGAACAGCAATAATAGAAGCTGACATTTATAAGCATTTCCTATAGATCTTGCCTCTGCAATACTCTTTACATAATTTATATAGTCCAACCAAAACCCTATGATATGGGCATTGCCATGCTTGTTATGAGGAGTCCGAGACACAGAGGGGTTAAATAACTTATCCCAAATCACACAGGTTCTAAGTAACATTTTATCAGCACCATCTAGGCTCCCACACATATGGATCTCTGGAACCTTTTGCCTCTGGAAGGAGGGAACCCGGTCTGGAGAGATGGTAGTCAAGTGTCTCAGACACATGTAGACAGTGGCACATCCACCCAAAACCCCCTAAGCTGCTAAATAAGCTGGTTCGGTTTCTCCAGGTACAAGAGTTCCTGGGATATCAGGTTATTCTCCAGGCAAATGATAACTCTCTGGAGCCGACATGCCCACCCTGAAGCCCTCTGTGGTGCAATATGACATGACAGGGAGCTGTGGTCATGCTCAGAACCGGGAGTGGGGGGTGGGATGTTCAGTTATTAAACAAAACCTGATGCTTAAATAAAGGGTTTACAGTCAGTCCCACCTCCTCCTCCAACATTGGACTGGTCCCTGAGCTGCAACTTCAAACACTCACCTGGACCGATTAAATCATCAGTCCCATCCAGGATATGGAAATGGGCCAAGTGCCAGACTGATGGCTTGTCAGAGCAAGTCAAGGAAAATTTGTGCAGTAAGGTAATTTACATGGTTCTGATAGCATTTCCATTCACTATTTTCCTTATTTATTAATTCAATGAAATATTTTTGAGCACCTGCCATGTGCCAGGCACTGGGAAGATTAAAGATGAAGAAAAGATAGTTCCCACTTTTGGAGCAGCCAATGCACTGGAGATGGTTATTAAGTGCTGAGGCAAGTGCTATGAGCGAAGCTGGGCCCAAGGTAGCACGTAGCATGGAGGAGCTGCATCTAACCCAGCCAGTGGGTTCCTGGGAAGAGTTCTAGGAGGAGGAAGACCCCTGGATCAAATTTTAAAAGTCGTAAGCAATGGGTGGAGTTAGCATTTTTAGAAGGAAGGAGGAATAATCCAAGCAGAGGAAACAGAGAAAAGGTTTGGAGGTGAGGAACAATCTGTGCTATCTGGGAAGGACAAGCACTCCAGTGTACAAAGCAAAGGCAAAATGGTGGTAAGAGGTGAGGCCAAAGAAGTACTAAAAGAGAGATCCACGTAGCCCATTAAAGAGGCTGGACATCTCTAGCTAGGAAGCAGGTCCATTCAAGTCGTTTAAGTGGTGCGGTGAAGACCTGGGTTTTAGATGGCTCATTCGAGCCCCTGGGTAACGGAAATGTTCCCAAATGGACACTAATGGTAGAGCATGTTCCTGGGTTTGTAGCCTACCCTAAGGAGACTTGTAAGAGTACCTAGAAACTACTGCATGCACTTCCCCTCCTCTTGGAGGGAAGGGTCCCACTATACCAAGTTTCTTCCCTCTCAAATGAAGTCATTCTGCCCTATACACACAGGTGCACACATGGGAAAGGAAAAGGGAAGACAGGCAAATTGATTCTAAGATCATCCTTGGTCAAATCATTAAACCTTGTTAGTTCAAACTCCTTCTTCCATTGACTAACCATGAAATTAGCAGCAGGGCCAAGCTATTCATGTAAATAGGCATCTACATATCCCTGCCCTCAATGAGTTCGTAAGCTGCTGGAGAACTCAAACAAGGAAACAAGAAATGTATTAGTCATGCGATTAAAAAGGCTTTAAGCAATAGAATACAGAAGAAGCACTTAACACGGGCACCTAAATGAGGCTGGGGAAGGGCAGTGAAGGATCTTTCCTTGAAAAAATGATGTCTGACTGATTCACAAACATTTATGCACCCTATGTTCATTGCAGCACTATTTACAATAGCTAAGACTTGGAAACAACCAAAATGCCCATCGGTAGATGACTGGATTAAGAAACTGTGGTATATTTATACAATGGAGTATTACTCCGTTATAAAGAAGAATGAAATCGTACCATTTGCAATGATATGGATGGACCTAGACACTATTATGTTAAGTGAAATAAGTCAGTCAGAGAAAGACAAATACCATATGATCTCACTCATATGTGGAATCTGAAAAACTGAATGAATGAGCAAAGTAAACAGAAACTGTCTCATAGATATAGAGGAAAAACAGGGTTGCTTGTTGGGAGGGAGGTGGGCATGAGGGAGAAGGGGAAGGGATTATACAGCACAAATAGGCAACTACAATATTGCCACAGGGATATGAAAGACAGTTCGGGGAATATAATTAATAATGTTGTAAATATTTTGTGGGGTGTCAGATGGTCATATGTCTTGTTAGGGAGACCATTTCATGTATGGAATAGAGGCTTGATCACTGCACTGTACACCTAAAACTGAGGTTGTATAATATTGTATACCAACTGTAATTGAATATATAGATAGTCACGGGAGGTGGATTATAATGTGGAAGGGAGTCAGAGGAAGTGTAATAAATATATATGATATGGGGGGGAAGAGTGGGGTGGCTAAATGGGGAGGGAAGGTTGTCACTTTGGAGGGTAAAAAGTATAACTATTGCACTGTGTTGTACACCTGAAACTAATTAAAAATAAATAAATAAAAAATGATGTCTGAACCAAGGCAGTAAGAATTAGACTAAGAAAGGGGTGAAGACAAAGGGAGAGAGGTGCAGGCAGAGGAATAACAGGGAGAAAGGCATAAAATGGTGAGTGTGAATGTGTGTGTGTGTGTGTGTGTGTGAGAGAGAGAGAGAGAGAGAGAGAGAGAGAGAGAGAGAGAGAATGAGAGAGAGAGAGAGAGAGTGAGATAGAGAGAGAGAGAGAGAGAGAGAGAGAGAGAGAGAGAGAGAGAGAGAGAGAGAGAGTTGGGGGGACTGCAGTACTTACATGGGGAGTCAGATAACTCTGGAAAGGTAAGAAAGGCTCATCTTGGGTCACCTAAAACCCAGATATGATCCTGCCATTCCCTGTTCAGCATCCTTCAGCAGGCTCTCAAACTTCAGGGCTGTGTCTGCCCTTCTTAGAGTGGCTTGGAATAGCTTATGTGGGACACTGCTCATTGCCTTCCCAGAGGAACCTTGATTGCAGCTGGACACAGGGCCACCCAGAAATGCAAGGCGTCATCTTTCAGTCACCCATGCAACCAGAGTGGTAGCCACATGACTCAATCCTGGCCAATGAAATGTGAGGCTGCTTAAAGCCAGTGAACATACCCAGATATGCTGACTGGGGTCCAGCAGCCATCTAGAACCACCACAAGACCTTAACAATAGAAAGGACGTGTACCAGGACAGTGAAGCAGAAAGATGGAAGCCTGCGTCCTTGATGAAACTGAACTGCAGAGCTCTATAACAGCATTGGCCCACAGACCACCATATCTTTTTGTGAAAGAGAAATACACTTTTTTTTTTTGTCCCTAATACTTTATTGGTCACCTCTAGGCCTATGCCCCACTAGGTGGGCTCCAGGTAGGGGTTCACCATTCACCACTCATCTAGGAATATGAGACAGCCGTGGCCTAGCCTTCCAGGATCATTGACTGGAACGTGAAGGGGCAGGTCTGGCCTTTCCAGGGCCAGCACAGGGCACCCAGGTAAGGGGCACAGGTGGAGACCAAGAGCCTAAGCTTGACACCCGTCTGCCAGCCTAGTTGTGTTTGGAGAAGTATTCCTTGCTGTCACATATGTTGGGTTTGATTGTGTCACTGCCTGGCTTCCAGCCAGCGGGACAGACTTCCCCATGTTCATCTGTGTACTGGAAGGACTGGACTAGCCTTAGAGCATGTTCGCTGAAAGTGATGATCTCCGTAGGGTACACAAAAGTGAAGTCCAACGGGTAGAAAAAGAGGACCACGTATTTCCCTCTGTAGTCGGAAAGCTTCACCTCCTTGAAGGCGCCCTCCACCACAGCGGTGGCCTGGAAGTCCGGGGCGGGCTTTCCGATGTGCGCGTTACCGGCAGCCATGACTGAAAGCTGCGTGGGGAAGGGCGGGACACACAGACCTGCGGACCCACAGACTCAGCTTCAGCATCCGAGAAATACACTTTTATCTTTTTGTCTTGATTAACCCATTTGGGGTTTTATATTAAATGCAGCTGAACTTAACCTAAATAAATGAGACTTATAAAGACCTTTACAAAATGAGCCTTCCCACATTCCCAGCACAATGTCTGGATGCTAGAAAACACTCCATAATTGTGTTGTGAATGAATGAATGGATGATTGAATGCATGCATGGGAAGGCTGGAGACAAGAAGGACGACAGTGGCTGCCAAAATAAATATTTGAACTCAAACAGCAGTAGGAAAGGAAATCAACAGTAGTTGAGGACAGACATGGAGGTTTTTGGGGCATAAGGAGTTAAGAATGCATCTTAGATTTGTGGTTTGGGCAACTGGGAGGATGGTGTTATCGTTCATCAAAATAGGGAATATAGAATGAGAAGTGTAGTGGGTAGTGGGTCAAAATGAATTCAGGTCCAGACGTGGTGAAGTTGAGCTATCCATGACATCCATGGACATCCATGGTGTCCCTGGAGTTGGTGCTGCTTCTCTGGAACCCAAGGAAGACCTCAGCTGCATATGCAGACCTGGTGCCACTGGCCCAAGGTGGTAGTTGAAGGCATGAATGTGTTTTTATATTTTTTTTAAAAAGAGTGCAAATAGGGGTACAAAGAGCAGAACAGAAGGTAGAAGGATCAACTCATAAGGAACTATAACATTTAAGGGCTGGGGATTGGAAGTGGAACTTTCAGAGGAAACTGAGAAAGACTAATTCAGAAAGACTGCAGGGGAGGGGTGCGAAATTGGGAGACAGAAATGTCTAGGAAGCCAAAGGTTAATACAGATGCAGGAAAGAAAAAGTGGTGCCCGATATTCCAGCGAGCTCTGGTAAACTGAGAGCGGAAAATGCCACTGAAGTTGGTAATTAGTAACTTCTTTCAAGTTAGTTTGGGTGGAGGGTGGGTGCGCAAAGCCAGGTGATTGGAATAAAGTGAGGAAATAGGGACAATGAAGCTAGATGAGTCTTTTAAGGAGAGTAGCAGAGAGATACAGGTAGTTAAAGGGAAATACATATTACATAAATTCAACTTAATGGATAAAATAACTTAGCAATAAGACTCAAACTGTGGGAATCTCACTTAATTTTCAATTCAACACATTCACATTTATAAAGTACTAAATTTATGCTAAGAAATACACTGGAACTTTCACATCCTTAATTTTTTATTATATAAAGCTTGTATCTTTTAAGGTGGGTGACCAAAGTTGAGGAATTTTCTCTTTCCTGTCAGTGGAATAAAAGTAGTCTGGATTTTTTTTTTCAATAGCCTGAATTCCAACATAATATAATTTTCAGAAGACATTTATGCATTGAGGTCTTTCTTACCTTGCTTCTAATATAATTATTCACTGGCTCAATACACTCAATAACATTTGGTTGGTCAATATGCTTTGCCTATTCCTTTTTCACTACATTTTTATGGCTTTGCTAAATCGTTTGGTAAACATTTCAAAATATGCTACACTACTTTACCTATAACTAGGTATGGCTTTATTTCCCACTTGAGGCATTCTGTAAATGAGCCATTCTGCAAAATCCACAAGTAGCTCTAGAAGCAGACAACAGATGACAACAGATCTGTCTGCTCCTTTTTTGTCCTCGTTGGTTCATGGACATGTACCAGTTTGTTTTCAAGACTGGCTCAAAGTGAATCATATTGCTAACGAACATCAAAATCATCTTGTTTACCCATCACACATGGCAACATTGCCCAATTGTAGACTCTCAAAAAAATTAAAATCCCAGAATTAATGTTACTTCTTTCACTGCCCTTCACTCTGCATTTTGGTCTCTTTCCAAATACTGCCAAGTACCTTCATATAATCTTTCTAATATTTCCTTTCATCTCTGTTCTTTGGGTTGGGCTCTGATCATATCACCATGGATGATTACAGCCTCACACCACCCTGGCTCTAGTTATTTTTCAAGGTTTATTTCTGATGTTACCTTTGCAATTATTCAAAAGCAATAGATATCTCACCTGTATTCATCAAGGGACACTTCTCCAGCCAGTTAGAAGGGGCATGGAGGCCCCCATCATAAACACCTCCTTCTCACTATCCCATTTTCATGTCTCAGCCACCACAGAAGCCCACCGCCATGTTATTTCACTGAAACCAGAACACTAGAAGTAACCTTTAAAGGAAAATGGATTTTTTTTTCAGAATTTTCCAATATGGGGATGAAATAACTTTTATCCCAGCCAAGAAGACATGAACAACCTTTATCCCAACATTGCCTTGTAATTGTCCCTTCCCAAATGAAAGCCAGTCTTTTGTACATTGTAAAAGGCCATGAATCCACAGACTCACTTGTCTATTTTAAATCTACAGAAAAACTAATTTTTTCACTAGCTCATCTGTTCCACATCAACTGGTTCCTACACAGCTACCATTTTCTGCCCGCTTCAGAACAAGCTCTATTATTTGATTGCCATGTAGTAAAGTGACACTGAAGAACATTTATAATACCTCCCAAATGGTCAAATATGGTAATTCCCAATGGTCAAATAGAAATAAAATGTGTGGCTTATGAACCTCCTTTCTATTAAAAACCTCCACTGAAATATTGAAGCAACTGCAGTTGACAGTAGAAACTACAAATGGATCAGCCGATTTTTAAAGGTCAGTAAGTCTCTTTCTCTCCCACATCTCAAAAACTCCCATTGAGATAGATAGTAAAATCCAGTGGATGTTTTGAGACATACACGAAGGGCCACTTGCCTTGCAAATGGAAGACAAGCACATGGCACCTGCCATGTGAAAAACTTTAATAAAAACTCTATAGTTGCCCATCTTTCTCCTTCTGAGTAGGAAGTTCACTTCTATAGTGAAATTACTTGTTTTTATAATTCTTTTTCCAAGAAATGCCATTTTCAAAATAATTAGTTTTTCTTGACCAACATGCTATTTATAATGGAGATGGGAATGGGATGGGACTTCAAGCAGAAAACAGTTTGAGACCACAATGCTCATGATGAGGATAATGAAAAGTAGAGTTAGTTAACAGGGAAGATATGGGTGGAGGGGCAGCCAAGGACCCTTCAGCCCTACCCTGACAGGTCTCTAGGATCCTGGCTGATAAGGCCAGGTAGATTCATTCACCTCTTTCTCCATCTATGAAACAATATTCACAATATCTTTTCTTTACAGTCCATAAGGATGTAGGATAGGAAAGAAAATATTTGTTTTAAGTGGTTTTATTTTTTCATGGAAAGTGATATCTAAAACAAGGTGAAAGAAATCACCTTTATATATGCTTTCTGCCAGCTTTATAAATTCACTATAATCCAGGGTGGTTTCTAGGCTTCTCTTAGGAATCTTTCTGTGGGTCCGTACAAAAATTACCACCTTATCTCCTATAAAAATAATGGATCAAAGGATCATGGGTACAAAAAAACTTTTGTACCTCTTTCTGCCTTCTGATGGGACCGCCACTCTCCTTTTTCTGAAACTCTCCTGTTCTTTATGTTGAATCAAAACTCATCAACATCTTTTTGTTGAATCAAAACTGATACCTTTTGTTATGTAAGGAACAACTCACCCCCACCTCCCTCCGACACAGAATCAGAAATCTGGATATTCAGGAGGGATGGGGGAAGTACTGTATTTTCAACAATTGGGATTCTCTGGTTAATTGAGTTCCCTGGCCAACTGAAACTAAACCTCTGTGATTCAAGCTATCATTATTCCTTAAGAAGCTCAGCACTGAGCACACACATTTGTTATATGACTTGTGATTGGCAGGGCCATGAGCCATCTGTCCAAATGTCAGGACTCACTGGACGGTATTTTGGATAAAAATAAAGAACATGTAAGAGATTGGGTCCCCTATGCACTGGTCTGAGAACATGCCCCAGAAGGTGATATGTAAAAGAAACAATTCTCTTTGGTTATCATTTTATTGCCCACCCCCCGTTTAAAAGCAGAGAGAATACATCCAGTTGTCTAAGAGCTGTTATTCATTGAACCTGGGATAAGTTCTAAAAATCTTAGTTAATTTTACCCCATAAAAATAAGGAAATCAAGACAATACAATTTTAGCTAGTATCATACAAAATGTATCCTGTTTCTCTCTTTTCTGGTTTCAAGATTTTTGGACCAAATTTTAGAATGTTAAAAGACTTTAAGGTAGAACGCATTAGCCTTTGTGATTATATCAGTGTTTCTATCTTCAAGTTTCCTGTCCTGTTTGAATGTGATAATCATCTTTCTCTGTATTCTCCAGGAGACCTGTTCCCAGCATTCACAAACCTCAATAAAACCCACAGCTGCAAACTTCAGTATTTGTGTTCTTTGACCTTACTAGGGAGGCTTCTGCTCAGGTAAGAGAATGGGCTTGGAGTCAGTGTGGGTTGCAAATCCTGGACCCACTAATTACCAGCTTTGTGATCTTAAGCAAATTACTTAACGTCTCTGTGCTTATCTGTAAAATGGGCAAAATGGTATCACCTTAGAAGGAAATGGTGATGTTAAAATGAGATAACCAGGATAAAATGCTTAATATAGAAAGCTCTACTTAAATTTACCCATTTTATTGTTATGCTAATCATTTCTCCTAGGCCCCACAGAACAGTATTTCTCCAAGGAGTTCTACAGACCCCATTCATCATAATTATCCAGGGAGTTTATGAAAAATGTGGATTCCTCCTGGTCCCCACCTCCAGAGGAGTCTCATTTAATACGTCTGGGGTGAGGTTTAGAAATGGTATTTTTAGAAAGCGCTCCTCAATTGTGGCACACCCAAAAGCTTGAGAACCACTGCCATAGTTGTTCTAAGAAACATTTGATTATTTGATTTGCTCTGCTAACTAGTACGTTCTGTTTACCTTGATTTTTCTGTTTTGGTTGCGTGTGTTCTGGTCTCCACTCTAAAAACTTAGGCAATTCATGCCCCAGGGTCATGGACTCTGGTCTTTTGTTGGCTCTCCAATCCAACATTTGAATCCCCAATTGGATTAGTCTTGGTGGGAGAGAGGGTACCCCACTTCCACTCCAAAAGCTAAAGCAGAAATATCCTCCTCCCTCACACTCTTCGTCCCCTCACCCTTCCACACAGCACACAGCACAGCAAGAACATTTGACCCAGGGTCAGGCACACAGACACTTGCCCCCAGACTTTGATCATGGAGAGAGAGGCCCAAGGACTAAGAGATATTTATTGGTGGCCCAGGCAGGGATGGTGTGGCCAGCAGCCCTGACAGTGTGCAGAAGGTCTGGTGTTAAGGAGCATACCCACCCCTGCCCTTGCCAAGTTTGGATAAAAATGTCTTTGAAAAGTTGAGGGAAAGTGGCTTTTTAAGCATTAAGATGTTCTACAATTATGCTAAAAGGTAGACAATCTCAGGAATATTTGATAGGGTTCAGCAAAGAGATAAAGACTCAGCTAGCATACTAACACACCAGAATTATGCTCTGTGTGGTCAATTTTTGCAGGAGAAAGGTTTGCTCATCTTGGAGATGCTTCATCCTGAGGCTGGAACAAGCAATGCCAGTGTTTCTGACCTCTTTCTACCTGCAGAACCTGAAAACCATTCCCAGCTCCTACTCTAGGTTTATTACGGTAAAAAAAAAAAAAAAACATATGGAACTCAATGCCTGGGCTTTAGATGATAACAGGAAAAAGAAGTCAACCTTGGGGAAGGGAATGCAGTAAAAGAGAGAGGACTGTTCAAAATAAAAAAGACAGAAGGCCACAGGGGTGGACATGGTGGGTGGGAAGGCTGCTCAGCCTAAGGAGGGGCCTCCTATTTCCACCCCTGGTTCTCCTGGAAAACAGTCAGCTAGAAACAAGCTCCTGTCCTTTCTCTGACACTCCCACTCTCCTCCCTTGGGAGCAGGAGGGACTTCGGGGACTGGGAGCTCTCCTGGTCCACTCTCCTATCACAGGGACACACACACATTGCCTTTTAAAGGGAAGATGGACAGATTTGGCGGATAAGTTCAATGCAGAGGCATGCACTAGTAAGGTCTTCTGGCTGAGGGGCTAGCAATACCAAAGCCCATGTTCTCCAAGCGGGATAGGCCAAGGACTTGATGACCTTTATTGTCTCTTCCAGCCAGAACATTCTACATTCTGTGAATATTCTGCACACTTGTTATAAAAAAACACATTTTTGTTTTTTAATCAACCATGGCTCTGCCACTTTTTAGGCAATCCCTTTGCCATTCTGACTCTCAGTGTCCTTTCATCTATAAATTAGGGGTAGTAAATAACTATGAGTTACCCACCTTATGTCCATTCCCCCACTTCTTCCTTTTTAACATAAACCTAATCCTGTTCTGGTATCTTCCACCTCTCTCCCATATAGCCATGTGCCTCACGGTACTCTGACCCCTTCCCCAGCCCCAGGCTTGATTGGTCTAAAAGTAATCCCATTCCTCTTGCCAATGACTGGTTCGAGAAGTACATGTGATACAATTCTGGCCAATGAGGTGTGAAGGGAAGTTTGCAAGGGAGCTTTTGGAAAAAACTTCTTACTCCTAAGACAGAGCCATGGAAGTGCAAAATGACTTTTCATTTTCCTCTGAAAATATCTGGACTTTGCTGTATTGCCTGAAACTACTGCTTCCATTTTCCCACTAGCCTGAGGATGTAGGCAACACCAATGATGGCAGTTTGATACAAATAACGGGGTCTCAATGACAATACTGAGCCACTAAATCAACCAACTCTGAAATATGACTACAGCTCTGAACTGAAAGAATGCATGTGCTTATTGTTAAAGACATTTCAAGGTGAGTTTTTTGTAACTTGCACCTTAATACATCCCACTGATAGAGTGGATATAACAATATTAGAGCATATTTGTAAGGGCCTAGGAAGATAAAATATTTGGAAAAGCATTAAGTAGCATAAACAATACGACGTTATTATTATCATGAATGAGTGCTTAATTCTCTACCTTGCACATCTTCATGAATTTTTTTGAAGATCTTTGAAACAAAACAATTTCTAAATATAATTAATATTATCTCAACACAAATTAGGATGGGAAGATGGGAAACAGAAAATTGATTGTGGGTTTTCTGTGACAACTGCAGGATTCAGCAGAGGAATGGCCTGGCACTCCTGTTACCTTCATTGGTGGAGTGATGGGGGTGGGGAGGTTCCAACCTGGCCCTTTAACCCAACGGCCCAAACTAGCTTAGCCTTTCTTGAGCATTTCCTTTTACTGCTTTCTTTGGGTTCCTGTGTATCATTTTCTCTCTATGTTCCCTTAAACTCCCCATTGACTAACACTCCATAGAAAAGGCAGGTATAATCAATGTCAAAATGTAATTGGAAATCTGCCCTGGACTCTTACAGTTGTGCCACTTTCTAATTCACCTGGAACTTTATGGATGGCTTCTCACTCTCCCATCACAGAGCAAATAACAATGCTGAGGAGAACAAGATAGGACTGCACTATGCTCCTCTCTGGGTCCTATTTAATTCCAGGTGTGTTTTCCACTGAGGATTAGAGCAGAACCTGAAACATTTTTCCTTTATTTTTAAATGATTAGTAAATAAGAATGTAGCTCCAAGACAGAGCTGGTATATAAAGTTGAACTGCTCTTGCCAGCTGTGCCAATTTGCCTACACCTTGAACTCAGTTATGATTTTATTTCTCATCACAGATATGGGATTTGATTTTAAGAGGATCTTTGCCTAGCAAGGGGAACAATTGGAATGAAAATTCCCAATTCCTCAGAGATACACTATTCTTAGAAAATCGTGCTTAGACCTCTGAGTTAAGCTACACAGAGGTTTCTATGAAGAATGACTATATATCTGTATATCTATCTATCTACCTACCTACCACCTATATCTCAGATCCCAAGACCTCAAGGGATGTCAAAGCTACCTAGACCAATCCCTGGAAAGATTCAAGAGCCAAAGAGACTTGCCAAATATCACACAGCTTGCCCAAGATTACAGGCAATAGCAATAAAAGTAACCATAATGGTAGCTACTATTTATTTTGCTCACATTAAATGCTTTGCATTCACCAATTTAGGCCTCAAAATTACCCCATGTAATAGATAACTATCCCCCACTTTAGAAATGAGAAAAGAGAACCTTAGAGATATTAAGTATTGTTAAAGGTATACCAGCCAATAAGTAGCAATGGTTCTCAAACCTAGGACTCTGTAATTCTAAAGTCTGTGCCCATAGCCACCCTGCCACATTGGGATATAATATATTATACTAGGTGCTGGTATATATTTATATTATACCAGGTGCTAGTAGACCCTATCTAATCTTACCATACCAAGATAACACTTAACAGTCAGAGAAAATTGAAATTAGAGTAAGACATTATATTTAAACTTTTATAGCTCTTCATGGTTATTGAATTCTAACCAATATTCATTCTATACAGGGAAAAACTGAGCCTCATAATATAACCTAAACCTACTTAATGCTTAATATATTAAAATAGCATCTAGACAAGATATAACTTGATCTCTTTTCAAAGCACAACATCCTCTCTCCTTAAAGCTCTAAAAGATTGTTCGAAACAAGAGTAAGTTTCTTTTTTTTCTTTTAGTATTAACACAAAACACCTTGACTTTATCCTTTCGGATATCCCCTATTTATCAGGCTGACATTTTGAAATTTGGGTTTGCTATGAAAATAGCTTACCCAATGAAAGAGCATTGTGTTGGGCCAATGTCTTTTTTGAGCACTGTGACTCTGGGCTTCATTGTTCTGTTTTGCTGCAGAATTACCATTGCTATTTTTAAATCACGGCTGTAGACTTGTCAGCTTTGAACCACTCCCCCTCTTGGCTGTACCAGCTCCAGCTGCCTTTTCAGTCCTACTGATAAGCTATCCCATGTGTAATAATTTTATGGCTTCTCATCTATTTATAATTGCTTCTCAAAAGCTAGCAAATTGTGTTTGTACCCTATTTTTCCCCCCACCAATCTACATTACCCCTCTGACGGAAGTAATAACCTGTCATGCTTAAACAATTAGTGTAATGCAGAGGACACTCGGGCGTCCTACACTCTGCTAATGGAACACCAAATGCCGCTTTAGAAAGTCAGATAGAAATGTGTTTTCCATGGGCCCGCACTGCATTCTGGTGAGCCACCTTTGCACGCACATTACTGACATAGGGCCATCACACTGAGTGCTTTTCAAGGGGTGGCAGCCTTCCTCCATCGGAGGAAGTCTGAGACTCAGCGGGGAGGTTTCCATGACTTAAATGCAACTAGTCCATCAGAACTGTCATTTTATGCTGAATGTCACATCATGGTGGTGCAATGTCCATGTCTTCCAACTGATGCTATTTTCCAGAGTATTGTTCTGAGATACATTCCTGGCTTCAGATTATGCAAGATTTATTTTCCCCCGTGCATCAATTCACTTATTCATTCATTTACCAACTCAATAAATATTGGATGAGCAAAGTTTTCCCAGTCTCTTACTCCATAATATCTCCAATCTAAGAGCTGTTGTCAAATATTCCTGAATTAAATTCTTAACCTCTATCTTTTAATAAACATGTAAGTAATGGATAACATTTCTGAGCTGTTCACTCTAGTGCATTCATGGCAGAAGTGCAAAGGGGAACAGACATAGTATTAACAGACCAAGTCTAAAGAGAATCTGGGTATACCGTGTCTCACTACATTGTCTTTAGCATAATTATAGCACAATACAGAGATTAAGGGTATCGGCTCTGGAGCCAGTGAGCATGGGTTTGACTTTCGACTTTACAATTTGACTAGGTATGCAATCTTGGAGAGGATACTCAACCCCTCTGGGCCTCAGTTTCCTCTCCTGTAAAATGGGAATAATTATAGTATCTATCTTCATAGGGTTGTTATGAGAATTAAATGAGTAAAAGCAAGATAAGCTCTTAAGACAGAGTATGTGAGTACTTGCTGTTATTACGCAGCAAGCACTCTGGTAAGTACATCATACAAATTTTCTCAGTTAAAATTTAAGGAAGGCATTATTTTTACCACAGCTTAGAGATGAGAAAACCAAGGTTTAGGAGGGTTAAGTGACTTGCCCAAGGCTGCTCAGTACAGTCAAGATTGAAGCCAAGATTCCAAGCCAGGCATTTTGCTTATAACAGAACCCATTGGCTTAAAAACTCTGCCATCCTGCCCTTACTTCTAGCTTTCCAACCAAGGTAGGTCAGGTTGGGTCAGGTGTGGTGTGATTTGGCCTAACTTGGGTTTAGTTTATGAACTGTATAAAAATAATCAACCCTTTAGAGAATGTAATACTCTAATCAGCAGCGCACACTGCCCCCAGGTATAAAACTGTGTCTCAATTATCTTCATTAATTTCTTTTTACCTTCCTAGGATTCTTGTTGGCAACCATGGAATTTTCCTGCACTCTGAAAAAGGAAAGCAGCAGCAATAAAAACTGACCTTACTGAATTGGTTGCTATTCACAAAGCAGTTTTATTGAAATAGAACTGACTGATACAAAAGGTGGAAAATGCCCTTTTTTGAGTCTTCTAAGTGTACACAGATATAAATTCAAAGACAGAGCTTCCTATAATTTCTAATGGAAGTGGTATGGAAATAAACACCAAAAAAAAAAAATAACATGTAGACCATGAAATGATGAACTGTTCTGTCACCCGCTCTGAGAAATTCAAACTTTTTTGTCCTTCTTTATGTAGAACATACAGCAGGGGCCATGATTTTACAGACAGCTTCACATCCTTCAGGGACTGTCTGTCACACTGAATAGTTTTTCACCCCATCAAGTAGACTCTCTTTGTTCAGAAAATAAACAAGCCTTATCACATATTGTTTGGCTAGTTATTTTAATTAGAGTTATGTGAGATATTAATTATGAAAATATCTGTTGGGTACTAATAAAGTAACTCAAGGAAAAATTAACAACAGTAACAATTCTTGAAATAATGGCAAACTTCTAGTAAGTGTTTTCTGTATGCCAAACATCTTATATATGTTATCGAATTTAATACACATGTCACCCTATGAGGTAGGCACTGCGATTGTCTCTATATTATAGATAAGGGAACTGAACTGAGGTACAGAATATTGAAGTAGCTTGCCCAAGTGTGGAAAGAACAGCTAACTTTTTACCAAAATTTGCACTCCCCCTTCCACAGAATCAAGCTGTCCAGGCATGGACTACATTTCCCAGCTTCCCTTGTATCTTGGTGGCACCATGTGACTAGTCCTCACCAATAGAAAGCAGGGAGTGATGTGTATCTTTTCCAGACCTGTTAATTACTGGCTGTGCCTTCTCCACACTCTCAACTTATCTGTTGGTGAGATGCAAAAGATGCTGAGGTTCTAGGAGATGCAGGAACCACGAGATGTGAAGGAGCCTCATCTCTGAATCACAATATGAAAGACTGCTCACCAGGAATACCAGTATTGGATTGTTACATGGGTGGGAGATAAACTTCTATTGTGTCAAAGCACTGATAATTTGGGGTTTATTTGTTACAGCAACTAGTGCTACCCTAAGTAATACACGAGATTAACCTGGAGGAGCCAAAAAGCAAATCCAGGGATTTTGACTCCAGAGTCCCCATACTTAACCACTCCACTGGAGTGCCTCTCAGTAAAGGAGGCAGGAAGTTCTTCACTCAGGTGCATTCATGGCAGAAATGCAAAGGGGGATAGAGATAGTATTAAGAGACCAATTCTAAAGAGCTGCCCTGAAGAGGGTCCAGGCACACGTGTGCCTCACTGCATTATATTTATCTTTGACTACTTGGTATCAAAAAACTCAACATTATTTTGAAATGTCGCTTAATGGAAGCTCACATTTCTTTTGTGGCTTTAAGCTGAATCCCAGCTGTTTTCTGAAAACCCACCAAAAAGAGGGAGAGAGGGAGAGAGAGAGAGAGAGAGAGAGAGAGACTGATGTAAGAAATAAAAATAAAATAATTATTCTAGATACATTCTTAAGTGAATTGCATATTTTAAAAAAAAACTGGGGAATTGGAGGAGGGGAACAGCATCGGGAAATAGGGGAAGGGGAAGAGACAAGTTGCTGTCCTTTTGTTCTTCAGTCTAGTTGCGGAGGACGTTGCTTCACTTGCCCATGTTGGTATCATCATTGTGCTCTTTTCGGGTGAGGCAGATCGGTTGCTGGCCTCTGGCTGGTCGCTCACCATGGCTATTGGCAGCTCACGCTGGCTGCCGGTTGCTCACGCTGGCTGCCGGCCACTCACTGTAGCCTATGGCAGCCCACTGCAGCAGGGGCTGCAGCCTACACTGTCACCAGGGCTTGCACAGCCCAGCTCCAGGTGGAGGTGTTGTTAGCTGTAGAGGGCAGTTTCACTGGCCCTCATATGTGGGATCCGAACCGGGGCTGCTGGCATCCCAAAACCAGCTCTTAACGAATGCACCACTCGGCCGGCCCAATTGTGTAATTTTTGATTCTCTAAAATTGCATAGTGTGTCCCTAATGCAGCTGCACTCAAACTCCATAGCACAGACTGGAAAGTGATGACTACGAATAGATTTAGGTGCTAACTGAACCCAAGCAAACTAAATTTCCAAGCTCCGTGTCCCACACCACCGCAATACTTTCCCTCAAACATTCACTATCCAGGCCAATGCATACTGTTTTTATAGGCCAAATTTTCTAATTTTAAAATTTCTAGCCTCCAAGTGCTATAATTGCCTCTTGATGATACAATCTGTAACAAAATTTAATGGGGTATCATGGGACACCTAGAACCTTTCCAAACATACCCACCTCATTTATAAAGGGTTTTGAACCACTTCTCATAAAGCCAGGGCTCCCAGGATGACAGAACCACTCACTCCTAGGGAGCACTGCACACTGATCTATGCAATAACGTTGGGGTGAGGAACATTACAAATGTTGTCAGTGACCAGTAACTCACAAGTGCTCTCATTACCTTACCAGCAGAGGAGGCAGGTGTGCTGAAGTTAGCACCCTGGGATAATTAGACATGATGTAGGAAATTCGTCATTAGTCCCCATAAGGCATGGTTTTCTCCCACTGTGGTGATGTGGAGGGTTAACGCGAGAGCTCCGGTGTGAGAGTTGAGCCAGTCTCTGGCAGCTTACACACTGTTTAATGAGAGCTGTGCAGGCCAGCCCTGAGTTCACACGAGATGGAGATTTTCTTTTGAACCCTGCCCCTTACCTGCCACCCCCTTCACAATGAAGATTGCCAAAAGAAAATCGGGCATAGTCCTAAAGAGGCATCAGAAAGGCCCATTACAACAGCTTTACTGTCCGACACACACATCTTCAGCCTGGATTGTGTATGCTGGCTTTTCTCAGGGTTTAAAGATTTCAAAATGTGAAGTGAAAAAAACTGGTTAGCAACTAATTCAGCATGTGTTTAAAGAGAGTTTTGTGGCATCAGACGTAACAATGTCAAACATGACAGCAAAATTCTGTAATCTGATAACACTTCACCCCATGAGTGAGGAAGAAGCAGCTAAATTTTGGAAGTCCTATGGGACTCTGGAAACTTCTAGAATTAGCTTCACAAACCATTGCCTTTGAGACTTTCAATGGATCTTGAATATGCAGATGAGCCTGCTAAGTGCGTGCTTCTTGTTGCTGGGATGAGTTCTGACATCTAAAGTCATTGGTGACCTGGGAGGGGATGGAGGGACTTGTTCCCAAGTAGGGAAACTATGTAGAAATGATGTTTGACTTATCTAGGGTGAGAAAAGCACTTCAGCAGAGTTGGAATACAAGTTTGCCATAACAGAAATCTCTGTAAGAGTAAAGGATGAGTCTCACGCTGAATGGGAAATTAAGTATTCCCAAAAATGAAGGCAAAGCTCAAAGTTTCTAGAGTTCTGCCTGAACCTGGCTTGAGTGTAGCCAATAAATGTTAGAACGAAACTGAGGATCCTGGCAAAAATCCCATGGATCAGGGTAAAGAAAAGGGTTGAGGTTCCTGTGACTCAGGGCTGTCTTGAACATGAATGCCCTCTTAAAGTGGAAAGTTTTAATCTGGGGGTCATCTTTTGTTTGCTATGTTATCTTAAGCTAGGCATTTCTCTCTGAGTCTCATCTGCAAAATAGAACTAATAATAATGTCTTTCCAATTTACTTCTCATATTTATGGAGATCAAATGAGGTAATGTAGGAGATTTCACTTAAAAATACTGAAAGAGTAGCTTGTTCCTAAATCGGAGAGAGCCCATATTCTGAAAGCTTCAAGCTTTACTAAGGGAAATGGCCTTGACCCTTGGCAGAACAATAGTTTGGTTTAAAAGCCAGGGATTTATGGAAATGATTTGGACTCATACACCAGGTGTTGTGTGGCAAACACCGCTCTGAGCGAGGAGATGCTAAAATGTGTTTTGGGGAATAAATGGTACAGCTGGTGGGCACATCCTGCCCTTCTGAAATAAAGAGCACATCGAGAAGTCTTCTTCAGAAGCAAGTGGCAGAGGCACCATGTAAGTCCATTGTCATGACAACATGCCTGCTTCTTTCCTGGTGAGTAAACATGGTGTCTTCTTTGGAAAGTGACCCATGAGTCATGTCCCATCTCTGCCTCAGCATGTGGGTGTGAATTAGAAATTCCATGCCTCTCCCCTCACTACCCACCCTTGTTCACCAAGTTAATCTCTCAGACAAACACCGACAAAAGCTGCCCAATGACTCCCTGCTGCATTACTGCAGAAGCCTGAGAGGTTTCTCCACTGCTAGGGTCACTCTCCTCCAATACTTCCTAAGCACTGTAGCCAGGAGTACCTTCCTAAACACCACATTAAGAAACATTCATGATTGGCCATGATTTACTCTACTCCCTTACCTACCAGTTAAGAGCATCTGTGATTTGGCCCCATTTACCTTTCTAAATGTTCTCTACTTACAACGTGTGCTTTATTCAAGCTAAACATGTTTTCCAAGCATACAATACATTTTCCCACCTCCCTGGCTTTGCCCAGACTATTTCCCTCCTCTATTTGAGGGATGACATCCAAACCGAAGGCGAGATCACAGCAGTGCCATGCATCTGCCCATATTATTGCAGTTCTCCTGCTGAAACGTGGCTCCTATATCAAGCAATTTGAGACCCCTCTGACTGAATTCACCCTTTTCCTGTAATTCTTCAAATTTTGCTCAGAACAATTACATTTTCCTTGTAACAGCTATTACATGCTTGCTGCATTCTATCTAATACACCGAAAATTCTTTGAGGTCAGGAAACCATGGCTTATCTTTAGTTTCTCTGATTGTATAATTCAGTAGGTGTTTGATATTTTTAAATGAATGAATGTGTTAATGAATAAATGAGCGAAGTCTACCTTTCGTCCTTTGCTCATGCTGTTCCACAAAAAAATGCTCTGCCTTTGGCTTCAAAATACCGTGCATACTTCAATGTCAAGCTCAAGGTTCATTTGCTCCATAAGCCTTCCCCAAACTCCCTCAGACCCCACCAGCCCCTCTGCTGTATTTTTAATCTACATGCCAAAAAGCCAAACAAATTATCTCCTAAATGTTCACTATCTATTTGAAGATATTGATCTCCTCTAAAGCAGAGGGTCTTAAATCTGAGATCCATGGGTAGGATTAGAGAGACCATGAACCTTCTAAAATCAACTGCACATTTTTATGTAAATACCAGGTCATTAGAGTATCCTAGAGCTCCATGACCCCCTATCACCACCCAAAAGGTTAAAAGAGCCACGGTTGTAGGGGGAATGTATTCTGCTTTCCTGGAGCAGAGACTGAACCTGTCTTGGACATCTTTCCTACTTTCCCCAGTGGCTAGTCAAGCCGTTAGGAACAAAGAGGAGACCCTCTTTGAATGGCCGGAGTATCTCCTTGACAGGGCCAATGTCTCTTGACTTCCACCGCGCCCACTAGCACACTCCCCAGCCTGAGAGGTGCTGGGTAGAGCTTAACAATGGCATTGTAAGTAGGTAAGCAAATGATCTCAGGGTTGTGATAAGTTAATGCCTAACTGGAATGGTGGAAGCACACCTGGCCTTACGGAATTGCTTTTTTCTCTGTGAAATTCTGTGACAAGATGGGACAAGCCGAGCCATTGTTGTAGGAAGGCAGTGAGCCCTGGACAGGTCAGGGGCATTAGAAAGTAAACCCAGAGAGGAGCTGTCTCCTTTGAAGGCAGACTTGGCTTGGTCCTGGGGGCTCAGGGCAGAGGCCTCGCTATTGTTTGCTCCCCCGCTCTTGCCTGGCCTGGCCTGCTCCGGCCACCCCGGTGCCTGGCAGCAACACACGGTCTGGAGAGCACCAGGACCCACATGTGTTGAATTAATATAAAATAGTCTTTACAAAGCACAATGCTTTAGGGAGATAGTGTTAGGAAAGAAATGTCAGGATTTTCACTTGGGGTTGAGCAGCAGTACAAAATAAGGTCTTTTACCAGCTGTAATGCTTTTATGGGGGAAAAAAAAAAAATCTGTGGAGTCTTTTTAAGTTACCAATAATGACTTTAGCTGTTTAAAAAAGAGTTGATTTAAAAAAAAAACAACAAAAAAAACAGGGCAAGTATGATTGGTGATTTATTTTTTTTTAACAAGTGAAATTCCTTTTGGTTTATCCTTGATTTAAGTCACGGTTTGTGTTACAAACCCCCAAAATTATAAGCAGCCAGTGCAGTCGTGGTTTTGATAAAACTATCTTAAGTAATGATGATCCCACCTTATTTAGACAAGTCAGGGGTCAATATGGCCTTATTTGCTTCTGGTTTTCATTAGTGGTGCTCTCTCTGTAGCATCACACTTCCTACCAGCTCCTTGAATACACAGAGGATTCATGCTTCAGTTCTGCATGTATTAAGAATGCAGCCATAGCAACTACTAGCATTAATGAACTATTTGCTTATGCAGTAATAATTAACTTCCATTACATTACTTTGTGTGATTACTTTCTTAATTGCCTGAATTATGCATCCATTTAATATTTAATAACCATTCTCAGAAATCAGACACTGGTAAAAAACAAATTGCTCACAGTTTCCTTGCAATAATTAAGCTCACAAGAATAAATGAAACCTTTTAAAAACGAATGCCTTGTGATTATATCCTTGCATATAGAACAAGATCCTAAATTAGTTATTTATTAAATCTAAATTTAAGTCCAAATAGTGCATTTTTCACTTTCGCCTCGGGAAATCAACCTGCACAGTACCTGATATCAACAACAGAATTAAGTGCCTCCTATTTTCTTTGGGAGTCACAAGCTGCATTAATATTTATTACCATGCAAAATTCAAAAGTCCTTAAAATATTGTGTGTTTATTATTTATTTCAACTTGGCATCTTCTTTACACCAGGTAAGTAAGATGTTTAGTTGGAGATTAAAAGTGTTATGAAATGAGATCAATAGCTCTCCATTGAGATGGGCTATTGTGAGCCGTCCTCAGTTCTTTTCGGCTTCCTAACACCCCCACTTACACTGTCACACACATGCTCAGGCCCGTACATTCACCTCCTAGCTCCTTATAAAACAGTGAATGCACACATATGCCATGTGTTTCTAACCAAGCAGAAGGAGGTTCATGGCAATTTATCCTCATACATTTACACTCACAGCCAGGCAGCTTGATCCCCTTGCCTTTTCAGGTTGCCAGCTAGAGCACTCCGAATCCCGGGCCCTTCTGCCGGCACCCAAGCAAAGCCACATGCTGGTTTGCAAAGTGATAATGCTATTATCCTATTGTACATCAGCTTCAGTTCCCACCGGCTTGCAAAGTCATCACTGTCTTAACAAATAAAACGTGCAACTGCTTTATCGCAGGCTTCTTGGTGAATAGATTCTATTGAATCTGGACAAGACAGCTTTTTTTTTTTTTTTTTATCTTCCTGGGACTGCATCTGCAAAATTGTTCTGCCATTCCACATTGATTATGGCAGCCATGTACAGACGTGTTTATCTGAACCATAACCATGTTCATCTTAAGCTACAGGGACACTGGAATGTTATTTACCCACTGTTACCCTGTGCATACATAATATACACAAAATAATGTGTGCCACAGGAAAAAGGGGAGGGGGCGATTTCAAGCATTTTGTACTAAATGAGCTAGTCCAGAAAAATAGGTACAGCCTAAGAGATTATATACAGTGTGCCAAGCAAATAGCTTAGATGAACCATTTTCCTACCAGAGAGGAGAATCTTTTTGCAAAGAACAGAAATAGCCAAGGGGAAGGGGTAGCGTCGGGGGCGGGAGTTAGTTTGTGGAGAACAACTGGAGTTTAGGGTGTCACAAGTCAACAATGGCTGATATCCTGAGTTTCCAAACTGAGCTAAATTGATGCCAGTCTCGCTGACTGTTGTTACAGTGGGCAGAGTCATTAGGATTTGCTTTTTAAATGATCTCTCAGCCTGTAAGGCTGAGAGCTGCTAGCAAGGCAAGGTTAGAGAGAAAATGATAGCAGTATGTTGATGCTTCACAGACCTCATGATAGTTTCCGTCTGTCATTATTTACGTCTGACTAGATGCGTCATGTCAGCTACCTAGAAGGCACTTTAATATGAAGCCCGTGTTTGCCTCCGCTCTTGCGCAGCCAGACTGGGATACTATTATTTTTGCATCACTACACTTAGGTGAAGCTTGCTTCAATCTTTCAGTAATGACACACAAAAGAAAAAAAAAATGGTTGTGTCCAAGTTATTATACATGCTTGTATTCTAACAGGACTCGTCAGCATTGCTCAGAAAAAGAAAAAAGTGAATTTAAATCAATAAACAGACATTTATTAAAAGGTCAGCTTAATTTTATTTGTTTCAGCTTCTTCGCCAATATTTTAGGTAAAACTATTTTTTTGAGCTTTGGATTAGTGTCATTGTTATTGGATGGAATCACTTGGTGGGAAACACATACAACTAATATTTGATCAAATTTGCTCATGTTGTTTAATATCACCTTATATCATTTTTTAATAAATTCTATCAGTGTCACTATAAATAAAGCCACATGAAAATCTTTTGTTTTGTATTTATATTACTGACCCCGTAAAGGACAGATTTTCAAACAAAATGTATTTATCCGTAAAACTATACACAGAGAGGCCTAATCACAGAACCCATAGTGATTTTTAAATCTAAGATGGCCATCTCATATATCAGAAAAAAATAGTATTATGGCAAAAAATAAAATAGGATGTTTATGTTGTCTTTCACCAATATTGTCTTAAGACATGAAACTACCACTACTCTATACCTATCCCTGGTAGAGAAAAGAAATGTTAGCTGACAAGATTTCTAGAATGTTAGAATTTATTGACAGCATTTTATATTAAAACCTGCAACATAGATTTTTGCAGGAAGCACATTTGAATAATGGCAAAGTATTCTAGGTGATTTTTCCCTTAGGCTTTAAAAAACATAATAAGTATAGCTGGATTTAGGTGTGAATGAAACAATCTACAGATTTAAAAAACAAAAGCATATACATATATGTAATGCATCAGTAAAAATATATAAACACTTGAAAATTTTTCTTTATGTATATAATTTAGTACAAAGACTTGAAAAGGTACAATTAAAAATATAAAATAACACGTAGACTATGTCTTAGGATCACAATTTTATAAAGTTTCCATCAAGACTCTATATTTAAACAGTAAATAGTATTATTGCATCCAGAAAATGAGTTTTTACTCTAAAATGAGTAGTTCAGATATGAGAGAAAAATGCACTAAACCTTTCTGCCTTCTGAGTTCTAAGCGTTTAGCAGAATCTCAGGACAGCAATATTAACTGAACAGATTTCTGTCAAAAGCCTGGGTCACTCTGAAATAACTGGGGGTGTACAGTATTTGATCTCCTTATTTAGATAGAAGTGCTTATGTTTTTAAAGTCTACACAAGCCATGTAAGCATAAAAATATGAAAGAGATCTCTTTTCTGCTTTAAAGATCAGACACCAGCTTCATGAGATGATATATTCAGTTTGATGAATTCATGTTTGTGACATATTTTTATAAATTCCAGGTATAACGCTTTGTCAGAGCTACACGAAATGCCCTGCATATTTATATACATTTTTAGAACATGATAGAATTTGCATTTTTAACAAATGTGACTGTCATTGACCACTAAGACAAATACAGTAATTTGAAATGGGATCAATCACATTCTCTCAATCTCTTAAATTTCTAAAATAATTACACTACAGCACATATGTTAAAATACTTTTTTTAAAAAAATGGTTTGCCCAAGGCGGTTATTCTTACCTCCTGCCCAAGTTACTTGAAAGTTGTGGCGAAAAACAAACAGTAGGTGGCAGTCAAACCACTAAACTGCTTCGAGGCTTTAAGAACTGAAATCTGTTGTTAAGAGTAAGAAGAAAGTAGCATATTTTTCCATTTTAAAGAATTCATTTTATAATTAATTGTGAAATACATTTCTAAGGTCCCAAGCTGCTAAAATAATAAGCTGATTGCACCCTTAAGCAAATGAGACTAGATCAAAGTGATTTAATTCAAGAACCTGTTCTGCTCTGTCTCTATAACTTTTATATATTTTTAAAAATTTCTCTGTTATTACTGTTTTAATGTGGGTCTTTACGCAGGTTGGTAATTGTGGACACGATCAGTGCGTTGTTGGGCTGAAGCTCAGAGCTATGGAAGTCATGTTTGTGTATCTTTATGCATATTTTAAATAACCTGCAGGAGCTTTCCCTCTCCCTGATCTTATAGCCCAAATGTGCATAATCCCTTTCTGTGCCTCCGAAATAAACTTGTTTATAGGAGGTTCCAGACAAGTAACGGAAACACAGAAGAAACATTCTCTAAAACGGAGAATTGTGGACAACTGAAAACTCAGACAGTGTGAGTGAAAAGCAGCTTTGCATAAAGGCCATGTCATCACGGCGAGAGGAAGGGCCTTATCTTTCGGGTTCACCCTGGTGTTGCCACAGTTGAGAAGGGGATGCCAGGCACATAGTAAATGTTCAGTGAATACTTGCTGAATGAATCAATGAACACCAAAATCCAAGTCCTACTCATTTGTCTCAGATGTCTATGCTAGAAGCTTTTGCGTTTGTTTCAGTTCTATGTTTCCACTCCCCACCACTGTCTCTCCCCCAAACATTACTGATAATTACTATCATTGGAAGTTGACATGGCACCACCAAGACAACACAGAGGACATGACTCGTCTCATCTACTTGGAATGCCTTTCCTGTGAGTTACTGGCTAGCATTGTTTCTAGAAATCCAAGCCCATGCTACATGAAGAACAAACTATGTAAGTAGTGCTGGCCTGAAAGCTGAGGCAACTTGATTAATTTACTTACCTTCCTGTGCCTCAGTTTCCTCATCTGAAACATGAGAATAGCAATAGTGGCTACATTACGGTTGTGGTAGTAACTAAACAAATGAGTACTTGTAAAAACCTTACTCTTGTAAGGAAATAGTGAGTCCTCAATATATATGTTATTATTATTACATTATTATATTTGTTATTAGTATTAATAACACTTTACCCTTATGTGTGCATTTCAATGAAAATCACTGCAACCCTGAAGGGATTTGGTGATGTAAAGAAAAGTTTGCACATTAGAACCAGCAGCTCCATAACAATAAAGTATGATATGGAAATGGGTGTGTTTTAAGCCGACCAAAAGCTTGACTTTTCCTTTCTATTCCTTTCCTTTCCTTTCCTTTCCTTTCCTTTCCTTTCCTTTCCTTTCCTTTCCTTTCCTTTCCTTTGCTTTCCTTTCCTTTCCTTTCCTTTCCTTTCCTTTCCTTTCCTTTCCTTTCCTTTCCTTTCCTTTCCTTTCCCTTTCCTTTCTCTTTCTCTCTCTTTCTCACCCTACTTTAGGGGTAGCCAGGAAATAACACTGCCTATCCCCTCTACCCTGTGCCACCTCACATCCCAGTCCAACTAAGCTATGAACACATATTTCAGACATTTAAATAAGCTCACCTTAAAAGCACTCAAAAATTCGTACTGATTTTGAACATTTTCTCAAATCTATACCTTAGTCCATGAAAATGATCAAATTAAGGACAATTAGTTTAAGAAGGAGACATTATAATTTCTTTCCTTTTATCCTTTGTTGAAACAGAGAGCTGAATTTTATCAAAACTAAATTCAGATCCCACGAGGGCTTAGTTTAGTTCAAACGTCAGAAAGGAGGCAACTCAAGCTGTGTTTACAATCTGACAGTTTACTTCCCTCCTATGCAGAGAGCAGTGGACAAGCCCTACAGATCAGATTTTAAGGTAGCAGTAACAAGCATTTCCTAATCTCACTGGGAAATGTTCAGGGAAATGAAGCCCTTTTCTTCAACCCATCCATTCATTTCTCTCCTCCTATGGTGAACCATCTACAAGATTTTAGTAAAAAACTGTGAACTAATCAAGTCAAAAAAAAAAAAAAGAAATGAGTAATTTGATGACTTTTTGTTCCCCTTTTCCAGAATCTTCCATTCTCTTAGGTGACTCTGAGGAAGGAGGTCAAAATATTGAGTTTAAGTAATTTAAATAAGAGACATTGAGTAATTTAAAAATGAGACATTCAGTACAAGACCCATTCGTTTAAATTACGTGAAAATTCCAAAGGTAGACAGTGTGTAATTAGGAGCCACGTAAGACCTCAGGCAATTTCAGTGGGGGTTAGGAGATTGCTTTAATAGAATATGACAAGGTTCCTTTTGTTTTTCATAAAATATTGTATTCCCTCTTGAAATGTAACAAATCCTTAATGAAATCACAGCCCCTTTATTGTTAGGTAATACTTTTTATGTTTTGAGAGATCAGCAATGTCAAAACAATTACTGCAAATTAATGATGGACGAACCTCAAAAGATTTAGATGTTGGTTAGTTCAAACATATGAAGCCTCATGTGAACCTATTTGAAGGCTCTAGTCAAAATCTTATCTGATAAGGTGCTCCCATGAGAGATACAAGGGCCGATGTAGTGTAGGGTTGCTCCGGGTAGAAAATACTGGGCGAGGAGAGAGGAAATCTGATTTTTACTGGTGCTGTTACTTCCTTCCTGGATTACTCCAAAGAAATAACTACGAATCTCTGAACATGCTTTTCTCTTTGGTTTTCCTTTCTTTTCTTTGTTTGTTTGTTGAGGTTGTTTATTTATGAAGAGAAATAAGTTATTTTCCGCAAAGAACTGGAAGACCTTTCAGGAAAAACAATTTTATAGTTTATAAGTGTAAAGTGGTTGGATTAATAGTAATTAGTTTCTGCTAAGCTAGAAACACACACTTTTATTTAGTCCTCAAATAGTGAAATTATAGGTTCTGGCCAACTCCATAAGCAAAATTATGGTGGTAACTGTGGATATTATAGCCAATGCCACATGTATTTAATGTGATTTATTAATAGCTAAGAGAATTGAGGAAGGAGCAAACCAGAAATTTGCTTTATAAATAAGTCATGCCAAGCTAATCTCCTTTCCTTGTGTTAATATATGAATACACAGTGGTGAGTAAATATAAAATCCTTGCAGAGTAGGTTTCTTGATTTTAGACAAACATGAAATTAACTAGTCTGTACTATCCTGAACTAGGAAAATAAGTTTAGGCCAAATGATGAAGTAAACCTAGAGTGCTCTGTAATTGTTCCAGTTTTATTTGGCTTCTTTTTTTTTTCCCCACCCAATAAGGTTGAAGCCATAAAAGGCATGCCTATCAAACTCCCAGAGAACAAAAACTAAAACAAAAAGATTGGTAGGAAGACTGGATATGTTGGATGACACCATCAAGATTCAAAACACTTAATAGGCTAGAAGATATACTAAAATAAATCACATGAATTTTAACAGGAATAGAGTCCTTCATTTATGTTCAAATACATACACATACAAATTGCACACACATATATAAGAGAAAAGGGACATTGATGTTTGGTGGTTTGTATATAAATGGCCATGATCTCTAGTTGACTAACAGTATCGCATGACTGCCAAAAATAGGAATGTAAAGACAGCTCACATATAGACTTACATGTCAGGTACTGTTCCAAA
Source organism: Aselliscus stoliczkanus (assembly GCA_033961575.1). Taxonomy (NCBI): domain Eukaryota; kingdom Metazoa; phylum Chordata; class Mammalia; order Chiroptera; family Hipposideridae; genus Aselliscus; species Aselliscus stoliczkanus. The sequence goes on from CM066731.1 coordinate 125,970,911, forward strand.
CTACTCACAAGCATTATTTTATTTATTCCTAGTATCATCATTTTATGGATGACAAAAGAGATGTAGACAAAGGGTAGGTAACTTATCTTGGGGCAGAGTTGGGATAATGATGTCAGCATCTGCCCCTAGAGATGCTCTGTATCTCCACTTTCATGACTTTCAGCCCAGGGAAAGTAAATGCCCATTGTTCTCTGGGCTGGAGTTTGGCTCTTACTTCTCTGTACATCTTAACAGAGAAAGGGATAAATGCAATGTAAACATAGAGAGGCAAAGCTGTAGGAAATAGAGATCCTTGCCTAGAAGGGAGAAAACTTGGTGAAGTTGTGATAGGTGTTCTCAGATGTCTAGACTACAGATTGTCAAGGAAAATACTACACTTATTTATGTATTTCCATAGGGATGGAAGTCACAGGGAGGCAAATTTCAATCCAAAATATGTTCTTACCACATAAGTAATCCAAACGAGGATGTGCTGCCTTGTGAGATATGAGCAACTCATCTGTGAAATGATCAAGAGGAGCCAGATCAAGGAGACGTGACATGCATGGTGGGAAATTGACCCAGATGGTTCCCAGGGTGCCTTCCAAGATACAAAGTTTTGGATAATCAGGGAAAAGTTAAAATTGGAAACACTTGTGAACAGCTTTGCTCCCTCCATCCAACACACACACACACACACCACACGTTTTCCTCTGTCTCCATCTATATCCTGATTGGGAGCAATTACACTAGATCTGAATTCCTAACATTTTGCTTAAACATTTCTGTCCCTTTAGATTCTCTTTCTGTAAATAAGAAAGAAAGAAGGAAATAAAGAAGAGAGAGGGCCGGCCGAGTGGCACGGTGATTAAGAGCTGGCTTGGGATGCCAGTGGCCCCAGTTTGGGTCCCACATATGAGGGCCAGTGACACTGCCCTCAAAAAAAAAAAAAAAAAAAAAGAGAGAGAGAAAAAGGAAGAAAGAGAATGAAGGAGGGAGGGAGGAGAAAATGAAAACATAAAATTAGGAGAATAAGAAAAATAAATTTACTCATGATACTCTCTTCCTAGCTTTCTCGACTTTTGTGAAACCGCCATGAGACAATAGATAAACAAGAGTTTGGGAAAAGAGAAATACATATATTTGAAGCACTCTGTAAATTCAAAGCATTGAAGGATTATTTGTCTGCAGCAATTTGGCTCAGTATCCTGTGTGAATCCTACATCATGGATTTGATACATATGAATTGGTTAACTGCATCCTATTCTTTGACGACATCCTCTGTGCTCAAGTCAAATCTGGCATCTGGTGAATGGCTATTCTTGATTGTACCAGGGATTGTGGGGGAGAGTGAGAAGAGCTCAGTACAAAGTGGCCCCATCACCAAGTGACAACTCAAAATGGAATTCTTCACCATTGTGCATAGTGGTATCATCTCAGTACATAAATGACCCCACTTTTTAGTAATGGGATACTTTTCTGCAAGTGGGGAAATTTTATGTTTAGATTAAAGATAGTTAAAATGGAAAATATATACATATGCAAACACATATATGTATGCATGCATAGAGAGAGTGAGAAAGAAATTTCAGAATATGGAACTGAAATAATAAATGCCCAAGTCAATGCCCAGTTTGTATGCATTTCCAACCAATGAAATATATGAACTCTTATTACCAGTCATCAATATCTAGCATCTACCCCCATACACTGACACTAACTTTAAAATAAAGCTACAGAAATCATAGGAGATTATATAAAACAACACAAGAGTCTTCTAAATAGTTTTAAAGTACAACTTTAAACTCAGCACACCAAATCCTACTATTTGTACATCAGGAATGAAAACATAAGCAGTTGTGTTATAAATGTAATAACCTTAAAGAGTTGGATATTATATCTGTAAATAAGAACAGATGTAGTAAAATGTAGAAAATGGAAATGAGGTGGTTTATTTTTCAATTTCCCTAGATTTACATTAAGAAAGTACAACTGAATTTTGAGATCATAATTATAATATGGAGGTTAAAAGGTATTCAACAAGAGGGAAGCCCTTTAGCTAGGGGTTGTTTGGGGCAGGAAGTACTACATATTGCTGAAAAGAGTAAACTAAAGAGAAATAACATGTCAACTAGAATTGGGGTAAAACTACCAAGAATAATAAAATGTATTGAAAGCATTTTGCTCAATTGTCATCATCAATTTTTTATCATGGAATCTTCTCATGATGTAGATTACTATAGTACTTTTTAAAGTAATAGCTTAGGTATCATTCTAGAAATTTTTTTGATTTGCTATGCAATTACTTGGAAAGTTAGGAATCTCTAAATGAAGTGCTAAATACCCTAGTTTACACCTATAATGGAAAACTTATAGGCTGTGGCGGGGATGGCTAACAGTCCACCAAAAGTTGTTTGTCTGTCTTTCCTAGGAATGTACCTAGACTACATTTCTCAGTCTCCCTTGCAGCTAGGTGTGGCCATGTGACTAATCTCTCACCAATACACAATGAGCAGGATTTACATAAGCACTTTTCACTTCACTTGCTTAAAAGGGAATTCCTGGCTTTGGGTTTCCACTCCTAACCCCTTCTTCCAGGCTCTAGTAGTCAAAACTTAGAAAACCGTATGTGGAGAACCACTTGATGCAAATGGCAGGGCTGCCCTAGACTGAGTCTCTGAAGAAGTTGGCAGACCTTCCCTGTTCACCTCTCATCCTGAAAATGTTATGTGTGAGATAAACATTTTTATTTTGTAAGCTGCCTTATTGAGTCTCTTGTTACAGCAGCTTAACATTTTTAACTAATTAATACATAAACTTTCAGAGTTATTTTCATTATCTTCTTGTACACAAAAATGTTGGGCTTTAGAAATAGACTTAGATTTAAACATTTTAATAAAACTTGTACAAAAAACTTACAAAATAGTTTCCAGCCAAGATGGTGGAGTAGGTAAACACTGTGCTTATCTCCTCTCACAACCACATCAATGTTACAACTAAACTACAGAAAACCATCATTCAGAGCCACCTGAAGTCTAGCTAAACCAAAACCCTACAACTAAGCACTACAGAAGAAGCCACCTTGACACTGGTAGGAAGGGCAGAGACTCGGAATTGGCTGGTCCCACACCTGTGTGTAACCATTAAAAATCAAGAGGGAGGGCCGGCCGAGTGGCGCATTGGTTAAGAGCTGGCTTGGGATGCCAGCAGCCCCAGTTTGGATCCCATATATGAGGGCCAGTGACACTGCCCTCTACAGCTAAGATGGTGAACAACAGCTCCACCTGGAGCTGGGCTGCTGTGAGTCCCCAGGACAGCATAGCTGCAGCCCCTGCTGCAGTGGGCTGCATTAAGCTACAGTGAGTGACCGGCAGCCAGCGCAGAGTGAGCTGCCAATAGCCACAGTGAATGGCTGTCCAAAGGCTGGCGACTGATGTGCCTCATCCGGGAAGAGCGCAATGATGATACCAACATGGGCCAGTAAAGCAACGACCTCCACAACTAGACTGAAGAACAAAAGGACAGCAACTTGTCTGTTCCCCTTCCCCAATTCCCCAATAAAAATCTTAAAAAAAAAAAAAAAATCAAGAGGGATAGCTCAGCTATGGGGGTCCCCCTCCAGAGAAGCAAGGGATTACAGCACCACATCAGGCTCCCCAGCCCAGGTTCCAGTGCTGAGGAGAGGAGTCCCCATAACTTCCAGCTGTAAAATCCAGTGGAGATTGTGGCTGAGTGATACGGAGAGCAGCTGTAGTCCTAGGTGTTCCTCTTAAAGGGCCCATGCATGGACTTACCGCTGATGAACTCACTCACTCTGAGTTCCAGCACTGGGGCAGCAGCTCAAAAGGTCACAGGGACACATGGGGAGGAACTGAGTTGTCTGGCTGCAGGGCAAGGGCTGGAGGAGCAGCTTTCTTCCAGACAAAGGAACTGGTGGAACCCATGGTTTCTGCCTTGAGCCCTACCACCTCCTGGCATGCAGACACAAGGAGGCACCATATCTGAGCTTCCTTCAACCTGGCTTACACCATTTGTCTGCCCCTCTCTGTATTCTCTGAGACCCCTCCCCACCCAACTTTTGGGCACACCACGCCATTTCCAATGGCTTTTGCATACAAGTGGCCTGTCTTGGCTCATTCTGTGGACTTTCCTAAAATTCCTCAAAGGTTCCCAAAACCCAAATATGCAGCATCTGGCTTCAGAGTGTCCCATACCTCTTGCTCGGCAGCCCTAAGCCCAGCACTAGCAGTAGCCTCTCAAGGCATCTCCAAGCACAGCACAGATGGCAGCCATCTGCAGATTGCCTTGTGGCTCATATCAGATGGTCCCAGGCAGGGCACATGCTACAGTTGAACTTGGCCTGCAATGGGTCTCCTCCCAGGAGGCACCAGGGCTGGTACACCCAGTGGTTAGCTTTGGACAAGCTGGAGCATCATCACCTCCAAGGAGAATACATTCAAAGGGCAGATTAGGCAAGCACCAGAGCCTTGTTAAAACAAATCCTGCTCCATAGGGTCAGTCCCTGCAAAACAGCTCCTCTAGTCACAGCCAGACATCACAACCAATCAGACAAAGGGTCAGTTCCTCCCATTGATGTACAAACAGCAACCAAGGCTTAATTACAACAGAATGGCGCACACAACCCACATAAGGAACACACCTGGAGCACCTGCTTCTGGTGACAAGGTAGGCTGTGCCACTGGGCCCCACAGAACACGTACTACCTAAGACCACTCTACTAAAATGGGAGACATGGCAGCCCTACCTAATATAGAGAAACAAACACAGGGAGATAGCCAAAATGGGAAGACAAAGAAACATGTCCCAAATGAAAGAACAGAACAAAACTCCAGAAAAAAAACTAAACAAAATGGAGACTAGCAATCTACCAAATGCAGAGTTCAAAGCATTCGTTATAAGGATGCTCAAATGAGCTCAGGGAGAAATGCAACAAAGAGATAGGAAACATAAAAATGGAGGTAAGGGCCAGCTGAGTGGCTCGTTGGTTAAGAGCTGGCTTGGGAGTGCAAGCTCTGAGCAGCAGGGCTGCTGGTTTGGATCGCACATGTGCCAGTGACACTGCACCCTCTATAGCTAAGATGGTGAACAGCTCTACCTGGAGCTGGGCTGCCATGAGTCGCCGGCGACAGCGTAGGCTGCAGTGGGGCTGAAGTGGGCTGCCGTAAGCTACCATGAGTGGCCGGCAGCTGGCATGAGCTGCTGTGAGCCACCCTGAGTGGCCATCCAATGACCAGCAACTGATCTGCCTCAGCCAGGAAGAGCACAATGATCACAAGACCAACATGGACCAGTGAAATGAAGTCCTCCACAACTAGACTGAAGAAAAAAAGGACAGCAACTTGTCTGTTCCCCATCCCCGATTCCCCAATGCTGTTCCCTCCCCCAATTCCCCAATAAAATCTTAAAAAAAAAAAAAATGGAGGTAAGAAAACATAAAAATGAACCAGTCAGAAATAAAGAATGCCATAACAGAAATAAAAATACATTAGAGAGAATCAACAGTACATTAAATGACGCATAGGACTGAATTAATGATTTAGAAGATAAGGTAGCAGAAAACACCCCAAAAGAACAGCAAAAACAAAAAAAGAATCCAGAAAACTTAGGATAGTTCAAGGGGCCTCTGGGACAACATCAAGTGTACCAACATTCACATCATAGGGGTACCAAAAGGAGAGAGCAAGGGATTGAAAACCTATTTGAAGAAATAATGATGGAAAACTTCCCTAAGCTGGCAAAGGAAATAGACATACAAAACCAGGAAGCCCGGAGTGTCCCAAACAGATGAATTCAAAGATGCCCACACCAAGACACATCATAATTAAAATACCAAAGCTTAAAGACAAACAGGATCTTAAAAGCAGCAAGAGAAAAACAGTTATCTACAAGGGAGCTACTATAAGACTGTCAGCTGATTTCTCAACAGAAACTTTATAGGCCAAAAGGGACTGGCACAAAATACTCCAAGTGATGTAAAGCAAGGAGCTACAACTAAGATTCCTCTACTCAGTAAAGGTATCATTTAGAACCGAAGGACAGATAAAGAGACAAGAAAAAGCTAAAGTAGTTCATCTCCACCAAACCAGTATTACAAGGAATGTTAGAGGGACTTCTTTAGAATTGAAAAAAAAAAAGATTAAAAAAAAAAGTGAACAATAAAATGGCAATAACTATATATCTGTCAACAATTACTTTCAAAGTAAATGAATTAAATGCTCCAATCAAAAGATATGAGGTGGCTGAATGGATATGAAAACAAAACCCTTACCTATGCTGCCTACAAGAGACCACTTCAGATTGAAAGACACATGCAGACTAGAAGTAAAGGGATGGAAAAAGTTATTTCATGGAAATGGAAATGGAAAAAAAAAAAAGAAAAGAAGTGTGGTAGCAATACTTATACCAGAGAAAACACACTTTAAAACAAAGGCTATATAACATGAGACAAAGAAGAATCCAATGATCCCATTCCTGGGTATTTATTTATCCAAAGAAACCCACAACACCACTTTAAAGGGACATGTGCATCCATATGTTCATGGCAGCATTATTTACAATAGCCAAGCTATGGCAGCAACCTGGGTGTCCATCAATAGATGAATGGATAAAGAGAGGAGGCGGTACATATATACAATGGAATATTACCTAGCCACTAAAAGAATGAAATCTTGCCAGCCACAACAACATGGGTAGACCTAGAGGGTATTATGCTAAGTTAAGTAAGTCAGACAGAGCAAGACTAATGCCATATGATTTCACTTATATGGGAATCTAAAGAACAAGATAAACAAACAGAAACAAACTTATAGATACAGAGAACATTTTGAGGGTTGCCAGTGGGAGGGGGTTTGGGGAATGGGTGAAAACAGGGAAACGATTAAGAAATACAAATTGGTAGTTACAAAATAGTCATGGGATGTAAAGTATAATATAAGGAATGCAGCCAATAACACTGTATATATGATGTCAGATGGGTACTAGATTTATCATGGTGATAGATGGGAAGGAGGTTGGGGGCAGAGTGAAAAAAGTAAAGGGATTAAGAAATACAAATTGGTAGTTACAAAATAGTCATGGGGATGTAAATTAAAGCATAGAGAATATAGTTAATAACATGGTAATTAATATATATAGTGTCAGGTGGGTTTTAGTCAGAGATCACTTTTTAAATTATATAAATATCTAATCATTATGCTGTACACCTGAAATTAATACAAAATAATATTGAATGTCAAGTGTAATTAAAAAATTAAAATGGGAGTAGAAAAAGGTGAAAGGGAATAGAGGTTCAGCTTTTGAGGTACAAAACAAGTAAGTCAAGGGGATATACAACAAAAGGAATATAGTCAATAATACTGTGATAGCATAGTATAGTGTCAGATGGTTGATTGGCTTATCATGGTGATCACTTATTTAGGTATATAAATGTTGAATAACTATAATGTATATCTAAAACTAATATAATATTGTATGTTAGCTCTATTTTAATAAAAATCATTTAAAAAAATAATGAAGTTGTTGAGTATTATAAATCATGATCCAATATTTTTAAAAACTTATTTGTGATTATTTAAATTTCTAACAAACCAAATAAATCTAATTATTATTATAATTTTATTTTCATTTTTAAAATGATTTGTTACAAGCTTCCTTTAACCAGTCAGCTCTACTCTATATTAAATATGCGATTTAATTAGTAAAATTCCATTTTACATTAAAACAAATTACAAAATAATGTTTTGCCATAATATCTCTAAAACTTAACTATATCGTTTATTTTGATTTTTGTTTTATTTTTATTACTTCATTCAATCATACAACTGTTAGCTTTATAAAAGCAGAGTAAACTATCTGAGTTCAGGGAGTTTGAATGAGAACTTTCATCTCAGAGATGCTATCATCAAAAACACTTCTGAATTTTCCCGAGTTATTTTTATATCCAAACTGTTTTAATCAGGTAACTGTGGGGAGGGGCAAGGTGGGAGTAGTGGGGGCAGGAGACTGAAGCTTACTGAGCAGAAAAAAGTTAACATGAGAAGGCCTGGGGATGCTGTGGTCCTTACAAGTTTGGTCCTCAGCTGACATCTGGAAGTTAGAATTTCAGGAGGGTTCCCGCCATTCCCTAACTGGTAATACTGGCTCACTGTGCCTAAACTCACCATACAAACAATGTGGTTTATACTGAACACCTGCTTTCCATCAGGGCATCTGGACGCCTGATACAGGTTAGGCAGAGAGTGCCTATGTGACCAGTCCCCAGTAAAAACCTTGGGCAATGAGTCTTTCCTCAGCTTCCCTGATAGATAGCATTTCACACATGCAGTTTGATTTTGGAGGAATTATGTGCAGCCTGTGTGACTCCACAGGAAGGGAATTCTTAGAACACTGTGCCTGGTTTCCTCTGAATTTTGCTCCATGCACCTTTTCCCTATGCTGATTTTGCTTTGTACCCTTGAACTGTGATGAATCATACGTTGAGTCCTGTGAGTGTATGAGTGTTCCCAGTGAATCACCAACCCTCTATGGGACTTCCAGTTTCCTAGTTCTCAATGGCCCTACGAGGTTGGCAGTTCATGTGTCATCATCATCTTCTGTTTCAGAATGAGGAACTGAGGTGCACACTTGCCCAAGGTCAAGGACTGGAGAGAAGACATGAATGAGACACAGGCCTCTTGCAGCCTAACCATCTCTTTCTCCCAAGTCAGTTTTTGCAGTCTATGTTTCTGAGAGCCCAGAAGTCTGAGTGAGTCCTCAGGGATCGCCAGCAGGAGCCATTGACAAGGTCAGGCAGGAAGGCTCCAAATCTTCTACTTGGCTTCATCCAAGTAGATGGCTCCATATTTATCAGTTTTCTATAGAGTAGTTCTGCTTAAATTTGTATGAAGACAAGAATTCCATTGTTTGTTTGTTTATTTGTTTGTTTGAATACCACTGAATTACATCTTTGGTTCCTTGTAGGTAAAATACAAAAATTGATGCTAAAAATTCATTTTTTAGTTTTTCCGTTTGAATGGTAAATAGTCTACCCGTACAGAGGCTCACAAATTTTAGCAAATGACTCTAATATAGATTTCTACTCAATCAGTAGTAATTATGTATCGCCATGCCATAAATCTTTTATTCTGCTCTTAAACAGCATTTCCATGTTACTCTATCACTTCTTTGCCTTACACTTCTCTCTGGATTCCTCACTGCTCTCCTTCCTGTCACCCTGGATGCATCTGTTTCTTTCCCACACACTAAACCTAAACCTGAAATAGCTACAGATTTACCCTACTTACGTTGCATCTAGGCCACGAAAGGGCAATGGAAGATGAGCGATGACAAATTTGCTCTCGCACCTTTCCATAGATCTTATTTATCAGTCATTCCCACCAAATTGATTGGCTAACGTGGAGAACGTAAACTTGTGGAACCATACAGACTTGTGAATCTGATTTCACTCTTCTCTAGCTGTGTGGCCTTGGGTAAATCAGTTACCCTAAGTCTGAATATACCTGCGAATTGACAATAGTATCACCCTACCCATCTTGAAAAGGTTGAAAGTATTAAAAGAAACAGCACCAAATCCACAGGAGCCTCTGCTATATTTATGCAGCTCTACCACAATCTTAATCAAGTCAAGCCTCCCCCAGATTTGGGGTACTTTTCCCAGGGACGGATAAGGAAACCATAACTAGTGTTTAACTGTTTGTTACTCAGAAAGAAAAGGAAAAGTTTTAGCCTCTTAAGACATGAAATATGCAAAAGCCTGAGAGCTCCAGGATTGGAGCAGAGAAATCTTTTCATATTTTAGAGTAAATTACAGTCGTCCATCAGAAAGGAAGTGGGACGTAAGAGAATGACTCACAGCACAGCAGAGGGATGGGTGGCTCCAGTGAGTCCTGTGAACACAGGCAGCTGGAACCAGCTGGAAAAGAGGCGCTCGGGATAGGTAAGCAGGAAGAGAGGGGAGAAGCATGATCTGTGAATCATTGTTTTCTGGTTTAGATTCAGATAAACGACAAAAGCTTTCGATGCAAGCTTTAACCCGAAGCTCGAAGAGAAAGCACCAACTTGTGCCCACGTGTCACATTTCTTTTCATCATGCTCCAAATGCCAACATATCTAAATCTGAAATGCAAGGGTGGGTCATAAGTGTTTCATTAAATATTTATATCGTAGTAATAAAAAGAGGCTTTAAAGAAACTGAATACTTAAGTATAAAAATGTGAGTTTTATTTGGTCTCCAGTGGAGTGTCTAGGAGGACCGAACCAGCCTCCAGGAACAAAACCTTGCTCGTTTAGCCTTATTTCAGTGACGTCAGACATCATACAAAGTGCTCTTTAGCCCCTATTCAGGAACACACCCTTTCTCTCCATGACCAACATCCTAAGTTTTATCCTAGAGTCTTGTCCTCTTAGAAATATCTGTCCTTAGCACACAGTCGCATGCTTCTCTTGCCAACTCAAATTCACACAACAACCAGCAAGCAGCAGCTTTGAACCTCACTGGCCACAGGTGATAGTATGGACAATGGCAGAACCAGGACAGCGATTGCCCAAAATGTGGTTGTAGTAATGACCTGAAGAGTTTGGCCTTTGAAAGTGACTTTTTGTCACCCATCTCATAGTGGAGTGGAGTGCCTTGGTTGCCTGTGTGTGAGATCTGCCCTGTTGCTTGTGTCTGTTCCACCAGCTTTTGGTCTTTATTATGTATAACAACGAGCTACGGAGTTTATTTAAAATGCAAATTTCTGAACCACACTCTAAATGAAGATTGAGCTCAAGAGTCTGCTTTTTAAACCAACACACCAAAGGCTCCTGATGCAGGTGACCCTTGAACTACATTTCAAAAAGTGCGTTATCTCTCTAACCTGTAACATCTTGGCCCATACTTGTTAATTTGACTGTAAGAAATTCATGAGTTGCAGTCCTGATGGAAGAACTAAAATTAAGCAAAAGTCCTGAATACTGTAAATGCTTGTAGGGAGTTTCTCTCTTCTTGGCTTCTCAGATATTGCTGGGGGCTTAGCTGGAGGTTCATATGCAGGCCATGGCCAGACAATGAACTCTAAGAAAAACTGTTCACAAGTATAAAAGTTGGATGGATTCAGAAGCATTCTGGAAGAGCTGAAAAGCATGCTGTTATGTTGAAGGTGATCAGATGTAGCTTGTTACGATGAAAAGTTTCATCTGGGTCTCATATACTTGGAGGGATATCAAGGACGGCAAGTTAGGGTCTTTCCTTCACTCCCAGCTTCCCAGACTTGAGGTGTTTTCAGGCTGTGACAAAGGCTAGTCTAGTAACTTTCAGTTCCAGGATGATTTGTTTCCTGCTGTCTTGATTCTGTGCTAGACATCTGTACCTACATGCTTAGTGGTCAATAAACATGCACTTGCTCATGCTAAATTATGTGTGAGTATGGTCACCTGTGTGCAATCCAGTGAAGCAGAAGAAGGAACATCTGTATGTATTCCATCTTTAACCGGCCACCTTTCTATTACCTCCATTGCTGCAACATCATCTTCAGGAGCTCCATGACAATTTCTTTCACTGATGGACATGAAAGGGTTACAGATACCTCCTTCTCTTCTGACATCACATGCACACTATGTGTCACATACTGTGCTAGGTGTTATGTATTTAAAACTATGACCAAGGCATGATCCTGCCCCTGGGAAGCTCACAGTCTAGTGAGCAAGACAGAAACAGTACAATTGTTGGCAATGCAACTTGCCAAGTGCTTTAATAAATATAATGCTATTAATGGAAACACAAGGAAAGGCAGATTGAGTGGGTTGGAAGGGAAAAGCTTGGGAACATGAGGAGACCTTAGAGAGACAGTAACAGTGAAGCAGGAGTTGGGAGCACGACAGAGAATGAGGAAGCATTTCAAGCAAAGCAAAGAGCACGTGCAGAGACTCAGAGCTGTGGACGATGATGGTGTCGAGAGCAGGAGAGTGGGACAACGAGATCGGCGACCAGAGAAGCAGAACATGGTCAGGTTGTGAAGGGCCATGCTAAGGGGGTTGAGCCATCACCTATTGGAAGCAAGCAGGAAAAATTTCATCCAGAAATACAACTTGTAGACAGGGATGGAAGAAAATGAAAACTGAAAGTTTAATTTAGGAAATTTGCAAATCTCTAGGCCAATGCCGGACCAGAAGTTTAGGCAGCAGAGATGAAGACAATGGCACAGATTTGAGAATGTTTTCGAGACCAAGTCCATCGTCCTTGCTAATCAAGTGGATGAAAGTATGGAGAGAGAATCTGACCTTCAATAAGAGTAGATGAGGATGCCACATGCTGCAATGTGGAATATAGTTCAGGGAGTTGGTTTGGTGGAAAACATAACAGTTTGCCGTTTTTTGAGGGGTAGGCATATTATTGATCTAATGGGTTTAGAGGTAATCTGTTATAATGATGCTTGGTTCATATAGGGACAACAAAACAGCAAAAATAATAAGCAGGACCACCAGATAAATTTTATTTTCAGATAAACATTCTTTTAGTACCAATATGTCCCATGCAACATTTGGAGCATATTCATACTAAAATTTATCAGTAAAATAATTCTTGTCTATAGACATGCAAATTCTGCCCTATTGGGAAGATGTTCAACAGACCCTATCACTTTCCCATGACAAAAACCAGTTTTGCCTCCATTTCTCATTTATTTCGATGTTGGTCATCTGTAACATGTCTGTCCTTCAGATTCTCTTTTAAATCCGTCAGTGTTCTCTCATTGGTTAATGAGTTAAGGAAAATCTTTAACATTTGTTCATTTTATATCTGTGTGAGAGTCATGATTTTATCTTTTTTGAAAATTATTTTAAACAGGGCCAGGAAATGAATCCTCTGCAATCACCATCTACAAAGCCCTTTTCCACGGGTTTCCATTCTGCAATGTATTTTCTCAGTTGCTTTTTTCTGACACTGGTTAAACTGAGGGCTTTGTACATATGCAGAAAGCTAATAAAGAGTCATTATTAACTGTTCTGGAAAGTTAATAACTTCTAAATTGGAGGGACATTATATGATAATCTGAACAAATTAATCATTTACAAAGCAGCAGACACTTAGGACATTTTCAATTTGCGAAAACCTGAGAAATGAAAATGTGGCACTGAGATAACCCAAGCAGACACCTAGAACACAGACCTGGTGACACCTTGGCCTGTCCTGTTGCCAAGCTTTTATCGAGAAATCCAGCCTGCTTCTCTCTCCTCTGGTAGGGTCATGGGTCATCGCAAATCCTCTTCACTCAACTATTACTCCATCGGCATTTATTGAGTGCCCATTCCATGGTCCTGGGTTAGGTGCTGAGGATGCGAAGATGGATAGACACAGCCCCAAAGACAGGCAGGCTATTTCAACAGGGTGCTGAGTATTATAATGGGAGTGGGACAGAGAGCCCAGAGAGGACAGGTCTGTCACCTTTATGTGCAGGTCAGCAAAGGCACTTAAACCTGAAGGATACAAAGCTGCTAAACAGATGACGGGAGGAACTTAAGGATCTAAGAGTGGGAACTATACAAGCAATGGCGACCAAGATGATGGTGACAGAGAGAGCGCATGGCCTACTCAGAGACGACAAATCACCTGGAATGCAGAATGTAATAAACGATAGTGTGGAGGAAGGCAAGGGACAGGCTGCTGTATGTGACATCAGCCCAGGAAGAAAAAAATCAAATAATAATATCCAGCATGTCTCAGATGCTTATTAGATACCAGGAATTATAATAATCATTTTACAAATATTGTCCCCTTGAATCCTCACCAAATGCTAAATGGTTAGGTAGGCTTTCCTTCTCTACATTGTATTTTAATTATAAAGCAAATATATGCTTGTTGTAACACATTAAACAGTCCCTCAGACCCCAACTCCTAGCAAAAGTGACAATTTGGCTTATATTTTTCCACATCTTCTCAGTGTTCACCCAGCAAATATAAATGTACAAACACACATATTTGTATAAAGATGGGTTTATACTATATACATTTTTTGACAGTGGCTTTTTTAAACCAACAATATATATGGACATCCCACCAGGTCATTACATATAGACAGATCTAAACCATTCTTTTTAAGCATATATAATATAGTTCACAGTAAGAATGTACCAGAGTTTATTCAACTATTCCTCTACTAATAGACATTCAGGGCTTTTTTTCCCCCCTTACTACAAACAATACTGAAGTAAACACATTTGTGAATGCATCCTTATATACCGATGCTTTCACTTTTGTAGGGTAGATGCCCTCAAAGTGGGTCCAGACTGAAAATTTTAGAGATGAAACACTAAATTGTTAATGTTCTTTACAACCTATTCACTTTTTATACCTCTGCAAAATTGTAGCAAATAAACTGTTTCTCTAGACAACTCCTTGAGCTTTATGCAGAGTGATGAGGTCCTCAGGTCTTTTTTACGGTCAACCTGCAAGTTTTAAGTAGAATTTAACATACTTAGACAATGAGATAAAAAAAAAAAAAATTGAATGATAAAACATCTTTTTATACCCACAGCTCTTCATTTACTATTGAGGGACACCTTGCTCACTGCTGGGCTGTCAGGCTGCCAGGCTCCAGGTGGAGAAGTCATCAGATTATGAATGAATGCCTGTCATTGTGGTCCTAGGACATGCCTCTTCTGACTGAGCCACCCTGCGATCAAGTCAAAATTTATTGTCATAATTATGGCTTCATTTTCAGATACATAAGAAGACATACCCTTAGAACTGTTTGCTACATAATGTAATTTAAAGACTTTCTGGCATTATTTCTAACTAGATTTAGAGGCTATGGAAGAAATGGCACTTTTTTTAAAAAAAGATTTTATTGGGGAATTGGGGAAGGTGAACAGCGTTGGGGAACTGGGGAAGGGGAACAGACAAGTTGCTCTCCTTTTGTTCTTCAGTTTAGTTGTGGAGGACGTTGCTTCACTGGCCCATGTTGGCATTGTCATTGCGCTCTTCTCAGGTAAGGCAGATTGGTCGCCGGCCTCTGAACGGCCACTCACAGCGACTCTTGGCAGCTCACACCGGCTGCCGGCCACTCACTGTAGCCTATGGCAGCCCACTGCAGCAGAAGCTGCAGCTATGCCGTCCCAGGGGACTCACAGCAGCTCAGCTCCAGGTGGAGCTGTTGTTCACCATCTTAGCTGTAGAGGGCAGTGTCACTGGCCCTCATTTGTGGGATCCGAACCGCTGGCGTCCCAAGCCAGCTCTTAACCAACGTGCCATTCAGCCGGCCCAAGGAATGGCACTTTAAAAAAGACATACACAGAGGGAGAAAAATCCTTAAGTCCAAAATTAAAGCACAAACCCTATTTTTAAACTTAGCAAATTTTTTCCTTATTTGACATCACTGCACTGGCTTTTGGCTAGTGGATGAGGGAGACCTTAAAGCCTCTACTTTTCACATCCTTAGCAGCATTGCTATCATTAGCAGAGCATAACTCTTCCCTTAGTCCTGTGTAACTCTCAGGAAGCATTGGCAGATTGTGCAAAGCCACTCTTTGTGTTGGCCCTTTGTCATTCTGTTGGGCCTTCACACTCCCTGCAAAGTACCTACCCTCAGGCTCAGACAGTCCCCCCTTATGAGTCTTGGTCAGAGACAGCCCATCTTTCACCCCTTGAGCCAGTTACTTACCTTTCAGCCCCTGGCACCAGGAGCAGGTATGCCATCTAGGCTCACCCATCAGATGCAACCTGCTCGACTTTACCAAGGAAACTCGTGACCCAAGGAAAAGGCATTTTCTAGAATCCATTCTGGTAAAGGTGGGTGCAGTGTCCAGAGGCGATTTAGCAGTTCTGGTGGACTCATTCAGCATCAGCCTCAGTGGTGTTGGTAGTGCCCAGTGCGGTATCTGTGCCCAAAGTGGAAGCAGAAGGGTCCCCACCGGACCAGGTCTGCTGTGTGGTTTGGATCACCATTCCTGCCTAGAGACAGAGCCTCCACACCAGTCACAAGCCCTGCTGAGTATCCTTTAATGAACTCCTTTTCTGCTTAAATTCTGCTGTCTGCAGACTGAATTCTGTTGTCTGCAACTAAGAAGCCCTTTGGTAGACCCTCAAAACTGTTAGGATAAATCTTTGTGGTTTTAAGCTATTTAATAAGCTAAATATTTAGGTCCATCATTTGAAAACAATTCACTTCTCCACATCATTTCCCACTTGACCCTGATATTATAGACCTTTCAGTGTGACTGAGTCTCGAGTCAGCCCTGGCTTACTGTTGCATTTTGCCCACATGCTTACACTCCCAGTTCCACTCGCCCAAGCTCTCCTTTTTTCCCACCTCCCTCCATATCTTACTAAAACCTGCTCTCCAAAATGCTGCTCATGTCTATTAGTGTGGTTATGTCGAAGTGACTTCTGTAAGTGGTAGGAGATTTAACAAAGGAATAAATCTCTAACTATGAGATTCCAAACATCAGCAAACAGGTATGTGTGGGGAGGGGGTGACTGGGACACCAAGACTGCCACTTCTTCCACTTCCACATTAGCATAAGACCATTCTAGAATAATAAATACTCTTTCAGGCATCATCCACATTCTAGTTAGACAAATCCATCCTTATCTGGCTAAAAGAGCAAGTGTGTCATTGTGGCATTATCTTGCTTACAAACCTCCACTGACTCTGCACCCCACCAGGACAAAGCCCCAGCCCTGGGGACCATCGCCCATCACGGCCCCACCTTGTGCTCCTAGTCCGGAGCACCCTGCACCCCTCTCCTCTATGCCCTGGCACACCCCTACCCCTCCTTCAAAGGTGGAATTCTATTCATCTTTTCTACTCAGCTCACCCAGTACCTCCTCTGTGAATTCTTCCCCCATCTTCTCGCCCAGCTCCCCAACTCTGGCCTCTACTCTCAATGCTGTCAGGTGGTGTTGTCATTTTTGTCTTCAAATCCAGGCCCTTCTATCCTTTCCGTCTGTGTCCTGGAGAGCAGGGGCTGTGTCTCGGTCAAGACTGTTGCTCTCAGCGGCCCTCAATAGGCACATGTTGAATGTACACGGGCATACATGCATCAGTTTCTCCAAAGTGACAGAGGGAAGGAGCAAGGAGCCCAGTCCTACAAAATCACACTTGGTGTTCAAACTCCCCCAAATTACACTTCCGCATGCATATCCATTTGCTAAAGGCCTGGGGTGCAGAGTCAGTGGAGGTGATTCAGCTCTTATACAAGCTGCCCCAGCAAGGCAAAGCCATTTTCCTGCCTCAGTGTGCTTAACAACTACAGCCTTGTAACACCAGGCATCAAAATGCCAGCCCTGGAGCCAGCCTACCTGGGCTCACACCCCAGCTCTGCTGCTTATGAGCTAGCTGTGTGATTTTGGACAAGTTACTGAACTTTTCTGTGCCTCGATTTCCTTATCTGTAAAATAGGTATGACAATAGGAACTATTTCACAGGGCTGTTGTGAGGATTAATTAAACTATTATATAAAATGTATCTGGCATATACTTCAATAAATGTTAGCTATTATTATCATTATTAAATCTGAAATCATTTAATGTCCTTGAACATTATTCAAATTTAGATATATGCAAATTCCACTAATGTATGCTCAATGATGCCAACATTAATCATATCAGAATTTGCCCCATAAGCATATTTTGAGCACAAGCTAACGTGCCTGTATGCATAGTACTTCAACAGCCACCATTTCACAGGCTAGTGGTGAGAATGCTTTTTTTTTTTTGGTTTTTTTTTCTTCAGTGAACTTTGCCCTGACAGTTAACAAATGATAAGAAAGTTCACTCAGTGGGATTTTAAAGGCAGCTAAATTGCCCCAAGTTTAGACTATCTAAAGCTCTTATGGCAAAGCTCATTCTGGCAGCAAGGTCACCAAATCCATGACCCCTGTTAGTTAATATGAAGGGGATGGAGCAGGGTAAGGGGAGACCCACATGAATAGAGAATGTGGGTGAAAGAGAAAGTGGCCTCTGACATGCTGAAGATTTCTCGGGAAAAGCATGCGAGCTTGTGAAACATGGGTTTTAAGAAGAGTTGCCTGTCTTTTCCCCCCTTCTATTCTTCCACATATATAACTTCTGCTAATTACTCAGTCATTATTTAAGATGACTATCAGACCTTGCTCACAAGCCAAACTGACTCAAAAGCATTGCAGGGGAGCTCATTTTTCTATCCTCACAAAAGCATTTTCCTGTTTATTTCCAAAGACCAAAATACCAAGAAAAGTATTTTCCCATGTACCATCTCATTAACTGGTCATCAACTCAGGGCAAAATGTAAGTTGCCAGCAGATTATGAAATTGTTTTACAGTCCCTGTTTGCCAAACACTCTACATTCATTCATAAATTAACCTCCAGCTGCCCAAGAGGCACAGGAAACTCTACTCAAAACTGGCCCCTTTTACTTTTGCGTTACTTTTATCTGCATCTATTTTTAATGAGCCAACTTATTGTCAAAAGTATTAAATCAGTTCTAACTTCATTGTTAGAAAAAAAATGGAGCAAGCTTTTTACTCCAACCTATATGATATATTTAGCATTTGACTCCAGAATTATTTAAGGGAGTTCCAAAGGGACAGGAAAACAATAAGGTAGTAATATTCTAGATTTCATAGCTGTTATGGACTGAATTGTTGTCCCCCAAATTCACATGCTGAAGCCTCATCCTCTCCCACAGTACCTCAAAATGTGACCATATTTGGAGACAGGGCTTTTAAAGAGGTGATTAAGTTAAAATGAGGCCTGTAGGCTGGAGCCCTAATCCATTCTGATGGGCGTCCATAAAAGAAGATATTAGGACACAAAAAGAGACACTGGGGTTTGCACGAACAGAGGGACAACCATGTGAAGAGGCAGGCTTAGGGCAGCCATCTGCAAACCAAGGAGAGAGGCCTCAGAGGAACCAACCCACCAGCACCTTGATCTTGGACTTCCAGCCTCCAGAGCCATGAGACAATAAATCTGTGAAGTTTAAGCCACCCAGTCTGGTATTTTGTTATGGCAACCCTAGCAAACTAATACTAAGAATTCGGGTATAGTAATTAACTTGCTATGGAGTGACAAACCAAATGTTTAAGCTCTGTGCCACTGTCAATGATATAGTTATCAACAAAATTAAGTACTCCTCTTTGGTCCCTTTCCCCTCGTCTCCCTTACCCAGTGCCCTTGGTCTGCATGGCAGCAGTTGCTGGGAGCTCCACCCTGTTCCCCTTTTCCCAAATGTGAGCTCCAGGTCTCCAGCAGTCCTTCTCCTAAAACTGTTCTCAAATATTAGCCTGATGCACCAAAATCACTGAAGGGTTTGTGAAAACAGGTTGCTGGGTTCCACTAAGAGTTTCTGATCCAGTAGAACTGACATGGGGCCCAAGAATTTGCATTTCTAACAAGTTGTTAGTGCTACTGATGCTTTGAGAACCACCATACCAGCCATCTCCCCAGCTGCACCTGCAATCAAAAAAACAGTGACACATTTATAAGCTTAGCCTGCTTGGACCTGGCAGGCTAAGCTTATAAATTAATTTATGCTAATGCAAAGAAATATATTACCCCTCCCAGGGTATTTGATTTCATAGGATCATTTAGAGAGTATTCATGATGGTTGAAAATATCTTGCTGTAAGTCATAAGCAGGCTATATTATTTAGGGCAGGCTAATTGCTGTTACAGGTAGCCCCCAAATCTCAGTGGCTCAGTAAAAGTTTATGTCTCACTCACAGACCAAGGCAGGCTGTGGGGTGTAATGATTATTCTGCTCCATGCAGTCACTGGGGACCCAGGTTCCTTCTATTTAGTGGCTTCCCATCCTCTATAGCCTTGGAGTCCTTCACTGAATCCTCTACCTGGCAACAGACGAGGGAAGAGAGGAAGATTTGTAGGAGATTCTTAGAGGCCAGGATTTTCACCCACATTCAATATCCCCACCATTTCCACCCATGTTCCATTGGCCAGAAGTCAGTCACATAATCCCCCAACTATGAAAGAGACTAAGCAAAATAGTCTGGCTGAGAGGGAAAGGGAAAAGGGTTGGTGAGCAACCAGCCGATCTCTTCCACATGAAACTTACATGAGATCATAAAACCAAGGCAATTTCAAAACACCCACCATGTAGACTTAGGTCACTTGGCACTCTTGGAAGAAAACTATGCTGTTGTGCTAATTGTCCTAGCTTCCTTGTGCCTGGCCATGACACAAGGTATTTGGGTATCCATGCAATCTCAGATAAATAAAATAATACTTGGGCTGAGCAGATGGAAATGGTCAATATTTATGTGTCCAAACCAATTAATCTGGAAACAAGCATTTGCTGGAGAAGAAAACCGGGCAGAGGAAAAGACAGCATTTGCCAAGAGCAGAGCTACCTATTATACATCAATTCTATCACTCCACCTTGATATCCCTATAGAGCATATACTATTATTCTGATTTTACAAATGAAGAATGAAAGGCTCAGAGGAGGTAGGTGAGTTGACCCAGAGAGGCTAAGTGGGGTCAAGATTTGAACCTGGGACAGTCCAACTATGATGTCCAGTCTGTTTTGCCCCTTTATTATACTGCCTCAGCTTTGGTAATACAAGTTGTATAACTTTTCATTAACTAATTTAAATCAACTAAAGTTATCACAGATTATTATTATTTGTTCCCAGAAACCTGTCAACTGCCCCCTTGGCTCTTAAAGCACCAGCTTTGGAAAGAGAAGGCCCCACTTTTACCAGCGGGGTCCTTGGTCTCTCTGAACCTCAGTGACCACATCCATAAAGAGAGAGACATCTCACTGTCTTGTGAGGGTACATAATACATGTCAGAGCACCTGGAACCATCCTGACATCCTCCAGTGACGTGGTGGGAGGTGAGTGCTATGAACTGATACAGACAAGAGAGATGGGTTGGGGGAGGAGAGGTGTTAGTTCCTTCTGTTTTGAGCATAATGCCAAGCATTTCATGCACATGTGGGCACTTAGTAGAGGTGGGTGGGTGGGTGGGTGGGGAGGTGACAGTGATAAAAATGAAAGTAAGTGTAACACATTGACAGGGTTTTATTGCACCCTTATCTGAAAGTGAAAGGC
Organism: Aselliscus stoliczkanus; assembly: GCA_033961575.1. Lineage (NCBI taxonomy): Eukaryota > Metazoa > Chordata > Mammalia > Chiroptera > Hipposideridae > Aselliscus > Aselliscus stoliczkanus. Next base: position 125,991,938 of record CM066731.1, read on the forward strand.
ACATTCCAAGTTTCATCCCGGCTTAGCCAATCCGGCTTGATAACAGGTACTGGCCAGGATCACGCTGAGGGCAAGGCCTGACCCAAGATCATGGCTGTTTGGTCCTTCTGCTTCCCCACAGTGGACTCCTGTGGGCACACACTCAGGGCCCACCTGTCCCATCCCACCCCCTGCACCAGCCTTCCCTACAGAGTTGCTCAGGAACTTTCCTCCACCCTCTGCCTCAGACCAGTGCCCTCCTTCAGGCCATGCTTCAAGTCACACATGGCATCCAGGAGCAATTTCTCTGCCCTCTGAACTGACAGGGTCCTCTGAAATTGCACCTCCTCGTGGTACTTATTCCATGTATGAGCGCGCGCCCATCGAAGCAGCACGGCAGAGTGAAGCAAGGTAAGGCAGAGCCCTGCCACTTTCCAAATAGGTGACTTCAAATCAATCATTTCATGTCCTTCAGGCTCCATGTCCTCATCTGTAAAATGGGAACACAGACCTCATGGGGTTCTTGCGAGGATTACGCCCTTAGCCCAATGCAAGATACACAGAAATGCTAACAAAATGGTAGTCCCCTTGGCCTCTCCTCCTTCCAAGTGGCTCACAGAATTCTGGAGGGCAGAAAAGTTCCTGATTTGTCCTGCTGTCCCCAGTGCTCCACACAGAATGGGTGCCTGATAAAACATTTCTAAAACAAAGAAATGGACGTACTCAGAGCACACAGTCATTTACCGAACATGAATGAACAGATTAATTGCTCTGTGTTTTCGAATGTCTCTCTTTTCTCTTGTCTTTCTTCTCAAAAGATGATTAAAAGGACATGGTCTCTCAATTGCTTAGGAGAGAAAAATTAAACTAGTCAGAAGAGCTCACTAATTTTCCGAAGCTCACCCAGGCTTGGGCTGGCCCTCTGAGAGACATTATGGTGGCTCCAAGGGAGGCAGCAGCTGCTGCTCCAGCCTGCCACGCCTGGGCCTGTTCTGTGAGGCAGAGGTGCTGACAGGCTGCTTGGGAGAGGGGCTGGCCTCCTGCTCTGAAAGTGGCTGTGTGGGTGCTGGGGGCAGTGGCCACAAGGAACAGTCAAGACGGGGTCACCTAATCTACCATGGCCAGATGCTCTGAAATTCTGAGAACAGTCCCAGGGCAGAGATGTGGGCCTCCCTCTTTGCCTAAGGAGACTTCTGCTTGTTGCTAATGGGTCTTGACTTTGGCTCAGAATATGAGGTTCCCTCAATCTGTTTCCCACAATGAGTGAAGGAGGACTGAACATGGCTTAATTTTGTCATGATGTCATGGTGAGACTCAAAGAAGCGAGATCCATTCTCCAACGTGCTCAGGAGACCACCCTTCCTAGTTCCACAGCACTCACCGCACACAGGAAGGGTCTGCAAAGGGTCTGGAACTCACACTGTGGGCTGCCAGGGTGAGAGACATCTGAGGCTATAATAACTGTAGGACTGATAAGTAAAATGTACTGAGTACCCAGGAAATACTGGTCATGGTACTGCATACAGACTTTTCCTGTACTATTTTATTTGAGCTTCCCAACTACCTCATGAGGAAGACCCAACCACTGCAGAATCAAGGAAGCTAAGGCACAAAGAGACATTTGTCCAAGATCTCCTAGGTAGTAATTGTTAGAGTTTGAAACACTTTGTATTGCTTTTTGTATTTTGTGACTCTACACTGCCTTTGTATTCTAGCTCAGGGATTCTCAAATTTCAGTGTGCAGCAGGATCACCTGGAGGCCTTGTTAGACACAGCTTCCTGGGACCATCCCCAGAGATCCTGATTCCAGACGCCTGGCATGGGCCTTTGCATTTCGGACAAGTTCCCAGGTGGGGCTGATGCTGCTGGTCTGGGAAGTCACATTCTTAGAAGCAAGATCTACACCTGCCAGATCTTAACCATAACAGCCCAGGAGGTAGAAAATGAAATCAGGAAGGTTAAAAATTCCAGAGAAAACCAAAGGAGTCTGTACAATGTCAACTTCAACTCAATAGAGCAGGAACTATCTACAACTTTCTATTTACTAGAATAATCATGACCCATTTTTTTCTCAAGAATTTTATCAGCATCACCTATAATTCTTACCTGACCAAGTTAAAAAATAGAAAAAGGGTTAAATAAGAAGTTCAGATAACTCTGGAATCTCCATTTTAGTTTTCTGTCTCCTTTTTTGGTTGGTTGGGGTGATTTCAGCACCCTTTCACCCAAGGTCAATGGACCTGGAGCTGTCACAGGTGGGTTGGAGGTTATAATAGAAAGAGCACGGCTGGGAATTCAGAGAACTAGACCTTGTCCTGGCCCTGCTACCCGCTGCTGTGTGTCTTTGGACAAGTCACTTCTCCTTTTTGAGTTACACTGGATTGGCTATAAGTTCCTCTCCCACTCTAGCTTCCTACTTTCAATGTACAGCTACGTGGCCATTGGCTAGTCTAGTCGGCGGGGCCTGGAGATTGACATTGGATGGGACCTACTGACAATGCATACTGAGCTGTCTCCAGGGTCTCTGTTCCAACTCTGAGACCCTACCTTGGCCTCTGGGATTTGAAGCGCTGCTTTTTCCTCTGAATGCTGGTGTGGCTTCCCCTCCTGGTCTCAGCGCTCCAGACAGTCTTGTTACCGAGAGGCTCGAGCTCTGGGCCCCAGCTCCCTCAGGACCAGAATCTCCCCTGGAAGACTCTTAGATTCCTGGGGAAATGGCAGAAGGAGTCTTGTCCACAGTGAAAACCAAGCTAGAACCCATGGCTCTGTCTCTTCTCCTGCTCTCTTTCCATTACTCCCATGACCTCTAAGGAAGATTGCTTCATAGAGACTGGAAACTGCCAACACCTAGCTGTTTTTTCTTCCCCAAGGAAGTGCATCATAGTAACAGTGACATTTTTAACTAATCTTCCTGTAATTATGACCCCTGTTTTAATGAACTAGCTAACAGCCTATAAATGGCTTTATAAATGTACTAGTGCTATTCCTGAAGTTTCAGCACAAACCCGCCCTCACAGCCCACACCTGTTGGGCAATTTGGTAGGTAAACTAGCCAGTTACGAGATTCTCTCAGTACTTACAAAGCGAAGTATCTTCAGGTAACTACACTCACATAATCCTCAACTGTCCTCTCTACAGAGACCAGGGAGGTTCTTTCTACTTTGACCAGGAAAGCTGCACAGATAATGACTTAAATAGAACTCTTTAATTTTGATTTGAGAGCGATGAGTCAGAAGTAAGAGATTATGTATAACACTTAAAGAACAGAACTGACAGAGGGAGGAGAGTTATAGCTGAGTATGGAAAGGTGGAAAGGAATTCGAATCCCAGGAACAGGCCTGGGGAGTGGCACCCACCGCCCCTGCCACAGCCAGGAGCCCCTGGTACCTGCAGGCTCCACCTTTCTCTGGCTTACAGCCAGGTACACACCTGCCCACATCCAGTGGAATTCATAAAAGTACAGCAGAGGTGAGATCTGTTTCTGGGATTAGTGTTTACAAGCCCCGCCTTGGGCCATGTGTAGTGACTTGTATGGATAACCCAGAGGTCCCCTAAATCTGGGGTACCTATTTGGAATATTACTATTTCCTCTGCCCTTGCTGATTTCCTTTAATCTCACCCCAGGTTTTCTGCTTATAATCCTGCTGGCCATTTGCTGTTTTATGTTTGATTGATTTCTTAAAATCTGGACTCACTCGACTTCCCTGGAGTTAGAGTACTTATAGAGACCCTTGAGAGACAGGACCCAAATATCTGGCAGTTACCACCCTGATCCCCAACCACACCCACATCTCTACATGGTACATATGGATTCTCGTTGCTGGACTCTCACACTCCAATTGCCATTCAAGTCCCTTCATGCCAGAGAGAGAGGAGACAGGGTGAGAAGAGCGGAGAAGAGAGGAGAGGGGAGGGGAGGGGAGGGGAGGGGAGGGGAAGGGAGGGGAGGGGAGGGGAGGGGAGGGGAGGAGAGTAGGAAATATTCAGTTTTACTCCCTCCCCTTATGATGGCTTTTTCTAAAAAGGACTTACATTTCAAGTGATAAAATATGCAGGTAAGGTTTCCCAGCCCTCTGCCAGTTCACCTCTGACCCTACCTTCTGCTGCGACTTGAATAAACTTGAACAAGTAAATAGGAGTGATATTATTCTTTAACATTTTGTTTCTGAGAAAAAGAAATATGCATTAATGGAAAGGAGGAGAAAAGTCCACCAGTAGGCACCCCCTTATTCGCTTAGTGTGAATAACAGTGAAGACACAATTACAGCTCGGAGTTTTAGCAACAGCATAAACCAAACCAGGCCGTAAGTGGGCAATTCCCCTTCTGTTCCAATATGCCCCAATTAACACAAACTGAGGGAGGAATAAATTTCAGCAGGAACAGCTTATCAACATACAATTAGCACTCAATAATTTATCCCTGTAATGCCAGATCAAATAAAAACATGGTGTCATAAATCACTTACTCAAGCAAGCCACCAACCCTTGTGCCGAAATGATCTTTTGGTTGATTTGCTTTCTATTCACCACCCTTCTGCCACAACAGGTTTTTTGTTTGTTTGTATGTTTTTTCCTTTCTCAGATCCAAGAAAGCAAGGCAGCTGCAGTGGCATGTGCTACTCTCCAGAGTATAAGGTGATATTAACCATAAACAGAATCATAGTGAGGGCCCGCTCAGACCCACAGAGCATGCACCTACCTCCAGATAGGCCAGCCACCAAACAACTGCAAATATAATAGGTGCCCTGGTCCTTTAAGATGTCTAAGGAAGGGACTTCCTCAGGCATCCTTTCTAAAGTATTTTTAGATCTCTCAATCCTTAAAGGTAGAAGAGTTTTCATCAATCTTCCATCCATAGCTTCTATTTTCATTTAAGTCAATTGAGATTGGTTCTATGGAAATTAAAAATAGCCTGTCATCATCCTCTCTATAATAAGGTCTATAAATCTAAAGGCAATCATTAAGTCCCTTGAATGCCTTCTCATTAGTTCTTTCACCACCAAATCTTAGTCCTTTAAAACCTTTTGTGCTCTTCATCGCCTCTTTGTAGTCAGATGTGTTCTTCATCCTTTCCCTGCTAACTTTTTCCCGGACACTGGAGCAAATGATTTAGCTGAAGAGAACTCTGGTGGAAGTCTGGGAAGCAGAGTGCAGCCTCATTACCCATGAATTCCATATTTGCAAATTCTCCTATTTACTAAGATTTTTTTTTTTGTAACCCCAAAATCAATACAGACAAGACAGTCTTGACTTACGACAGTCTGACTTACAATATTTTGGCTTTAAATGGTATGAAAGGGATAAGAACTCAGTAGAAGCTGTACTTCGAATTTGGGGGTATTTCACCATCCTTCGTTTGACTTTTTCAGATCTTCCATCTCTTGTGTAACAAATTCTTTGTGTTAAATGTCATTTGTTTAAAATATTAGAATGGTTCCTATTTCCCGCTAAATTCTGACTATGCCTTCCCTTATTAATCTTATTTCCCAACTTCTTCACTTCTCTTCATGGTAGGCAGAATAATGCCCCTTCCTCAAAGATGTCCACATCCTAATCCCTAGAATTTTTGACTATGTTACCTTGCATGGCAAAAGAGACTTTGCAGGTATGATTAAGGTAAGGAATTTGAGATGAGAAGATTATCCTGAATTATCCTACTAGGACCAACATAATCACAAGGATCCTTATAAGTAAAAGAGAAAAGCAGTAGATTCAGAGGAAGACATATGACAACATAAGCAGAGATCAGAGTGATGCAGACATGGGGTTCAAGAAATGTGAGTGGCCTCTAGGAGATGGGACAGGCAAGGAAGACACTCTTCCCTGGAGTCTCTAGAAGGACCGCAACCCTGCTGACACCATGACTTGAGCCCAGTGAAACTCATTGTGTACTTCCAAACTCCAAAACTGTAAAATAATGAATTTGTGTAGTTTGAAGCCATACAGTTGGTGGCAATTGGTTACAGCCATAATCAGAAACAGACTCTTTTTTGAGGCTTCTATCTCTTCATTCTTTCAAGCTAATGGGGCACAAAGTTGGTTCCAAAACTTATTTCAGTTTTAATAGAGTCTTCATACCTGAAATATCTGAGGAACTTATAGGAGGCAACCATCACTGAGAACTGAGAACATTCTATTTCCTGAAACCAGGGCACTGAGGACATCTTCAACTTGGGCATCTCCAGCTATATTTCCCTTTCATTCCAGAAAATTTCTAACACATGCAAAAGTGGAGCGTAATATCATAAAGCTCATGTACCTGTCATCCAACTTCAGTAATGATCAACTCATGGCCAATTTTGATCCATAATTATTCATTCCCTGGATTATTTTGAAACAAATTCCAGACATCATTTTCCACAAGTACTTCAATATGTACCTATAAAAGATAAAGGCTCTTTGAAAACATGACCACAAAATTATTACTGACCCAAAAGAAAATTCATCATAATGTCTTATATAATCTTATGTAGGCTTATATAAAGTCTTATGTAGTCACTGTTGAAATTTCCCCAACTATCTCATGATTTTGTATGTATCAGGGTTCAAATAAGACTCTACATTGCAATTATTCAACATTTCTTAAGTCTCTTTGAATCTAGAGGATCCCTTCCACTATCACCTCTTTGTTATTGCAATTTATGTACACATACAACTTAGGTACACATACAATTCACATATCCATTAAAACCCACAGTCTGGGTTTTACTGACTTCATTCCATGGTGTTGTTTAACATTATCCTCTGTTCTCTGTAATTTGGTAGTTAGTTCTAGTGGATTTATTAGACTTGGGTTCAATTTTTTGGCAAGAATATGTTATAGATGGTGTTGCGTATTTTAACATACTATCTGGTTTACTTTCTGTAATGTTAGCAGCTATTGATGATGTGATATTGTGATTTATAAGAAATATATATATTTGGTCTTTGTTCTCATTTCTGGCACAGAGTTCCTAAAACTCTTGGAATTTCCTAAGTGATGAGAGAGACTAAGGTGTCTTTTGTTATGTTAATGAGGTAACTTTTGGAAAGCAGTAAAGATGGGGCTGGTTGCCAGGAGAACCAACCATGTGATTAGCGAGTGGGAACTTTCAGTTCCACATCCCCCCACAGACCTCCCTACCTCCAGGGAGTGGAGAGGGGCTGAAGGTTGAATCAATCACCAGTGGCCAATAACAATCATGAATGTCTAGGTAATTAAACCTCCATAAAATGCCTAAAGGCCTGTGGTCAGAGAGCTTCCCAGTTTGTGACTTCCTGGAGATGTGGGGAGATCGCCTCACTCAGAGAGGGTATGGAAGCTCCTCCCCTTTTCCTCATACCTTGTTCTATGCATCGCTTCCATCTGGCTGTTCCTAAGCTATATCCTTTTATAAAGAACTGGTGATCTAGTAAATAAAATGTTTCTCTGAGTTCTGTGAGTCACTCTACAAATTAATAGAACACAAGGAGAGGGTGGTGGGACCCCCAATCTATGTGTATAGCAGATAAGCTTGTGATTAGCATCTGAGGGAGAGGAGGGCCCTTGGTTTTGTAGGACTGAACCCTTAACATGTAGGATCTGAGGCTATCTGTGGGTAGACAGACAGTATCAGAATTGAGTCAATTTGTAACAACCTGTGTTACATGTAACAACATGGTGTTAACACCATGGAATGAAGACACCCAGCTGGTGTCTGAGAATTGCTTGATGGTGTGTGGTAACCCTTCACTCCAAACACACACATGCAAATTGGAATTGGTGTCAGAAAGTTAGATGATCACTGCCTTGATTTATTAGGCATTACAGAATGATGATATTCTAATTGTATCTTTCCTTTTTTTTTATTTTATTATCTGAGATCCTTTTATAAAGTGGATTTCCTCTATTCAATATTTGGTTACTTCAAGATACAACTCATACAAAAAAGGCAGAACAAAAAAATTATTCATCTGCTATGTGAGTTGGCTACTTAGCATCTCCCAAAGGTGGCCAATGATGTTTCCTGTTTTTAATTATTATAGTCTGATATACTTAAATATATTTTATGTACTTTAATCCATTACAGTTACTACCCTTACTGATGTTTAAATCACCCATATTTAGCCAATGGAAACTTCTTTGAGTTGGCTCCTGAGTTCTTCTCACACACAGTTGGTCTTTGATAGCTTTCTTGCTCTGTGTCATGGCAGGATGTTCCAGGTGTATCTTGTACATTTCCTATCCCTAGCTTATATTCAGCCATTTCTCTAAGAAATGCTGGTTCATGAAAGTGGAAAACTATATTTAGAGATGACAATCTGTGCTAAAGGTGTTCATTGCTAATGGATTAGTTACTGTTTCTTGGCCTTATTTGATAGATAGCACTAAGAAATATGTTTTTAAAGATAAAATACTTCATGAGTTTAAACTGTTAATTCCAATTACAATTCAAGACTACATAGTTTTTAACTTAACCTCATGGACCTTACACATAAAATCTCAAGTTTCACACTCTGAAAAACTTGATACATAGTGACACCAACACAATTATTCATTTGCCTTATCACATAGTGAAAACATTACTAACACTTCTGCCTAAAATATGATTACTGAAAACAGTTTAGTATAATTTTTCTTGGGTTTTGTTTGTTTGCTTGTTTGTTTTATTGCACTCCCTTTTGTTCTAAGGATATACAGTAGTCTCCCTTTATCCACAAGGGATACGATCCAAGACCCCCAGTGGATGCCTGAAACCTCAGATAGTACTACACCCTTGTATATACTATAGCTTTTCCTGTACCTACTTACCTATGATAAAGTTTAATTTATAAATTAGGCGTAGTAAGAGATTAAAACAATAACTAATAATAAATAAAACAATTATAATGTTATGCTATAATGAAAGTTATGTGATGTAGCATTATTAAGTAAAATAAAGGTTATTTGAACACAAGCACTGTGATACTATGACAGTCAATCTGATAAACAAAAAGGATATTAAGTGACCAACGGGTGTGTAGCCTATGCAATGTGGATACACTGGACAAAGGGGTGATTCATGTCCTGAGCTGGACAGGGCATGACAGTGAAAGATGTCATCATGCTACTTAGAACAGCATTCAATTTAAAACTTATAAATTGTTTATTTCTGGAATTTTCCACTTAATATTTTCTGACCATGGTTGACTGTAGGAAACTGAAACTGAAGACAGCAAAACCACATATAAGAGGAAATTACTATATCATTTTCCAATAAGAGAGACCAAGGATCCTTGGGGAAGTGGCTGGTTCTAGAGCAAGAACAGGAAAAAGCAAGATGAGCCTGGAACGCCTTGTGGTGTGAGAAAGTGAAGAAATGTTCAAAAAAGTGATGAACCTGTTGAAAGGACATAGAAGCCAACTTGAAGGAGCTCCCAGTTACTAAAGCTGGGACAATTTGAGCAACAAAAAATTAATAATAATCATAATAGATTATAATCCATAGAATATACAATATGCATGAGCCAATATTAATATAAATAAATGAGCAAAAATAAACATCTAGCTCCTAAATATAAGAAAAGCAAGGGTCATATGTTTATGATCATATATCTAGGCTCCAAGAAACTAAGTAACTTGCTTTCAAATTTTTGTCTTTTCAGTTCTCTGATTACAAATAATTTAACAATTAAATTAAATAGGATAGCAGCCAAAGTAAAAGGAGACATACACTGAAATCTGTTAGCATCAGCTATTATAGTCATCCTTCTCTAGATGACATATTGTTGCTATATATAGTTTAGATATGAGTAAAGAGAATGTGATTGCAAGCCAATATTTAGGGAACAGCTAGGCCTATCACAACCACAACTCTGATGGAATGTCTTGGTGATGGATTTAGCCTTATACTTTCTCAATTTATTTTCCTCTGGGATGCTTTTCTATTTAGAGTATTAAATAAGTTACATTTGATGGAGAGAGAAGGACACTTACTAATTGTAAAATCTTCGGTAAGTTACTTAACCTTTGCAAGATTCCTTATCTACAAAATGGGAATAATAATAGCATCTATCTGATACAGTTATTTAAGAGGATTAAATGACTCAATACACATAAAGAACTCGGAATAGTGCTTAACATATAGTAAGTATTCAATGAAGTAAACTTTTATTCTTGGTAGAGAAATAGCTAAGAAATAAAAGGTCATTTCAACTGTCAGCTAAAAGTAATCTTATTTGAACGTTTCTTCTTATCAGTAATAGCTGATTTTAGATCCAGGGGAAGAAGTTAATGATGACAGTCACTAAAAGTGGGAAGAAATTTTTGTATAAAGAAAAGGTAAGGTACTCGTGGCAAATGTAGAGGTAGTCAAGCTCTGAAGAACTTCTGCTCCCCCAACACCAATGCAGATAATAACCACAAATTAAAGCAACTTTAAATGGGGACAAAATAATCTAAGACACATTTAATGGGAGGATCATTCTGAGAAAAGCAAGAGTTGTGGGAACCTAATCACCTAATCCTTATAATCTTGATATTTCACAAGAAATATCTGCTTGGAGATATTTCATCTGCTTAGAAATGGAAAATGAAAGAGAGAGGCTGAGGGGGAGAGGGAGAAGGAGAGGGAGATTGAGAAACACAAAAGCTTCCTTTCACCGAGTCAGGAAACTCTTGTTCTCCTCTTCCAGATCAGCATCAGAATGTCCTGCCTTGCTCTCTGATGTGATTGAAGCTGAACTGCTGGCTTCATGTAAAGAATTGGAGAAAAACGTAAATTCACAGTGGACCACATAGCTAAGGGTGATCATATATAACTACAAAACAATATTCTGTGATGAGAATTATGATGTTTCTTTATGATTCAAAATAATAAAGAGTCGGAGATCTATGTTAAAATAGTGGTCCCTCCACTGTAGTTACAAACTGATAAACGAAGTTACAACAATTAAGTTTGCAAATTCATCCTAGGAAAAGTGCTACATATCTCATTGCTAAATATCAATACTATCACCTTCAAAGAACTCCCCTTGGGAAGCTTTGCACTGACACCAGCACCTAGTCCACCCTTCAAAGCAATTTTGGAACTCTATCAGGAATAGCCATCAGAGCTGTCATTGTATTACTTGATGTACTGAATGTCATCAAAATGTCTTCTTTTCAATATTGCCTTTATCTCCAGATAAAGAAAGAAGTCATTAGGGCCAGATCAGGTGAGTAGGGAGAGTGTTCCAATACAGTTATTTGTTCACTGGCTAAAAAAACTCCCTCACAGACAGTGCCATGTGAGCTGGTGCTTTGTCGTGATGCAAAAGCCATGAATTGTTAGCGAAAAGTTCAGGTCATTTTCATCTAACATTTTCACATAGTCTTTTCAGCACTTCCAAATAGTAAACTTGGTTAGCTCTGTGTCTAGTTGGTACAAATGCATGATGAATAATACTTCTGATATCAAAAAAAAAAGTTAGCAACATCATTTTGACCCTTGATTTGGCCTAAAGGAATTTTTTGCTCATGGAGAAGTGGCTGACTTCCATTGTGCACTTTGACACTTTGTTTCAGGGTCGTATTGATACACCGATATTTCATCACCAGTGATAACATGGCCCAAAACATCGCCTTGCCTCTCCAAAAGGTCTTGACAAACTTCGACTTTCCTTTGCTTTTGTTCATTGGTAGCTCCTTCAGGACCATTTTTGGACACACCTTTCTCATGCCAAGATTTTCAGTTAAGATTTTCCTCTTTCTTTATCAACATTTACTTGGTCTGCTATGCTTCTCACAGTCAGCCAACGATTTTGACATACAATTTGACAATTTTTTGCAATGTTTTCATCAGTTCTGCTCATTACTGGTTGCCATGACCTGTCTTCATCAGTGACACATCCTCTCCCCTCAGAAAAACATTTAATCCATTTGTACACTGCCATTTTCTTCATGGCATTGTCCCCATAAACTTGGACTAACATGTCCCTGATTTCATTTCCACTCTTGCCAAGTTTAACAAGCAATTTAATGTTTGTTCATTGCTCTAATTCTAGCTCAGACATTCTCTCAATGTCACACAAAATCCAGCAACAACAATAATGAATGCCACTCAGCAAGACACTGCCACACGTCGACATGAACACAGCTGCTCACACTGATATACCAAGGTTATGAAACCTTACTGAGCTGTTTGTAAAATGCTGCTAATGTAAGCTCATGGTGGCAAATTTGTGAACTTAATTGTCAGACAGCCAGGGAGAAGAAGCCAGTAACCTACAAAGGAAAGCCCATTAGATTATCATCAGACTTTTCATCAGAAACTCTACAAGCCAGGAGGGAATGAAATCAAACATTCAGACTATTGAAAGATAGATATTAGCAGCCAAGAATAATATATCCATCAAAGTTATCCTTTAGATATGAAGAAAGAATAAAGACCTTTCCAGAAAAACAAGAACAGAAGGAATTTTTACCACAAGGCCTGCAATACAGGAAATATTGAAGGTTAGTCTACCTGAAACAAAAAAAAACCACAAAATGATACAAAACTTTGAGTAAGATTAATAACAGACAAACAAGCAGGAAATGACAACCTTTACACAGAATAGGGCACTATACACTTAAACGTAGCATAAAGGGTAAAGAAGATAAAAACATAAAAAAAGATAAACACAGTTTGCTACTGCAACTCAAAAATGAAATCACAGCATAATAGGGATAATTTGTGACAATAACAAAAAAGGGGAGGGAGTAAAGGTCTAAATTTGCAAAATGGAATGGAGACAAGATGCATGCTGAAGAAAAAGAACTTCTGTATATACGAAACTTTCTTTGACATAAACTTAATGGTAACCACGCCCCCCCAAAAAAAAATCCAGAACTGAAACACATAAAATAAAAAATGAGGAAACAGGGCCAGCCGAGTGGCGCGGTGGTTAAGCGCTGGCTTGGGAAGCCAGCAGCCCCGGTTCGAATCCCACATATGAGGGCCAGTGACACTGCCCTCAAAAAAAAATGTAAAAAACAAATGAGGAGACAGAGGGGGAAAAAATCATAGAATACCACCAAACTAAAACAACAGACAGAAACACAAAGGCAAAGAAAAAATGGTGACACTGAGGTACCACAAAACAACAGATAAAATGGCTATAGGACATCATCATGTATCAATAATCACCCTAAATGTAAATAGACTGAACTCACCAATCAAAAAGCACAGAGTAGTAGACTGGATCAAAAAACAAAACCCAACCGTATGCTGCCTCTAAGAGATGTATCTCAGCTAAAGAATAGGTATAGACTCAAAGTGAAAGGGTGGAAAATGATACTCCAAATAAATGGCATCCAGAGAAAAGTGGATGTGGCCATACTTATATCTGATGAAACTGACTGCAGAATTAAAAAGGTAACAATAGACAAAGATGGACATTCCACAATGATAAAGAGGACAATACAACAAGAAGACATAACACTTATCAATATATATGCTCCCAATCAGGGAACACCAAAATATATAAAGCAACTACTAACAGAAAATCAATAAGGAAATATCAGCCTTAAATGACATATTAGACCAAATGGACATCACTAACATTAGAATACAGAGCACTTCATTCTAGAACATCAGTCTATACATTGTTTTCTAGCACACATGGAACATTCTCAAGCATAGACCACATGTTGGGACATAAAACTAGCCTCAGCAAATTTAAGATTGAAATCATACGAAGTATATTCTCTGACCACAAGGCTTTGAAATTGGAGGAGATCAACTGCAAAAAGAAAATGGGAAGAACCACAAATATGTGGAGATTAAACAACATGCTACTAAAAAAGGACTGGGTCAAAGAAGAAATAAAAAGAGAGCTCAGAAGATACATAAAAAGAAGTGACAATAAAAATGCATCATATCAAAATTATTGCAATGCTGCAAAATCAGTATTAAGAGGGGAATTCACATGATTACAAGTTTATTTCAAGAAACAATAAAAATCCCAAATAAACAATCTAACATTACATCTTAAATAACTAGAAAAAGAAGAACAAATGAAACCCAAAATCAGCAGAAGGAAGGTAATAATAAACACTAGAGCAGAATTGAATGAAATAGAGTACAAAAGGATAATAGAAAAAAGCTAACACAACAAAGAGCTGGTTCTTTGAAAAGATTAATAAAATTGACAATCCCCTTGCTAGACTCACTTAGGAAAAAAGAGAAAAGACAGGAATAAACAAAATCAGAAATGAAAGAGGGGAAGTTACCACAGATGCCATAAAAATACAAAGGATTATACAAGAATACTATGACGGACTATATACCAACAAATTCAAAAACCTAGAATAAATGTACAAGTTCTTAGACATATATAACTTTCCTAGACTGAATCATAAAGAACTGAAAAATCTAAATAGACTGATCAATAGTAAGGAAATTGCAACAATCATCCAAAACCTCCCCAAAAGTAAGAGTCCAGGACCAGATGGCTTCACTAATTGCATGAAACATTCAAAGATGATTTAATCCCTGTCATCCTCAAGCTTTTCCAAAAAATTGAAGAGGCAATGCTTCCTAACTCATTTTATGAAGCCAACATTACCCTAATAGCACCAAAACCTGGTAAGAAAACACAAAAAAAGAAAACCACAGACCAATATCTGATGAATGTAGATGCAAAAATCCTAACCAAAATACTAGCAAATCAAATACAACAATACATTAAAAATATTATATATCACAATCAAGTGGGATCTATTCCAGGGGCATAAGGATGATTTAACACACGCAAATTGATCAATATGACACACCACATACAAAATAAAGAATAAAAATCATATGATTATATTAATAGATGCACAAAAAGCATTTGACAAAATACAACATCCATTGATGATTAAAACACTTAATAAAATAGGTATAGAAGGAAAGTACCTCAACATAATAAAGGCCATATTTGACAAACCCTCAGCTAATATCATCCTTGATGGTGAAAAATTGAAGGCTTTTCCTCTAAAATCAGGAACAAGATAGGGATGCCCCCCGTCACCACTGTTATTCAACACAATATTGGAAGTCCTAGCCAGAGCAATCAGGCAAGAGAAAGAAATCCAAAATGGAAATGAATTGGCATTTTTTGCATGGTTCTATATATAGAAAACCCTAAAGACTCCACCAAAAAACTATTAGAAACAATAAACAAGTACAATAATGTTGCAAGTTACAAAATCAATGTACAAAAATCCATTGCATTCCTATATACTGACAATGAAATTTCAGAAAAAGAAATGGAAAAAAAACAACTAATTCTTTTTGCAATTGCAACAAAAAGAATAAAATACCTAGGAATAAATTTAACAAAGGATGTAAATTTCACCTATACACTGAAAACTATATAAGACATTTTTTAAACAAAATAAAGAAGACACAAAGTAATGGAAAGCTATTCCATATTCATGGATTGGAAGAATCAATACAGTTAAAATGGTCATATTACCCAAAGCAATACACATATTTAATGCAATCCTCATCAAAATCCCAGTGGCATTTTTAAAAGAAATAGAACAAAAAAAAATCAGATTTGTATGTAATCACAAAAGACCCCAAATAGCCAAAGCAATCCTAAGAAAAAAGAACAAGCCTGGAGGAGCACATTCTCTGACTTCAAAAGTATACTACAAAGTGACAAAAATCAAAACAGCATGGTATTGGCAGAAAAAGACACACAAACCAATGGAATAGAATTGAGATCCCAGAAATAAACTCACATATATATGGGCAGATAATTTTCAACAAAGGAGCCAAAAACTTACAGTGGAGAAAAGAAACCCTCTTCAATAAATGGTGCTAGGAAAAATAGAAAGCCACATGCAAGAATGAAACTAGGCTGCTATCTGTCACCATATATCAAAATTAATTCAAAATGGATCAAAGACCTAAGCATAAGACCTAAAACAATAAATTGTATAGAAGAAAGCATATGTACTAAACTTATGGACCTTGGGTTCAGAGAGGATTTTAGAATTTGACTTCAAAACAAGGGAAATAAAAGCAAAAATAAATGAATGGGACTGTATCATACTAAAAAGCTTCTGCACAGCAAAAGTAACCATCAACAAAACAAAGAGGCAACCAACAAAATGGGAAAAGGTATTTACAAAAAATACCTCTGATAAGGAGCTAATATCCAAAATATATAAAGATCTCATACAACTCAACAACAAAAAACAAACAATCCAATTAAAAATTTGGCAGAGGACCTGAACAAACACTTTTCCCAAGAAGGCATATAAACGTCCAACAGATACATGGAAAAATGCTCAGCTTCACTAGCTATTATTAGGGAAATGCAAACCAAAACCACAATGAGATACCACCTCCCACCAGTTAGAATGGCTATTACAAGACAAGTAATAACAAGTGTTGGAGAGGCTGTGGAGGAAAAGTAACCCTCATACACTGCTGGTGGGAATGTTAAATTGGCACAGTCACTATGGGAAACAATAGGGAGGCTCCTGGAAAAATTAAGACTAGAACTGCCATATGACCCAATAATCCCTCTTCTGAGTATCTACCCAAAAAAAATCTGAAAGCATTTATCTGTAAATATATACTCATATGTATCCCTATGTTCACTGCAGCTTTATTCATGGTGGCCACGACATGGAAACAACCAAAATGTCCTTTGATAGATGGTTGGATAAAGGAGATGTGAGATATATATGAAATATTACTCAGCCATAAGAAAAGATGAAATACTGCCTTTTGAGACAACATGGATGAATCTAGAGATCATCATGCTAAGTGAAATAAGTCAGACAGAAAAATTTGAGAACTATATGACTTCACTCATATGTGAGATATAAACCTGAAAGCAGCAAACGAACAAGACAAACAAACAAACAAAAACTCACAGACAACAGTTTAGTGGTTATCAGAGAGTAAGGGAGGAAGGGGACGGTAGAAGAGGGTAAAGGGGGTCAAATATATGGTGATGGAAGGAGAACTGACTCTGGGTGGTGAACACACAATGTGATATATAGGTGATGTATGACAGAATAGTACACTTGAAACCTATGTAATTTTAATCAATGTCACCCCAATAAATTTAATGCAAATTAATTAAAAATAAAAGGAAAGACAAAGCAACGAAGTATCTTTTCCCACTGCAAAAGGGAGCTCTGCCTTAGAGAAGCAATATTATTGGGACACACTGAGGCTTGCTTGTTAGCACTGCAGTAGGTTGGCTCTGAACTAACAGAGACTGAAGTCCTCTCTGTGAGATAAGCTCAGGTCTCTGCATGGATGGGAGACCTCCAGGTGCTTTAAAACACCACGACAAAGTATAAACACACACATTAAGCCACTGCAATAAAACACAGCCTAACATCACCCAACCTCCACTGCTATGTGCTGTTAAATATTTAACTAAGAAATCATATGAAGCAAACTATTGCATACACAATAAAGAGAGAAGAAAGAAAAACAAAACGCAGGTGTAGAACAGAGCCCAGTCTGGTAGTATGTACAATTTTCATTTGCTTTTACCCAGGAGGATTTGCAGAAAAGATTATTTTGCCAAATATTTATCTTTTTCTTCATTTTCTTGAAGCATGTCTTTTCCAGAAAGAAAAAGACATTTAACAAGTATTGAAAACATGTGTTTAAACCATTTTAGAAAGTTTAATTTTCTTTAAAAATGGTTTCCGGAGCTGAGGTCTTCTCCAAGTTTCTGGAGCTAAATTTTCACCTGATCATATGTCAGGTCTGACCTGAGTGACCCTATGTGGGCCTCTGTCAATCACATGGGATTTTCCTTGGACCCCCCACCTGAGAAGATCCACCATCCACTGGTATTTGTGGTTAAGAGGAAAGCAAGAGCAAGCAAAAGACCTGACACAGTTGTTTGACATGAAGAGTTTGGTTTTCTGGGAGCTCGTTTCATGTCATTGTGAAGTTTATAAAACAAACTTCTGGAAGAAGGCCAGGGACTTTTGAATACTATAGTCCTGAGAGGCTCAGGTCCATAAACATAATCAAAGTCTGTATCAAGTTTATACCCAGGGCGATAGTAACAAATGACAGTAATGTAGTAAAAGATGCTGGACATCTCTCAGAAAGGTTAATGAAACATGAATGAAAGCAAACAACTGCCTCACACGCTGTAAACCAGGTCCATGCTAGGCCCTGTCCTTCAGTGGAAAATCAGGCTCAATGAAAGGGAGGTGCCAGCTTCCCACAGCCCAGTTCCTGCTCAGATTTTATAGCACCTACCAAATTCACAAAGGCAGAATGAGAACAATAGCTGAGATTGCTCCTGGTAGCTTTGACTTGCCTGAATCACATGTCTAGAGCTGATAAACTAAGCTAAACCTGACCTTGAAGCTGACAACATCTGAGAGTGAAGAGTTAACGATTAATTGTTCTTGAACAGATAAATTGTTCTTGAAAAATTTATCCAGGGTATAATATTTGAAGAAAAGGAAAACAGAATGGCACTCTTTCTACAGTGCCCTCAGCCTGCTTTAATTCAGAAGACAAAAAGAAAGGATGTTGTGCTAGCAAAAGCTTACCTTGATTCCTTTAAGGATGGATTTTGAACATAGGGTGAGGCAGCAGGCAAATCCTCAGTAATTGCATGTTTTTTAGAAGGCTGGTCTTCATGATCCATGCCATGAGAGAAACTGGAGTTTCCTTGCACCATCCCAGGCTTGCAGGCCACCCCGAGTGGCAAGGTGCTTTTCTTTAGAGTACAAGAAGATTTATTTCCACTGCAACAACATCAAGACTCTCCCAACTTACCCTAACAATTTTCTTCCAGAAAAAGTGAGGTGTCTAGCAGGAGAAAAGCAGCTTTTACTGAATATAATAGAGCTGGATGTAGAGATTCTTCTTGCTAAACAGATCTACAGAATGTCTGCAAGAAAAATTCCTCAAAGATGGAGAGATTCAAGACTTTAATCATGACTTTTGCACACACTTGCACAGATATAGCTAAACTAAAAAACACAGCAATTATATTTTTTGCTACTGTTGAAGTTGGGCAAAGATTTGATTGCCTGAAACTTATTTTAACGCTACCAGTATATATTTACCCTACTCTGCTGTTAATGATGGCATGGATAGAGATTCAGATTTAACCTATAAATATACAGGTTATAGGTGTCACTGCTCACTATGAAAATGGCTTTAGTGACCCGAAGGAAAAAAGAAATTCAGGTAAAAATAAAGGAGGGATTAGTTTACTCATGGACTATTTGGAGTCTCGGCCTTCAGCTAGCTCAGCAATTCTACCTTGAGCAATTACACCAATGCCAGGCTGTTATCATTCTGCATTTTTGCACCTGAAATGTATGAAAAAAGCTAAGTTCCAAAGGACATACAGTTTTACATCAAAGGCTCATTTGCTCCCATGAATCCAAACTGAACTCGCATAGTCCTCAGCTGCGGAAAGAAATAAATAAAGCCGATCTTAAAGGATGCGGCTGGCAAATTTATTATTATTATTTTTAATCTGGGCAGGGATTTCCTAAACAATTCAAAAG
Source organism: Aselliscus stoliczkanus (assembly GCA_033961575.1). Classification (NCBI taxonomy): domain Eukaryota; kingdom Metazoa; phylum Chordata; class Mammalia; order Chiroptera; family Hipposideridae; genus Aselliscus; species Aselliscus stoliczkanus. Next base: position 126,011,385 of record CM066731.1, read on the forward strand.
TGCTTCAGTACTGTGTGTTTATATAAAGTAAATCCATCAGAAATCAAGCCGTCAGCAGTCAGTGGGCACTAGTTTTGTTTTTTTCCTAAGGAGGAGACAAAGAGATCATGAAAACTAAAGAAGTTTAAGAACCATTAAAATCAATCCTTGCAAAGAAAAAAAGGAGGAACATGTAAGCAGTGTAAAAAAATATAAGATTATATGTATCACTTAAGTAGTAAAGAAGATGTATTTTAAGTTTAGCAAAGATCTGATTGTACTTTTGAAGTACTGAGAGAAGGAAAGGAGGAGTAAGAACGCACAAAAGCTCAGGCTCACTCGATGAGAGTAAGAAAGGATAATAGAACAAAGAAACATGCCAGGCTCTTCTTTAAAATGACCAAGGGTCTAGAGGAGTTTCTATGTGGTAACAAACCAAGAAATGTTGGGTTTTCTTATCTAAAAGGTCAAAGATTTGGATGGGGGTGAGGAGAAGACAAAAAAACAAAGACAACAAAGCAAATGTACATCAACACTGATTTACCAAATCCTGCAATTCTTAGAAAATTTTGGAAGAATATAAAAATAAAAGACTGGTTTTTCTAAGAATGTGTGCTTGTATATTATATATTATGCATGCATACATATATACTCTTTGATTAAATTTTTTATTTTTTTTATTTTTTTTATTTATTTTTTTATGTTTAGCTGAGCCATCCTGCCACCTGTTGGGAGCTTAGTGGCAGCTCAGCTCTGGCTGGGCATTGAACTGCTGTTGCTCAGAGCTCAGCTCATACTCTTGAGCGAGCTCTTAACCAGCTGAGCCACTCGGCCAGCCCCTCTTTAACTAAATTTTTAAAATTTAAGTTGCTAAGTGAGAGTTTATCGAAGAAAACTCAAGTTGTTCTAAATACATTTCTACTAGTTGTGGTTAGCCTCCAAAATTCTGCTTAGGTGCTATGATTAGATCTATGTGCTCAATCTAATACTCTTAACCAAATGTATGAGCTTATAGAAAAGAATTTTTTAAATGAATAACACCTCATTGATCGATATTGGTCCTTCACATCCCCCCACCCAAATCCATTAAAGCTCATTTTTCATCCAGCTACAAACAAGATACCACCTTGAGGAAAACAGAACAGTGTCTCTCAATTTGACTTTACATTCGGTGCGCAAAAGAGAAAATGGGGTGCATAATATTAAAACTTTACCATACTATGTTCCTTTTGGAGAGACCAACAGAGATGGGGACCAGATGCCTTTAAGAAAAAAACAAAACCTCTAAAATGATTCTATCAACAGAAAAATGGTTTTGTCTCTTGCCCTTATACCTGCTATACTAATTTAAAGTCATTTGCTCAGACTTTCTTGCTTTTGCCCACCATCAAGCAAGAAGCTATCACTGAACCTGGTTTTTGGTCCACACCACCAATCCAGAACCAAATGGGAGTGGGGAAGAACTAAAGATTAGCAGTTGAGGGGCCATCTGGAATACATTTCTGAGTATAGCTCCAAGCTACAGAAATGAGGTCTAATCACCAGAATAGTCTTGGAAAGAAGACAAAGAAACCACCTGGCAAATGTAGATGAGATCCAGAGAAAAAACTGAGGGTGGTGGAATTCACCAGGAAATGATACAGCACATTGATGCATTCCCTGCCCCCCCCCCCCGGAAGTTTGCTTTGGCTGCACCGTATAGAAAAGAGGAGTGGGTCTTGCAGGTCAGACAACTGCCCTAACAGTGGAATTGGTGCCGGAAGAAACTTTGAGAAGGGGCAGGCACAGGGAGAAAGCACCCTGAGGGTGAGCATACGACCTCTTGGACTATGCATCGGCCAGTGCCTTATCTTTCCCAAATGCTATGAGATTTGAGAGGCAACAGGAATATCAATAATTATCAACAGCATAACCAGGTCAGGGAGTCATGCTGGGAATAAGCAGGATGCCCATGACAAAGGAGCTGGGGCTCACAATAAAGCTCCATGCCAGGCCCTTTCAACAGGCTATGGAGAAGCTTTAAAACACTGATGGTCAAGATAATCTTTTGGGACCTGTTTTGGGATTCCTCTAATTGTCATCTAAAAGCTGAAGAGTAGGAAGTCTCTTCTTTTTCTCATACAGTCCATGAAATTATAAAATGTCTTCTTGCCCTGGTGGCTTGCCTATCTTATTTCATAGACCATTCCAAGTACCACTCCTTTACTTTCAGGGTACCTTTCCTTTCACTTATGCTCCTCACATCTTTTTAGAATATATATATATTTTTTATCCCTCCCTACCCTACCATACCTTCAACATATACACTACCATGTAATCTAAGTCATTGGCATTGAGTTGGCCATTCTGACATTAAAATAGGACCCAAGTAGCTCAGTCTTGCTTTAGATCCCTGTAGAAAACCATGAGTAAGCCATGAGTAAAATGAAATGATGTCCATTTTTCAAAACTATAGTTAAAACTTTTTGATGTATGTAAATTGTATCCCAAAAAACTTAAAAATCATTAAATAGAGGATAGGGAATAAGTAGAGGCGGATATGAAGCAAGAAGGACAAAATAATGGTAATGATTGAAGCTAAACGATTAGTACATGGGAGTTTATTTACTATTCTGTTTGCTTTATGTACATTTGAAATTTTACATAATAAAAAGATAAAATGGTGATTCTTCCATATGTACTATGGCACAACCATGGATATATCTTCATATATATGCGCGCGCGCACGCGCACACACACACACACACACACACACACACATACACACACACACTGGAATGGAGGAGTGAAGGCATTCGTTTTAGAGCCATCTGGTTCTGATTTTATCACATGTGGTTCACTATTCATCCAGCAAGGAAGAGAGGGCGTTGATGTCTGTCAGCCTATCCAACATTCTGCATTGACTTGAGCATTTGGGTAATGAAGTCATCTTTACTTTTTCTGGTCTCCAGAATGGAAGCTGCACAACTGGAACACATCTCCTCTGCACTGAGATTTTCAATAGCACCACTTTATATAATCCTCTCATTCCCTTGCCACTATCCCAAACATTCGTCTGCACTCCATTACTCAAGATGAAAATGGAGTCTGCAATGTGATATCTCAGGGAACAGCCAGGTATGTGACTAAATACTTTCCCCTAAAATTTACTTCAACTGACAGTACTATTACGGACACTGTTCTTCTCATTCTCTTCTGGTAGTTTATTTCCTTTTCACTAGTACCTTCTTAAATTACCAAAATACTCTATGATATATGGTTTCTCACCAACTTTCTAGCAGGTTTATTTCATCACCTCAACATGGGTTACTTCCCATTCTGTTTTCTTTTTCTCATTTTTGTTGCCTCTTCCTTAATATGGTCTCTTAAATTTTCTGGAATAATTTCTGTAACAAATGTATTTATTCCATTTCTATGTACAGAAATATATTCCATTAAAAAGGAAAGGCCACATCCCAGATATCTTTTGTCTATAAACCCCTCAATAGACATTTTTGTGTAAGATAAAAGACTTAATGATCTGGGCTAATGAGGGATAGCCTAGCCTGAATTAAGGAATATTTTAAAAGAAATATCTTATCAAATAAAAACTATTATACCCAGTAAAGGATAGAGGCTTACAAATTATTAGAAGTCAAGATGCTTACAGACTTATTCTGATGAATAGACAACAATGTCTTTTAGCATATTAATAACTTTCTGAGTAAATTTTTGTTTCTAAAATATTGGAAATAGCATGCCTTCCTAAGTGAGGTTGAAACCTGCTTCCATCATTTCTCTGTTTCACAGATCCTTTCTGTCTTTAAATGTAAGATAAACCAGGGAGATCTCTGCCTCATTTCTGAATTTTGAGTTCCTGGAGAACAAATTCATGAAGGTCAACTATCATATAATAAAGTGATGGCTCTGAGCAATTGTAATCTGACTTAGATTTTTTTGACGTGGTCTGCAGCTCTTCCTACTCTGGTTTTTTCTCACAAGAGGGATGGTAGGTAATACCCACAAAATAATTCACTATTACCTCAGATGACTTAATTGTAAAATGTAGAAAAGAAAACTGAATATACTAAAATAGGCACATAGGAAATGACTGATACATAGCACAGTTTGGAGGCCTGATATCTTGAAGGCAGTTGGGATTGATACCCATTAGTCAGGTGGGTTTGTCTGGCAAGCCCACCCATTGCTCCCTATTCTAACAGGCCATTATCTCAGTTGCCCAGAGCCAATCACTTTCTACTTTGCTTCTCATCCACATGACTCTCTATAAACTTAAACCTTTTATACTGGCTAATCCCAGGCCCAGCCCTCTTATTTCCTGTACTTTCCTTTCAGCTAAAAATGCTTCAACCTTTGCCTCAAGCTGTATATTGAGGCCTTCTGGCAAAGGATTTTAAAGCACCTTTATCACTGGGACCCAGGGTAGGTCTGAATCCTTGGAACCAGCTGTGAGGTTTGAGCCCAGGCAGGAGGACTTCAACAAGGCTAATGCCTGAATAACCAACCCAGCACAAATAAAAAGGTACTTAAAATGAAGTGCAACACCCTCAATGCACTAAAAGTTGGGCATACTTCCACATCCCACTAAAGCGAAAAATAAGGGCTGAACCATAAATTTACTCCAGGACAGTCCTGAACACATGTAGATATTTCATTAGTGCAAATGTGTCAGAAGTTTAGGTTCAAATGAACTTGGCATTTAAGATCAAGAAATGAGAGGGAAACATCCTGAAACATCCAGAGCTCTTTCTTATCTCATCTAAGCTCCTCTTTATTAGCTACAACTGGAATTTCCAGATTCTGGAGTTTCAGAGCCAAATTCCTTTTGTGTTTCCCAGCTCAAACTAATTTGCATGTGCCTGAACAAAATACAATAAAATAGGAGAATCTGATTTAAAAAAAAAAAAAAGAAAAAAAAAAGGGAAAGGAAAGGGCAAAGTATAGCCTAAGAGTCTCATTATGGCTATTTTCCTAGGTAAATATCCAGGGCTGTTTCTGAAGACAATCCTAGGATTATGTATGTACATGTGTTTTTATATATATGTGAATTTGAAAACTTTTCTAAAATTCCTGGCTACCTGAAAATGGATACTTCAAGGACTGGGGGTTATTCTTATGTTCTAACATCCAAGTGGGTACTCTGGGTGTGGGGACTGCACTTGAATCAAGGGACTCTGTAAATTTGCCTTCTAATTCTCAACCCAATGAAAAGAAATCCAAGAACAACTGCAAACAGGACACTCGAGGGAGCAGAAAAGGAAGGAAACATGTTTCTAGCACCTATCGGGAACCAGACAGAGCTAAGCATTTCACGTACATTAATGTAATGGATTCAACTTACCCTCCCCAATCCCACCATCCCCCATTATCCAAAGAGAAAACCAGGGCTCAAACATATTAAGTAGTATGCTCTAACTGATGGAGCCTGGAGCCAGGCTTCTGCAGCACTAGGGGGTCATGTATGCTTGCTTGTCTGGGCAACCCCATGAACACCAAGTTTCCAATAATAGGTTAATAGAAGACTGGAAGGACATTTCAGACAACTTGACATAAAACATTTGGAAGATGTTTCCTGCTCTTCTTTATTTAGTTTCTTGAATAAAACCAGGAAGGTAAACTCACCTAATGTGCACATGATCACATAGGATACCTATGAGGACTAAATATCCTAGGTGATTAAATTAAGATTACAGAAAATGCTGACAGACTGGAATAATAAACTAAACGGAATAAGACGTTATTATAAGTAGGTAAATGTCAAGGTCTGTATATACGTTCAAAAACCCAATCATACAATAATATGTGAGGAGATCAAGTTTAAAAACAACAACTACAGAAAATGTTTTAGTCAATTATGAAAGCAGAACAAATTTGTAGGGTCATGTGGTTACATACACATGATTCTAAGCTATATTGAAAGATGTACAAGATCTATAAGGGTGGTGGTATTTCCATTGTAACCTGCATTGATCAGGTGAGAAATTTTACATACTAGGAATATTTCATCCATTCAATATACATTTACTGAGTGCCTTTTAGGTGGTAGGTACTGTGCTGGGCTTTGGGGATCTGGTGAAGAACAAAACAGATACAGTCCCTGTCATCGTGAAGCTTAATACTCCAGCAAATAGTACAGGCAGAGTGAAGTATGTTCAGAGAATGGGAAGGAACGTGAAACTATGTCATAGAGTACAATAAAAAGAATGGAGAATTTTTAGCCTTGAGAAAAGTCTTTACTTGAAGAGGTTTTGAAAAGTTGATGGGAAAAATGGACTCATGTTTTATGGTAGATTTTATAATATTTCAAAAATGCTCTTGCCCTCTCTGTGAAAGGATTTACATCCCTGGCCCACAAATGTTAGGTTTGTCACATGACTTGTGATGCTCCTCCTCATAGGAGAATCATGTGTCTCCACCCCTGTTGGCCTTCAGAGTAACCAGATGACTTGTTTTGGCCAATGAAATGCAGGCATAAGTGATTATGTAGAGAAAATGCAGCTAACCAAATTAAAGGGGGCAGTTCATCCTTGTTTTAGCTGGGAAACAACCCATTCAGTAGTTTGATTTCAAGCAGTGACAGAATATTCAGTTTATAACCCAAAGAAAGAGCTCCTTTTACCAAACATGTGTTACAAAATCAGTAGTTAAGCTTAAGTTCACTAAGAAGCCCAACAGACGTGCTCAAAGCTGCATTCTAATCATTACTATTTCTCAAAATTAGGTGGCCCACCTATCATTAACACATATTAGTGTTGCCAATTTCACTCTAATTATAGGTTTGATTCAACTTGTTCAAATCAATTTTATTGATATATAAGGACACCTATAATGTATCACATGCAGTTTCGGTTAAAAGTTTAGTGATCGGGCTGGAAATGAAAAATTGATGCTTGGATTTATTAGCAATGCTGTTTGCTCTGCTCTGGCCCAGAAATCTGCTTCTGCTTAAGTGTCCAGCATTAGGAAATGAGTTATCATTGGTGCTCTCTAAGTGAAATTGTAAAGATGTCAGATAACTTGGTGGCTTGCTTGTACACAAAAAGGAGGATAATGTGCCTCCTTTCCTTCATTTTGCTCAATACATGAACTTTTAGTAGGCATAAAGCCCCTTCGGAAACTCACTTATGTATTTCTTGCAGTTAAAAATTGCTGCTTCTAAAAGGAACTACAGAGTGAACTTTAATTAGGCTGTGCTTTCTGGGAATATGCCCTGCTAGCCACTCCCTCTCATTTATTCTTTATTCTTCCTAAGGAATTTAAATTATGGAATTTAAATTTATGACCAACTGAACAAGTTGTCTTTCTCTTTAGAAGAAGATGCTGCCCAAGCAGTCCCTGCTTGGTTGGAAAGGTGTCTCAACTCCAAATCTGTATACCTGCCACTATGACAAGGGGTAAGGTACCCCTTTTTATACATTATCAGTAGCTAAGACTTTGAGTGTAAGCAACAAACATCTCATAGTTATTTTGAAAGTATTCACAAAGGACACCAAAATAATAGAAAACATGGTCTCATATTTTAAAATCCAGTCGGAGAGATGAAAGAAACATAAATATGTTTTTTAAAAGTCAAAGACAAAACATTTTGATAATAGTTCAACAAAATAGTTGATCTGACACTATTTTCAAATGAATTGCACCAAAAATAATTAATAATTGTATCCATTTTCAGAAGAGTGTATAGTAAAGATGGATCTTAAAAGACTTACATGGTAAAGAAAAATTTGAAAGAAAAGGAAAGATTTCATTCCAGGGAGATAGAACCTGAGTGAGAGACAAGAAGTGTGTGGTGGCGGGGGGGTGGGGGGGCGGGCGGGGGGGGACAAGGAATCAACTATTTTGGCTGTAGCTTTTAGCACACAGTAGGACTTACTAAATGTTGGCTGAAGGATTGAAGGGAGTAATAGAATAGCTTAGAAATGAGACCAAAATGAGTCAATTTGGCTCCAATTGTAAAGACTTTTATACCCAGGCTATGGAGCTTGGGCTTTATCTTTTTTTTTTTTTTTAAATTAGCTTCAAGGGTACAACACAGTGCAATAGTTATACTTTTTACCCCTCAAAGTGACAACCCCCCTCCCCCAATTCGCCACCCCAATCCTCCCCCCCATATCATGCTATCTATTACAATTCCTTTGACTCCCTTCCACCGTATAATCCACATCCTGTGACTACCTATATATTCAATTACAGTTGGCATACAATATTACACAACATCAGTTTCAGGTATACAGTATAGTGATCAAGCCTCTACTCCATCCATAAATTGGTCTCCCTAACAAGACATGTGACTGTCTGACACCCCACAAAATTTTTACATTATTATATTCCCCAAACTGTCTTTCATACCCCTGTGGCAATACTGTAGTTACCTATTTATACTGTCTAATCCCTTCCCCTTCCCTCTTCTCCCTACCCCGCTCCCAACTAGCAACGCTGTTTTTCCTCCATATCTATGAGACTGCTTCTGTTTACTTTGCTCATTCATTCAGTTTTTCAGATTCCACATATAAGTGAGATCATGTGGTATTTGTCTTTCTCCAACTGACTTATTTCACTTAACATAATAGCTTCTAGGTCCATCCATATTGTTGCAAATGGTACGATTTCATTCTTCTTTATAGCGGAGTAATACTCCATTGTATAAATGTACCACAGTTTCTTAATCCAGTCATCTACCGATGGGCATTTCGGTTGTTGCCAAGTCCTGGCTATTGTAAATAGCGCTGCAATAAACATAGGGATGCATATATTTTTTCGAATTAGTGCCTTGGATTCTTCTGGGTAGATACCCAAGAGTGGAATTGCTGGGTCATATGGCAGTTCCATTTCCAGTTTTTTGAGATACCTCCATACTGATTTCCATAATGGCTGCACCAATTTGCAGTCCCACCAACAGTGCACCAGAGTTCCCTTTTCTCCACACCCTCGCCAGCACTTGTTGTTTGTTGATTTATTGATAATAGCCATTCTGACTGGAGTGACATGATATCTCATTGTGGTTTTTATTTGCATTTCTCTGATGATTAGTGATTGGGCTTTATCTTTTGGACAGGGGTTGTGTGTATGTGGGGGGGGGGGCGCGGGGAATACTGTACCAAGTTCCAGGCAGGCACTCCCTGTTGAGGTGTTGGGGCTTAATCCTTCAATTTCCTGTTCCCAAGTTCACCAGTCTTCACTTATCTGCCTTCCAAGGTTACCACAGAATGAAGTTATCTTACCTCCCACAGACATCTCCCTCAGAGTATTTATTATCCATATAATTCATTGGGCAATTAATTATGCACAATCTTTGATATGTCCTTGTGATGGTTAATTTTATGTGTCAACTTGACTGGGTTCACAAGATGCCCAGCTTTGGTCAAATATTTTTCTGGCTGTTTCTGCTAGCGTGTTTTTGGATGAGATTAACATTTGGATAGGCAGAGTAAATAGGTAGCAGGTTGCCCTCCTTAATGTGAGTGGGCCTCATCCAATCAGCTGAAGGCCTAAACAGAACAAAAATGCTCACTCTCCCCCAGGTAAGAGAGCATTCTTCCTGCCTGATGGCCTTCTAACTGGAACACTGACTTTTCCCTGTCTTGGATTGAACTGAAACATCGGCTCTTCCTGTGTTGTGAGCCTGCCAGCGTTTGGATAGGCACTATACCATCAGCTCTCCTAGATCTCCAGCTTGCCTACTTACCTGGCAGATCTCAGGACTTTCAGCCTCCAGAACCACATCAGCCAATTCCTTATAATAAATCCCCAGATAGATAGATACAGTCTCTGGAAGACCCTGACTAATACAATCCTGTTCTCTTGTCTTAAACTGTTAGTAAACTCTTTTAATGTTACTTAGCCTTTCTGTATGTTTTTATCTTGTCTTTGCAACTCAATTGTAAACTTCCTGAAGTCTGAGATTAGGAAACCCTCAACATCTGTAGCCCTTTAGGGGAACTGTTGGAGGCATGGTGGAGAAGGGCAGCAGGATTACAACATACGTTGTGCAGATTATGCCCTGCATGAGCACCTGACCAAAAAGGAAAAGGGGACAAAAATTCAGTACCCACTCCACCTGCCAAGTGTGATTCTGGAAGGGGCTGTGGCCATTTGGAGGAAGAGACCCTGTTTCTAACTCTCAAAGGCACTGAATGGACTAGTGGAGGCCCTGGGCAGCAGCATTTCCTGGAGGACTAAGCATGGGCGGTGTGAGCATCCCAGAATAATACAAATGGCCTGTTCTGCTCAACATTGGGCAGGACTCACCTAGCTCTGCTTTATAGTGGCCAGAGCCAAGTCTCAGCAATTGCCATAAAGCTTCCACAAAATGCTCTAAAAGTAAGTGTTCCTTCCATTGATTTGGGATGAGGACCATACACATTGTACCAATGATCCAAGTTCCCATAATTTCTTTAAGTAAAAGTGTATCAGTCGGCATTTTTAATTGCAAGAACCAGAGACAAATTCCAACAGATTAAGCAGATAGTCATGTATTGAGTAGATCACAGGATCACAAGGAAGGCAGTAAAACCACATTCAGAAAACAGAAAACATGTGTGTCCAGCAAAAGCCAGGATAAGAACCAAAATGACACTTAGAACCAACCAAGCAAAGGCACTTGTGCCACAGCCATTAAACGCTGGATGCCTCCCCTCCCCCAGCCATTGCCAGCATTTGCACTAGCATGATTTCTTTGCACCCATACCTGTGGATACCAAATCTCAGGCAGGGGCATCTTAGGGACTGAGCCCGAGGGAGGCTGAGAAAAAGAGTACCCAACATTTTTAGCATCTCAGTGGGCTCTGCTTCTCACTTTGCCTCCTAAAATGGAAGATTTCTCAAACATAGGAATGGGATTCAGATTTAGGAAATCAAAAAATAAAAATGTTCACTCCATGATTATAAATGTATTTAGCATCAGTTGTGTACAAGAAACAGTTTAGTGTGTATGGAATAGAAAATTGTGTTCATTTATTTCAACTTCATTTAAACTCTTCAATGGGAGATCCTGCTCTCAGTTCCCTAACGTCTGGTGAGAACTCAGCACATCCAGCATTTCATGGAGGATGGGCATCTCATAGAACTCAGAGGGAATGCACTGAATCGGGACAAGTTTATACGCAGGGGATAGGTGAATTCTCAGACAGGAAAAAAATTTCAGCCAAAGTATCCTTAATTCTAATGCAGGTCCTATGTCACTAGAATGTGTATTAACAAATAGAAAGCAATAATGAACTCATCTTAACAAACTGGTTCAAAAACACTCAAAAGTTATTTCCTGTTGGTGAACCTCACAGGCGTCCTTACAATGAAGCTTGTGAGCAATTTTTTATCATATGGAAAGAGCACAGATTGTTTCATTGTTTTCATTTTAGAACATGTACCAAAGCCCAAAATGGTTTTTTTAAGTCTTAAAAATATATAAAATATGAAGAATATTTTCTTTAAGTCTAGTCTCACAAATCTAGGAGAAATTGTATGGCTTATGCCCAATTTGTAGATTGTTAACCACTAGACAGAAAGCTTCTATAAAGAATTGTTGACTGACAGAAGGAGAAAGACAAATACCATATGATCTCAGTTATATGTGGAATCTAAAGAATAAAATAAATGAACAAACTAATCAGAAACAGTCTCAGAGACATAGAGAAAAAACTGAGGGTTGCTACATGGGAGGGGTGTGACGATGTAGGAGAAGATGAGAGGATTAAAAAGCACAAATTGGTAACCACAATGTTGCCATGGGGATATGAAAGACAGTTTGGGGAATACAATTAATAATGTTGTAAAGGGGCTGGCCAAGTGGCTCAGTTGGTTAAGAGTTGGCTTAACAGCACAAGCTCTGAGCAGTAGGGCTGCCGGTTCGATTCCCACATGGGCCAGCGACACTGCACCCGAGGTGAGCTGCCATTGAGCTGCCAACAGGTGGCAGGATGGCTCAGCTGGTGAGAGCATGTGCTCCTAACAACAAGATTGCCTGTTCGATGGTGAGCTATGCCCACCCGCAACTAAGACTGAACTTGGCACCTTGAGCTGAGCTGCCACCTGGATGGCTCAGTGGATAGAGCGTGCACTCTTAACAACAAGGCTGCTGGTTCGACTCCCGCATGGGATGGTGGCTATGCCCACCCCCAACTAAGACTGAACTCAGCACCTTGACCTGAGCTGCTGCCTGGATGGTTCAGTGGATACAGCGCGTACTCTTAACTGTAAGACTGCTGGTTCCACTCCCACCTGGGATGGTGGCTATGCCCACTTGCAACTAAGATTGTAACACAGCACCTTGAGCTTAGAGGCCACAAGCTGCGACTGACGCCCTCCACAACAAAGATTGAAGAACAACAACTTTGCTGGCCTCCTTCCCCAATTTCCCAACACTGTTGCTTCCCCCAATTCTCCAATTAAAAATTTAAAAAAGTGGAAACTGTCATGGAAAGTTCCATTGTTAAAAATAATAATAATAATAATAATAATAATAATAATAATGTTGTAAAGGTTCTGTAGGTTATCCGATGGACACTTGTCTTATTAGGGAGATCACTTCATGGACTATGTAGATGCCTGACCTGTACACCTGAAACTAATAATGTCAACTATAATTTAATACATATATATAGTCACAGAATGTGGAATACAGCATAGGGAATAGAGTCAATGGAATTGTAACAGCTATATACAATGTCAGAGGGGTAGTAGATTGGGAAATGAGGGTTATTACTTTGTGAAGGGGTATAAATGTCTAACTATTACAGTGTTTTGTACACCTGAAACTAAAGACAAAAAAGAATTGTTGACTGAATATGTAAATGAATAATAATATCTCAACAATATGTGGATAAATGAAATAACATAGATGAAAATATTTGGAATTTTTAAAAAGAATGTGCTGAACAATTGAAAGCAAGAGTATTAAAGAATAGTTTCCCAACTAAATAATGGATGGTAAAGAATACCATAATCTGATAAATGACATTTTGTTTTTGTTTTAAAGGAACCACACTAATATATGTCTTGTTCTTATTAAAATCAGGAGATGACTTCTGTTGTCTTAAGCCCCATGTTTTTTCTGAGGCAGTGGGCGAGGGTCTGGCTCTTGGGGCCTATTTCTTTATCTTCTTGAGGTGAACTATTAAAAAGTGTTAAAATCCTTATTAATAAAACCCACCCAGGCCAGAAACGTTCCTCAGGGACCTTTCACACTCTCTTTCATAGCTGTTGTCTCTGCTCCTGGGAACCCTGTTTCCTGCTACTTGTGACCTTTGTCCCATTCCCGTGAGGCTTCACTCTCAATCAATCCCCATAACCTTTAGCTACTAACACTTGCTGTTTTTACCATTTCTGTGTGTTTTGATTTTTATTCTGAGCCTTCAATGCACAAAAGATGTTATTTGGCATATAAGGCACCTGACACTACACCACCTATGCCACATTTTCATAAGAGCACTGCTCATAGATATTACAAGCTTGCCGGCCTGGTTAAATCAGCTCCAGCATGAAGGAAACGAGCTATCTGGGGTAGAGTCTCAAAGCACTGCCCTTGCATGCAAAGAGGGGTCCCGAGATTAGGAACCCAGATGAAAGCCCCCTGGTTTTGACAGACCAGAAACTCTTGGGCATTTCTAAGACAATGAGCTCTCTGCCCTGAGGACAGGGGGAAGGATGAAACTCTTGGGCATTTCTAAGACAATGAGCTCTCTGCCCTGAGGACAGGGGGAAGGATAAGTCCTATGGGCCTGTTTATTTACTTAATAATTATTAAGTCTACACCACTCAAAGTGTGGTCATAGGCCCATGTGGTGCAGATCAATGACAGATAAGAACAGAAATAGAGAGCAAGCATTAAAAAAGTTTTATAGCAATTTGACAAAGTCTGCTGAATCTAACAATAAAAAATTGATGTTTGTATTTTGTATGCCGTTTTTTCTAATGATTCATTATCACTGTATTTTACAAAAGTATGGATCTACAAAGTATTAGAAATGTTTTCAAATGGTCCTTCACCACTGATAGTTTGATAAGCATTGGTTTAAAGGAACCACAGAGGGAAACAGATCACTTGCAATGAGATTTGAGAGTTATGATACATAAATCCTGAAGATTTTTAGTTTAAACAGATTACTTTAACTAGATCATAATAAATGGGTATACATGTTTGTGTGAAATGTATTGCCATTATTTGTGTACTTATTCCATAGCAATACTAAAAACATGGAACACACTTCAGCCAAACAAATATACTACAAAGAGGTGAATCCTTTTCCAAATCTGAGGAAGATCTAATGAGATAATAATAGCAATGGATGTCATTTGGACTCTGCTATTAAAATGACATAAACATCTGCCCTTTTAAGGTAGAAGTTGAGAATCAGATTGTTTATTTGGTATTGAATGTTTCTTCATCATGGATCCAAGGAAGCCACGCTGATCCCCTGTGGCCTCTGGCTGGCTCTGGAATACCATCTTGGCCCGCACTGAAGCACAAAAGGATACCTCAGATCTTGCCCCATTTTTTTCCTCTCTCAGTGCCTGTTACCAAGCCTGTTTTGTTGGCAGGAGCAAGGTGGGGTGGTCAATGTAAATGACAAATAAAGTTACTGTCATCACCACAGCTCAGTAAGAAGTAGAAACAGCTGAGCAGCATTTCCTAAAGAATGTCTCAGTCCTCCCTTGTCATAACCTGCATTGAAGGGTTACATCCTGTGATTTGCAAACTTTCTCTCTCTTTTCAGCCAATTTTCCATTTCCTGTTAAGCTAAGAGCAATCCTCATCATCTCTTGGTATGATTAGAGAAATCAGACCTATCCCATGCAATATGCCAAGAGTCACAAGCTTAGGAACAGCAGTCACAAAATCAGATCACTTCATGGATATTTCTGGCATTGGGAGACATTTTTCTTCATCTTGATCCTGTTCAAAAGAAAATGGTTCTCTGATCAGCTCTTAGACTAGCACAAAACATTCCATCCCAGAAATGTGCTCAGAATTATGAGAACTTAAATTTTTTTCTTAGACTGGGCCAGATTTAATAATCCTAATAGATATTATGTCAGATTACATTAGATTTCTATAGTAATTCAAGGTGACTCCCTAGATGGTGTGCTTTGTGGAAGGGAACAGAGAGATGAGCTACTGCAAAATACATTTCTGCATCGGTCTACCCTAATGCATGAAGTTTTACCATTAAAACATTCCTTTTTGCCTTAGCCTGCTTGAGTTGCCATAATAAAATACTGGTGGCATAAGCAACAGAATTTTATTTCTCACATTTCTAGAAGCCAGGAAGTCTAAGGTCAAGGGGCAGGCAAGGTAGTTTAATTCTTCTTTTGGCTTGTAGGTGGCAGACATCTCACTGTGTGCTCACATGCATGGGATAAGGGTGGGGAGAACTCTGGTTTCTCTTCTTATAAAGGCGCTAATCCCATCTTCAACATATGAATAGGGGGAGAGGGTCGGACAAATATTCAGTCCATAACACCTTTGAATTAAGATACCATATCCATAGTATCTTTTAAAATAAAACATTCAATTCCTTGACACTGATTTTTATAGAGTTGGAGTTTTTTTCTTTGTTTTTCAGCAATTATCACAGCATGTGGGGCAGGGAGTGCAGAAATACTACATAACTGGCAAAAAAAAAGCATTAAATACCTCAACTTGGAAGCAAGAAAAGAGAAGTCAAAAAGAACAAGAAAAAATAATTTACTATTTAAGAATTCCCCTAAAGCTGGCCCCTGTAAGATGTTAATCCATTCATTTGCTCTGTAGTAATGTGTTAATTGAACGCATTAGGTGCAGGTACTGTGCTGGGTGCTGGGGATAAACCTGCAAGTAATACCATACCATAATGGACTTTACAGATGATGAGAAAGTTAGACCTTTGACAAATAAGATTCATGGGCTGTTCAGGTGTTGTGCTAGAAGTAAGTCCAGGATGGAGCAGGCACAGTAAGAAGCAAAATCTACATGGGAACTCAGAAAATGCTCATGGGAGACTTAGTGTGACTACATGAGAAAGGTATCCAGCAGGGGAGTGGGTATAGGAGAGAAGGTTAGGGCATAGAAGGTGGGCAGCGGAGAAAGGGGTTTTAGAGAGAAAGGGGGCACTGAGGGCCAGGCACAGAGGTCAAAATCAGAAATGCAGAAAATTCCATATGCATGGTAGGCCTGGGCCAGATCGCCCTGTTAAGGAGGTTTTGCTTTATCCACAATCACTGAAGAATTTTAAAGAGCCACAGAGTAAAGGAATCGGATTCTCCATTGAGAGATAACTCTTCTACAGGCAAGGTGAAGAGTACATTGGAGGAGACAGAGACTGAATTAAGAAGTCTATTAGGAGATTGTGGCAAAACTCACGGTGAGAAATCACGAAAGGCAGGAAAGGGTGAAATAAGGCAGAGATGGGATGGAGAGTTGAGGAGTGCCTAGACTAGAGGATAAATCCAAATACATATTAAAGCAGCAGGGGTGTCTCAGGCACCCAAGTGGCTGTAGGTGACTGGAGGTACCATTCACTGAGATAAGGAAATCGGGAGAAAGAGCAAATTTGAAGGGAACATGGAGAATCCCATGTTAGGTGTTTTCCACTGGAAATGCCTACAGGACACCTGGGAGGCACTTGGAAATACGGAGCAGGAGCTCAGGAGAAAGGCCAGGGCAGGGGCTCCGTGTGGGGCGTTACCTGATTCCTGACAAGGAAGTTACCTGACAAGGGAAGCCATGTCAGAGCCCAGGCTGGCTGAGCGAGGACCCTGGGTAACCCCAATAAACTCTGCATTCATATCTGTCTTCATGGCTACACAGTGAGTTCCAGGAAGGTCAAATCCACACGATTCATTTTTTCATCTCTTACAGCATTTTGCATATAGCAACTGCTTCATGCGATATATTAGCACCACCAGGAAAATAGATTCAGGCTCTGACATAATGTCTGCTATGCTCAGCTTAACGAAGAGGTGAACTGCTGCCCAGAATGATTTTACAAACCAGAGCAAAAATAGCCTCTGCTTGTGCACTGTTCCTAGGTTTTTTTCACTTACTAAATAAACAACTCATCTTCAGAGTAAAACAATCTGTCCTAATGACTCCAAAAATAGTATTTGCAAATAGACCTGAAGCCTTCTCGGGAGGACCCATGATGAAGTGAAGGAGGTATTTGTAGAATTATTTCCCAAGTAGGTGTGGTCAGAAATGAGAAGTGGGGAGAGGGGACAAGGTGAAGAATCACCCAGTGATAGAAATAGCAGTGCAACACAATATGCTCTCAGCTTTCTGCTGTATTAGGAAAATGGCCTTTATTGTTTGGGCTAAGAAAGGTCAATTAATCACCCAAAGTGTTATCTGACAGTAATTAACAATCACCAGCGACAAAATATCCATTAAGAGCTCAGAACAACAAAGGGTTTTGTTTGGCTGGGTTCTTTTGTTTATTTTCTCTTTGCATATACCATTGAAAATGGAGTCATTGACATATCATATTTCGTTTTATGGCTTCATTAATGATTTTTGGCACCTAGGAAGGATGAGAAAAATAGAAGTGTCACAGCTCACCTAAGCAGACCCACAGGTAATTAGTACAGCCCCACTTCCTCTTCTGTATCATCTCTTAATAAAGCACTCAAAGGTTTCGGGGCAAACCTTGTCGAGAAAGGAGAGCAAAGGGTAGGTCCTGGGCCTGCTGAATCCCAGAACCGAGGAGTGGTAAAAGGAGGATTGCTAAACTGATGTCCAATTCTGGGTTATAAGAAAATTCACAGTAGCACTCTAAATTCCCATAAGTACTCCCCTACCCTTCAAAGATTTAAAAACAAATCCATCAACAAGCCTGTGATCTTTTACTTAATGCAAGTTTTTGCATTAATGTTTCTGCCACAAACAATGAAGAAATTTTGCAGTGTATGGATCTTCCCTGAACTGAAGTCACAAGTATTCCCAGAAGACTATTATATGTGGCCCTTTTCTATGTCCCACAGGACTCTCACTGCACCCTCTGCAAGTCCAAGTTCAGAGCTTGCTTCCGGGAGGACCACTGTTGCTAAGTCTTCATGAAAACACATGAACCTGGCAAAGCATAACCTTTTGGTACTGAGGCCTTCTCCGATGATTTCCATGGACAGTTCGGCTAGAGGCAGCACCCAGGCCCTCCAGCCTGACTGCTCCAGGGCTGGGGCTGGCCTTTTTAATGCCTGGTTCTTCTCTGTAGGCCAGCCATCTCTGGCTCTAGCCTCAATATTCTCTGCTGTATCAATAAACTGTATGCCTTGGATTCCCTTGTTCAAAAAGGGTCACTTATGGCTTGAAATAAAAGATGAAAATGTATTCCCTTCATTATGCATAAACTGTGCAACATCACGGAACACACCAACTTTCTCAGCAGAAGTTAGGGATGTCACTGTTTAACCACTTCCCCCTCAGACCTGGTGGGTTATGATTGTCACAGGCTCTCCTGGTCTTAGGAATGTTGAGCCCTTTATCACTTTGCTGTCCGTGGGTCAGTTAGTCTTGCCTTCAGTAGTTCCAGGGGCAGAAAGCTCTCAAAGCAGCTTCTCTTCCTGTTCTTAGATCCAAAAGGATCTTCCTTAAACAGAGTCCAAATATTTTCCAGTGACTTTTAGTCATTTGTTCCAATCTACCTTCTGGAGCAACACAATGTGAACATACTTTCTTATACATCAAGGTCCCCTAAAGGCCTGACGTCACTCCTTGCAGCTTACTCTCTTCCTTCGATCCCACCAGCCTTTTCCTCTTCAAGCCAAATACCACTTGTCCCTTCAGCTGTTGTATACAGGACATCCAGACTCTGTATCCTCCTATTTGCCCCTTTGGAACCATTTCATGTTGTAAATTCCCACTGAGACAGTCTTTTCCAGGACAGAACCCATTAGTCCATGAGCAGAACAGAGAGGCCACCATGATTTTTCTCTTCCCTGACCTGCAAGCTATACAAGACATAGCACAAGGGCCCTGTAGGGTTTCCATCAGTCTCACTACCATACCTCAGCCCTGTCACATGCAGGGAAGAATAGCAGCCTCCGAAGGCTGAGGAGTGGAGCCTCCACTTTCTCCAGGAGAAGTCAGCTCTGGTCTTCTCTGCTCATTAGAAATGCAACCAATGGTCACTGGTGCCCCCAGCTTCAGTGCTTCCCTTATAGGATCCAAAGAGGCTTCTGATCAGAAGTTCTTAAAGACAACAAAGAAAAGGTGGGAAGAACTGAGCTCTCACAGGAGATTGACCCATCCATATAGTCGATATGCTATCACACAGTTCTGGGGGTAAACTTAACCATAAATTCATGTAGCACCAGCTATAAATAATGTGTAAATGAAACTACAGTGTGTTTCTACTGTTATCTTCCCATCCCGCTTCACTGCAAAATGGGTGAACCCCTTGTCTAGTAGTTACTAAGAAAAATATCAGTCTTTTCCAGAATGAATGTTTCTTCAGTGATTCCAAGTTCACCCACTGATCAAACCAATGGTTCTACAAACTAAGGTATGATCTCTGCCCCTATACCTGAACCGCTGAGTCCTTCTGGAGAAAGTTTTACAACTCCGCAGAATGATCTCACACAAATTCTTTTTCTCCAGTGCCAACTAAGTTTTGAAAACTCCCTAGATTCACAACTACTCGAATAGCTATTAGCAAAACACCAACAAGAGAAAATAACAAGTTTTGGTCAAGATGTGCAGAAACTGGAATCTGTGTGTGTTGCCAGTGGGAATGTAAAACGAAGCAGCCACTGTGGAACACAAAACGGCAATTTCTAAAAAAGAATTAAACATAGAATTATCATATAATCTAGCAATTCCATTTCTGGGTACATACTCAAAAGAATAGAAAGTACGGACTCAAACAGATATTTGCACATTCGTGTTCATAGCAGCATTATTTACAATAGTCAAAAGGCAGAAACAAGCCACGTGTCCATTGGCAGGCGGATAAACAAAATGTGACATATACATACAATGGAATATTATTCAGCCTTAAAAGGGAAAGAAATTCTGACACATGATACCATATGGATAAAGCTTGAGGATACTGTGTTAACTAAAATAAGTCAGATAGAAAAGGACAAATACTGTGTGGCTCCACTCATCTGAGGCACTTACAGTAGTCAAATTCATAGACAAAACTAGAACGGCGGTTGCCAGGAGCAAGGTGTACAGAAAATGGGGAGTTAGTATTTAATGAGTACAGAGTTTCAATTGGGGAAAATGAAACTGTTCAGAGATAGATAGTAGTGGTACTTGCAGCGCAAACAAATTTAATGCAACTGACCTATACTTAAAAATTACCAAGATGGTAAATTTTATATAGAGGAATTTTTAAAAGTAGGAATTCCTTTATATTTGCCTACTTGGGTTAAGAAAAATAGAGAAATTCCTCTATATTTTAAAAAGTAGGAATTCCTTTATATTTGCCTATTTGGGTTAAGAAGAAAATAGAGGCAAGAGAGGAAATTAGAAACTGGATCTTAAAGATATTATAAAGTCATTAAAGAATTATAAGCAAGGAAGTGACATGAGGTTTTTGCTACAAATATGAATTGATTTGGGGGGAGGGGAGTTTGGAGGCCAGGAGAACAGTGAGGAGATTGTTACAGTATAATCAGGAGTGAGGGCCTATACCAGAGCTGCAGCAATAAAAATGGAGTCAAGTTAAAAAAAACAAAAATGTCCAGAGATATTAAGGAGGTGGAATCTAAAGAATGACAAGTAGTAATTTTTTCCTCTGAACTCTCATTGTCAGCACAGGGCATGGCAATGATAGATGCTCAGTCAATGGTTATTGCAAGAATGGATGAACTGAAGGACAGGGGCTATGAAGGTACAAAAGTTGCTGGCTGAAAGACAGAAACAAGTGGCCAGAGGACAAAGCTGAGTTTGAATGCCCTGACCCCCACCATGACTCCAGGGTATGGGCATGAGAGGGAGTGGCTGAGATGGATGACAGATGTTGGTGGCCAGAGTCAGGAAGGTAGGGATCAAATCGCTGTGGCTGTGAAGCCTGGCTGCATCCCCTGGGGAGCTTCTAAAAAATACTGACACAGAAGCCCTAGCCCCAGAAATGCTGATGGGTCTGGGTACCGCTGGGTTTTTGGTTTTGTTTTGTTTTTTAATTGTAAAATATACAAAAGATAAAAATTTTCAATTTCAGCATTTTAAAATGTACAGTTGTATTAGGTGCATTCCCATTCTTGTGCAACCATGACCACCATCAATCTCCAGAACGGTTTCATCTTCCCCAACTGAAACTTTGTACCGACTAAACACTAACTCCCCATTCTTCCTCTCATCCCCTGGCAACCACCATCCATCCATCCTACTTTTCATTTCTATGAATTTGACTCCTTTAGGTATCTCACTGTAGGTACCTCAACACGGGTATTGTTTTAAAGCTTCCTGTTGAGAATGATGGAGCTGCGATCTTGGCTATTTCAACATGAGGGCAGTGACACCCCCCCAGGGCCATGCTAGTCCTTGGGGACAGGAAGGAGATTATGAGGCAGGTAAAGTCTTCAGTAAATGTGTTACAAGGGGTGGGAAGAGGGAGTGATTAAGTAATGGGTGAAGAACAGCAGGAGCCTCAAAGGAACCAGGTTTTTAAACAGGGTAATGGGCTGGAAGCATGAACCAACATGGAGTAGAGATTTACACGAAGGTCTTGTTGCAAAGTCCAGTTTCCTCCTGTTATACCAGTGTTTCACTCATGATTAAATACTTGAGTACCTATCATATGTTCTAGACATACATTTCATGTGCACCTGGAGTTTATATTCTATCAAGGAGTCACACAACCATGCAAATAGATAATTAAGAATTTTAGGTAGTAAAAAAAAACCACACACAATAAAGAAAAATAAAATAAAGAAAAAATAAAAGTAATAAAATAAATAAAATTAAATTTTAAAAAGAAAAAGATAAAAGAGAACAATAAAAAGAAAACAAAAGAATTTTAGGTAGTAAAATAAAACAGTAATGAGGTAGAGAGTGAAATGCGATTGTCAGGAAGGTTTCTTGAAGGAGATGATCCTTAAGGTAAAGCCTGAAGGATGACACAGAGGCTGTCATGTCAAGTACAAAGCAGTACAGCAAGCACAAAGGCCCTGAGGCAGAAACAAACTTTATATGCTTAAAGGATAAAAGAAACCAGGGCAGCTGGCACATGGGAAGTCAGAGAGTGAGCCATGAACTGAGGCAGTCAGGAATCAGACTGAGGTCTTGTAGGCCAAGATAAGACATATGTGATCAGTTGTCCATGTGGTAAGATGCTATTGAAGGGTAACAAAGATCAAACCAGATGCTTTAAGAAGAAGGAATAGGGGGCAAGAGTGGAGGCTAGGAGACCAGGGATGGTAATGCAGCAGCCCAGAGAAGAAATGGTGTTGATTTAGACTAGGGTTGGATCTCTTTTGTAAGGACATCAATCCCATTCATGAGGACTCTGCCTCGATGACCTAATCACCTCCCAAAGGCCCCACCTCCAAACACCATCACATTGAGGGTTAGGTTTCGACATATGAATTTGGAGGGGACACAAACATATAGCCTATGGCAATAGTCATACCGTTATATAATATATTGATTATACAATAATAGTTAAATTTAATGGTATAATATTATATATAAATATATGTCTCATATTTTCCATCTTTTTCACAAAAATATGAAAGATATTCAGTGCCTTTTAGGAAAGCAGTCATGCTTTATCTCCAGAATTCCCATATCTGTCCAACTTCTAACTTAAGAGGGAGGGAGAGGGGGAAAAGAACAGAGGAGAGAAGGGTTGGTTGGGTTGAAATGAATTATTTCTATGAATCCATGTAGTTCCCTAATAAACAAGGTTTTTTACTACTTCAAGGGGTTCACACACTGTGTTAGAATTCATTTCAAAATTAGGCAGACCAGCAACCTTGGTTTGCTACATTTGTCAGAATTTTTTTGAAATATAGACAATTGATACCTTTGCTGTCCTCTTTGAATTCTCAAAAATGGCTGACTGCTTCTAGTATCCCCAACTCACATTTATAAATTATTTTCCTGCTTAGTACTCTGGTGTCATCAACCCACAGATACCTCAATCCATGCACTTAATCAGAGAGCCAATTTGCTGGTCTCCAGCGAGCATCAGTGCCTACTCAGACGAGTTCCTCCTGGGCCTTGCGGTGTGAAGCCCATTCTCCTTGATAGAAGCCCCAAAGCTCATAGAACAAACCTCTGTGCTGGGACAGTGCTTCCCACTCAGCAGGGAGCCTAGTCTTTTGTTTGTTTTGCTCTTCCTTTTCATTGCTTTTTTCTGGGTTCTTTTTCCTTAAGGAATGGGGTGAGCATATTTGATTTCGTTGGGTTTTTCTTTGGTGCTGTTTTTGCAACCTCTAGTCTTCACCCCCAACTTTAGCCCTCCTGCTGTCACCATTCCCCCAGCATTACACCACATGTTTATGTGCATCTTTGGCTGTGTGCCCCTCTTTCCACATGATGTGCATGTCTTTTTAGCATACCCCCTAACTTCCAGGCACCTATACATGCTCATTATCAGCAAAGCAGATGTTTTAAAGTAAGTAGTCCTGTTCCAGGGTGAACATTCATAAACCATTATGGGACTACTGATGGGCTTGGCCCTCAGCACACGCCAACCTGATCAGGAAGCCTGCTACAAGGTTGTTGGCGTTATTCAATAGTCTTTGCTGCTCTTTAGATCACCACTCAGGTGAGGTCAGGGGGAGATAGACTCAGGTCCAGGACTACTGACCTCAATATCTCCCCAAGGCGGTTTAATGGTGAAGATGAAAGGAATTCTGGAAACGAAATTCCGGGAGATTTTGTAGTAGAATAAATGATGGTGGTGAATAGGGATATGCACTCGTCATTAAAAGTGGCATGTTTATGGGGTGCTGACACAGTTTATGGGGTGCATGCCTTCAAGTACCAGCCAGATCCATGCTTTGCCTAATGTTTTCGCTTTTTCCCAAAGGTTTGGACAACACAGCTGTGATGAAGCTGCCAGAAAAATTCCTCCAGTTGAGTGTTGTTTTTATATTTATCCATGGCCCATACTACAAGCATGAGAGGGCATTCTTTTAGATGTGACCCTTGGACCACGATGGCCACATCACACAACTCTGGGGCACCTTGTGCACATGCTCTTCTATGCTGTGTCCCAGAGGGCACTGTTCCCACTGACTAGAGTAAAAATGGCACCTTCTGGAGTTTTGTGCAACCCAGAGCCCTGCATGGGACCCCAGCCCTACTCCACACCTCTTATCCTACTTCCTGCCACAGAACACAACCACGTGTCAGTCAGCTATTGAGCTTACAAGCACTTCACCCCAGAGAGCACAGATTCTGCAAGGCAGCTGCAACAATGACTTCTATGGAAATGGTCTTTTCCAGCCCACTGGTTGCACCTGGTCCCTGGCACACATCTCAAAAAATTCATGTGTGGCAGGGACCGTAACACAGGCACAATTACCCTATTTTATCCACCGAGGTCTAGTGAATCTCATTCAAGGCTATAGAGTTCCATGGCCTTGGGCCTGGCTTTCTTCTTCTCTGTCCAGAATTCTCTGCACCAGACCCCACTGCCAAGTTTGGTCTAGTTCAGGGGTTGGCAAACTTTTGAGACAGAAAAACCAATCCTGTCCCTCACAACAATTTAAAACTTATCGGAGAGCCATAAAACAAATGAAATTGCCATTATGTGAATAATATCCTTTAAAATATTTATAAATGAAATTACAATAGTTTTATTTTCATTTTCAGTTTTACTTTAGAGCCCATGTACATACCCAAAGAGCCTCAAGTGGCTCGCGAGCCACAGTTTGCTGACCCTTGGTCTAGTTGAGTACAGAACCCTAACTTCTATTTCTAGATCTAATCTGTTGAATTCCTTCTTTCTGGAATTCTACCAATGCTGTTTCAGTCCTAATTTACATCTTGTATTTTTACTAAACAGGAAATTCGTAACTTTGCCACCCTATCTTCCTTAGTCTCTGTATTTTTTAAGACTTCTAGGACACTGTATAATGCAAACTCAGTTTGAACCAGCCATTTTTAAAAAGGGGCAATTCTGGAATATCCTATCAAGCTCAGAGTATAGAATGTAGCTGGGCCTCAGAAACAAGCTAGAAGGAAGAACTGGTTTCTGCTCTTTCTATGTATATATATTTTATTCTTCCTTAAAGTAGATTGTTTTTCTCTGGTTCTCAGTCCTCATGCTGAAGCACAGTCACCAAGACTTCCAGAGATGTATGCATTGAAATGCAGTTGCTTTGAGAAAGATCCATCTGCTCCCTTTGTCATGATGCCAGCTCTCCTTGGGAAGCAAATGCATGGCCCAGCTCTGGTCAAGTGCCACCACTGCACAAATCAGGTACATCCAGCTAGACTGGGCAAGTTATGTTGTACACATATAACCCTGTAGCAGGCCCCAGGAAATGGGAAGCAGGAAAAGTGGAGGATGAGCAGGAGGGCTTACCAAGGTCCCCTGGTCAGAAATGTTTTTAGCTAACCCCCTGACCTTAGTGTGCAGGCTGGGTCTGTACCAGGCCTGTATCCCTATGCAAAACTCCATCCAAATTCCTCCTCCAGTTTTT
This sequence comes from Aselliscus stoliczkanus, assembly GCA_033961575.1. NCBI lineage: Eukaryota > Metazoa > Chordata > Mammalia > Chiroptera > Hipposideridae > Aselliscus > Aselliscus stoliczkanus. Next base: position 126,036,939 of record CM066731.1, read on the forward strand.
GATCTGGGCCCTCTTAGTTGCCCATGTTACCCAGCCCCGCCTTCCCCCTAACCTTCTCTCTCTCCCTGTGCTGATTGAACTTGACATTCTTTCTGGACATGCAAAGGCATAGCCCAAAGGACTCCATATTCACCTCTGCCTTCCCAGGCTCATCCTTCACTGGCTTTGTATTCCCAGAGCCACTTGGCCATTGCTCAACAAGTTCTATGCAGCCCAACCCAACAGGAATGAGACAGTGGGATCCACTCCGGCCGCTCCAGTCTTTCCCTGCCTAGTCAGCCAGAGGTCAATGTTTCTATCTTGTCCTTTGATCAATCTTGTCCTTCTTGGTTTCTTAGTTCTCACTTTCATCTCTCTTACCTCCACACTCTCCTCACTCTCACATCATACGCTCAGTCTATTCTTACTTCCCTTCATTTATGCCCTTTTCTTTCCTTTTCTTTTATTAGTTTCAGGTGCACAAAACAATGTAATAGTTAGACATTTACACCTCTCACAAAGTGATAACCCCCTCTCCCCCAATCTACTACCCCTCTGACATCGTATATAGTTGTTACAATTCCATTGATTCTATTCCCTACACTATACTCCACCTCCTTATGTCATATATAAGAATAAATTCAAAATGAATTAAAGACTTAAATGTAAGATCTGCAACCATAAAACTCCTAGAAGAAAATATAGGAAGTAAATTTGCAGACATTACCCTGAGTAATCTTTTTACTGATATACATCCCCTGGGGCAAGTGAAAAAATAAACATCTATGCCCTTTTCCATATCAATATTGCTTTGACTTGTCATTTTCTAGCCAATCATTAACATTATATTTCTCAAAATCCACATTTTTAGCCCACATTATTTTTTTCTACCATTTTCACACAAACATTTGGTGAGAGTTAATTCTCACAACATACTCAATAAAAGAAGACAGACAAATGCCCTTAGAAGAAAATGACAATTCTCAAAATACACTGTATGTTAATAAAATACCAAAAATTCTAGTTTTAATCAACCTTTACAAATTGATAATAAAGTTAGCATGAAAGAGTACATGTTTAGAATACCTGATACATTTTTGAAAATGAAATATAATGAGAAGGGAATTTGTGCTACCGGATTCAAATATATTCTAAAGGCACTACAACTAAAACAACATGGCACCGGTATGGATATATTAATAGAACAGAGAACATAAAAAAAATCCATGAATATATGGGTATTTAGTGACTATTAACTATAGCATTTAAGTTTAGTAAGGAAAGGAGGGCTAATTCATTAAATAATGTGGAGGACATTAATAACCTTTGAGAGAAACAATAAGCTATTAATAGATCCTTATCTATTTTATTCTATAAAATAATGACTTACTAAAGATTTTAACATTTTTTTTAAAAAAAAAACAGATACTTACCAGAAGTAAATAAAGGGGAAGATGCTTATATCAAGGTACAAGACATATTTCTTATCAGGTCACAAAGAAATCATAAAGGATAAGACTGATAGATTTTGCCAAAAAAATATTAAATGTCTGTATTATAGAGCACACCATAGAGTTGAAAAATAAATAAAACAAGTAGGAAATTATTTCCAGTTTCTATCGTAAACATATAAAACAAACCTATGAATTAATAAAAAAGATGAAAACTAATAAAAAAATAAGGAAAGGCTATGAATAAAGAATAATAAAAAGAAAGAACATGTATCTATTATATATGGAAAGATTCAGTACATTATTATTCATCCAAATAATAACAAAACAGTGAGATAGTTTTATCTGAGCATCTAGCAAAGAGTAAAGGGATAGCTTAAACTTAAATGAAATGACTAATCCCCATATTGGAGTGTGGAGAAACAGCACTTTCATGTATTATTGGTAAAAGTAGAAAGAAGTACGCAATGTTAAAGCAACTTTCTAACACATATCAATCTATCAACTTGATAATCACTGTAAATATTTTAATTCCACTTTTAGGAATTTATCCTGCAGAAATATTCTCGCTAGCATCTAAGGATATATGGACCAAGGTGTTCTTAGAAACATTATTTGCAAGAACAAAAAATTGAAGGACATTACAATATTCGCCAGTAGGAAAACAGTAAATAAATTATGATCCAACCATGCTATGGAATGCCGTAGAAGAGTTGAAAAGATTGAGACAAATGTATATTTGCTTCCCCAGAAAAATGTCTATGCTATATTATTAAATTTAAAAGATAGCTATAAAAACAGCATGTATAGTGTTATTCCATTTATTTAAAATAATAACATATTTGAATATTACTAGAAAAGAGTCTGAAATGATATACACCAAGCTGTTAACAGTGGTTATCTTTAGAGGGGAAAATTATGTATTTACATCTCTGTCATTCAAATGTTACATATCAAGCTTCTACTCTGTCTCTATTTAGGAAAAAATGCTTGTAAAAATATCCATTGAACAAGTGCCCCTGCCTCTGGTCAGAGCCCACCATGTCACCTTTCATGTGGTGTACGTGTGGAATCACCTTTCAATGGCTAAATCTGGGGTATCCTTCAAATACCAAGTTCTATTCTACAAAGATGCAAAAATAGCCATTGCGTGTGCATGTGTGTGTGTGTGTGTATTCTAATAAACCAAAGAGGGTCTGCCCTCCTTTTATCCCTAAAAGTCAAAGAGAGACTTCACAGGCCAAGAATCTTGTGTTAAGCACCTGAACTAACATCTCAGGCCTGAGTCAAAAGGAAAGTCCACTGATGGTTGGCATCCTTTCAAAGGGTTTTCAAATGATGCCAAATAATTAAATGGAGATCATGTTAAAGGCATTCAGACAGAATTTCCCCGGGGATAGGGGCGGAGGTAGGAAGTGGGAGTGAGGATGAAGATCCTAGCCTTTATTCCCCACCCACACGTTTGATTTTGTCATCAGTTGTTCCTTATTAGTGTGGACTCTCTTTTACCCAAGGAAATTTATCTAATTTAATTGCAAAACACGCAGGACAGGCCATCCATCTTGCCCCACTGCCCATATAAACACTACAGAAGGGGGCAGGGGGGCTGTTTTCTCTAGCTTCATTTCTGGCAGGGTCCTTTCACTTTCAAATTAAAGGAATTACAGGGTAAAGATGGTAACCACAATTAGGATATTTTTAGAAATATAAAATCCTCCGGAAAACATGACACTAATACTGTTGTTATGATTGAAGTTAGGAATTATGGTTATTAGAAGCTCTGCAGTTTATGTGCCTCATAAATCTAATCGCTTCACACATCCAGTGATGCTGTTGCTATATTTACGGCAGACATCTATGATGACAGACAGTACCTTTGAGAAGGGCCAGATAAACAAAATATTTTACATACCCCAGCTTCTCAGTGTCTAATGGATTCATATCATGGAGAGAAAAAGGCTTCATTAAAGGAACAGCACCAGATGCTGAGAAGCCGATTTACCATGGAGATTTGATCTGACTTATCTGTTCCTGTTTAATGGGAACGCTGCCACTCCATTCCTGGAATCCTGGGCACAGAATGGACAGGGAGAGGGGCCAGCGGATGTCAGGGTGCAGGGGAGGAGATGGGTAAGCTACAACTCTGGAGATACGAAACTTTCCCTGACAACTTGGAAACCATCTGGAAGAAATATTATATGAAATCTGATGACATGCATTACGTGTCCAGGATCCTTAGGAAAATCCATCGTTATTGGGAAAGTATCTCAGAAAGGAGTGAATTCCACAACGACCACACCACCACAACCACCACTAGGATTCTCCTCCTCTGATGCAGCAATAGCGCGGGACCCTGAGTGGTCTCGAGGAGGACGCGGAATGAGGTAGAATGTTTTATAACCACCAGACCACTAGAGCAGAGGTGCAACAATTTCAGATTGTGTTGACCTTTGGATGGTACTTGAAATCAGATGCACACTTCACTTTTGACATTCTTATCTCAAAAATTAAAATTTATGCTTGAGAATACATGTATTATTGTGTAATAGGTGGCAAATTAGGAATATTTAAAGGCGTTGAACTCCTTTTGATTTTTTTTCCAACAAAGGTGCTCATGCAGGAACATTGCAACAGTGGCTAAGACATAACCAGTGCTTTTCATTGCACATCTACATGCCACTCCAACCCCATAAAAATCTACCAGATTATCTAGAATCTGTATGTAGAGATTACAACTTTGATTCTTCATAGCTCCTAGTAGAGTGGCCCTTTCGCATAGCAAACACTCATTAAATGTGATTAATGGAGAAGGCTGGACAAGGAAACATGCAAGCCAGGAAGTTCTCTACAGTCCCTCTGACCACTTTGACAATTGGTTTAGATTGTTGAGTGTGTGTTTGTGGGCAGGAGAAATGCTCACCATACTCATATGTGCACACATGTGTGCATGTGAGGTGACCAGGTAATCCCGGAAGGAAATGATGGTGTCTTGGGACAGGAAGTGGCTATGTGGAGTGAATAGGCAGCAGAAGACAGGATTTGATGGATTGAATTGACAAAACTTGGCTGTTGTCTGGATGTGTCAAGCAGAGAAGAATGAGGAATCAAAGATGGCACTGAGGTTTCTAGCTTTCTGCAACTCATTACATGGTGGAAAAGTGTTTGGGGAGGAAGGTAATGGATTTAGTTATAAATATACTGAATTACAAATGTCTGTGGCTGTTCAGATGGAGAAGACCAACAGTCTAAATGAGGTATAAAAACAGCTGTAATAAGGGCCTGCCAAGTGGCTTGTTGGTTAAGAGTTGGCTTGGAACTCCAGCTCTGAGCCTCAGGGCCCTGGTTCGGATCCCACATGAGGGCCAGTGACGCTGCACCCTCTATAGTTAAGATGGTGAACAACAGGTCGACCTGGAGCTGGGCTGCTGTGAGTTGCTGGCGACTGTGTAGGCTGCAGCCCCTTTTGCAGTGGGCTTCCATGAGCTACCGTGAGTGGCTGGCATGAGCTGCCAAGAGCCACCGTGAGTGGCCATCCAGCGGCAGGCAAGCGATTGCCTCTCGCAGGGAAGAGTGTAATGATATTACCAATACGGGCCAGTGAAGCAACGCCCTCCACAACTAGACTGAAGAACAAAAGGACAGCAACTTGTCTGTTCCCCTTCCCCAATTCCCCAACACTGTTCCCCTCCCCAATTCCACAATAAAAATCTTAAAACACAAAAACAAAAAAAATAGCCATAATAAGAGTAAGAGAATGGAGTTGAGAAAAGAGAACAGGAAATGAACTTTATGTCATGGAAAACTTTATGTACTTTCCTTATTATTAAAACACCATTTCAGCAAAGAGAATAACACATAAAATTCCAGACAATGATGAACTCTTTGGGAATGGAGTGGCATGATTTTGCCTTTATTCTTAAATTAAGAAATAAGTGAGAATTCATTCCAGGAAGCTTTGGAAACAAGAATGCCATCCACTTAAATAAATGAGATCCTGCCATTTATAACAAAACAAAACAACTCACAAAACAAACAAAACCTAAAGTATCTATAAGAAAAATCTTGTGAGAGTACCACAATCAAACATTCTTCTGAATAAAATACCCACATATTTTATGTCATAGTCCTTAAAAATAACTTTTATTGATAGCAGTAAAGAATAATCTTTGACCTTATCTAAGTATGTGGAATTCTGATGGAAAAAATAAGTGTGTGGAGAAAGCCAGAAGCATGAATTATGCATACCACATCATCACACTTGTTCAATAGAGAGCAGCAGCATGCTTTGCATGGAAAAAGAAATTAGAATAGAACAGATATTGAGCAATTTTCTCCATAACTGGTTCTTACTCACCTTAAATGTAAAATTTTATTTAGCTTATTTCAAAGGGAGACATCCTTATTAAGGTAACACATTTACTGGCGCCTGTTGGAAAGGATTTAATGCAAACAAGCCTGAAATAATTGAAGGAAAAACACCTTCTGACTGTTCTCAGAAGAGCTTAGCAAAGAAGAGGATGGCAGGAAAGAATTACTTTATTATATTGATTTTCTTGGAGAAATCAAAGGAGGATAACTCAAATAGACCAATTCACTTTTGCCTGAACTCACAGGAAGCAAGTACAACAGCCATGAATTTACGTGTCAAAAACTGTTTGCAATCATTTAGTTGAATATGCAAATCAGGATCCAGACATTATTACTCTAATAAAATGGCTAATACAAAAGGATATCTGGGTTCATTTGCACATATTCCTTGCTTTAAATGACTACAAGTATAATGGGAGTAAGTTTTGCCTAACAAAATGTTTACAGTCCAATCAGATCATTAACCTGAAATATGAAGAGAGTGATGCATTCATAGTGGTGCAATAACAAAGACACTGGAGCACAACAAAAGTAATCGGAATGCAGTTCTCTCAAAGCTAAAATCTATTTTTCTTTCACAATGAGCAAAACATTTCACTTTTATAAAGATTGTTTTCCACAGTAGATAACATTGGTTATACATTTGGTGGCTTGTGGTCATTTACATAGGTTTCCTTGATCCATCAAGTAACATCACAAAAATAATATTTCTCTTTAATAAAATACTACATTTACTTTGCTTTCACAATTAAATTTCAAGCACTCTTTTATGAATACGCAAATCATTTAGTAATTGCAGAATTCTAATTTATTCTTCTGCCTTCTGGTGGAACCACACTGTTAGAATCTATTTCAGCATTTCCAAAGTGTGTTCCCTAGAACACTAATTCCACAGGATGTCAAATATGTTACTCAGTGACTCAGTGAAATGGGATTTCCTAGTCAAATAGGAATGGGGAATGCTGAGGAAACAAAGTTAATTGGATTTCTCTATTACAGAATTTCTCAGGTCTTTTAATATGTTAATGCACATTGAAAATCTCCAAGGAAGTGTATATAAAGGCTGTGGAGTTTCCCCAAATTTTTCACCTCTGAACCCCTTGTTCAATAAACATCTTTTGGAATTGATCACCTAGGAGCCAGTAATGTTTATTTCCATTATCTGGACCACGCAGCTTGGGTAATAAGTGAAGCAGACAGGTTGAAGTGACCACTGGGGTGGGGGGTTGCATTCTAGAGAGTAACATAGAGTAGCATCCAACTAGGAAGGCAGCTATTGCTCAGTTTTGTGCACATAGAGGTATGATAGACATTCCAAATTTTTAAAAGCAGCAGGAAATTTAGATTTTTATGTGGCTGAATTTGTTTTGAAATACTATGGGCTAAACACATCTGTCGCAAACATGGTTCTTGAGCTTCCTCAAGATAGCACTTTGTAACGCATTCCATAAAATATACTGTATAAAAAAGTCAAGGCCATACTAAATCATCCTTCAGGTTATGGTTTAAGGTGGTTGTTATTGTAATGACAGTCGTAATTGTCTCTGGTCACTCAGGTGGGAACTCTTAAAAAGCAAGTCATGCAGAACCTACATGAGACTATACAGACACCAGACATATTGGATTAGGACCCACCCATATGACCTCATTTTACCTTAATTACCACTTTCACACTCTCCAAATACAGTCACATTCTGAGATACTGGGGTTTAGAATTATCAACACACAAATTTGGGGGTGGGGGACACAACTCAGCCAATAATAGTAAATGACCCAACAAAGACAAAAACCCAGTAAGTCTCTTCTTTTCCTTACACTGACTTTATTTAAAAATAATAATAATAACCTGAGGTCATAAATAATAAAAATGTAAAGCCTGCCACAGGAAGGAAACATCAAAGTAAAATTGGTAAGGAAATGGTTGGAAGATATTTTTGAAAAATCAGGTGCTTTTAAATCAACATGGCCTGCCTCTACCTAGAAAAGGGCTTCAAAGAATTACCTCCCACAATGTCCAGGTCCAACAGGTAATACTTTTGAGAATTTCCGGATGGTGGGAGATTAGGAGAGAGGTGTTGCTATGGCATGCATTGCATGCCCTGCAAATCACAGGGATAAGCTGTGCCAGAGAAACTATCAATTTCATGCCAAATTCTCAGAAAGAGTTAAGGCATTGGCTGGTAGCTAATAAAGTGTTAGGAAGGATAAGTCATATCACATGGGGCTTTGACTCTTTTGTGGGTTTTTTGTGGGGCTTTTTAGCTTTGGCTTTCGTTTTCTGTACAAGTCATACTAATGAATTAAGAAGCAAAGCAAAGGGAGCAACAGAAACGGTATGTGTAGACTTCAGTGAGGCTGACAATTTTAGCATAAAAGTTTTTATGATATGGGAAGGACACTATTGTTGGTTGTAGGGCTGTACTCCCAAATCTACTTTTAGTGGTTTGAGGTCAGCATAAGGACATTCCAGAAAGCTAGTCTTTGGTCTGGTATCTTAACGTTTTTATTGGCAAGTGCAATGATTCAAAGGCCACGCTAACTGTGCCATTGACAATAATTTGAGGGAGAGAGGTTTGTTTGATGGATGCCAGGAAAGCAGAAAGTATATAGAGGTGGAATATGCAAAAGGTTCTTTTAGATTGGGGGAGAGCTTAGGGAATTCTAGACCTACCACCTTGAAGTGGAAATATAAGTGTAAGTGAGCTCTTTAAATGCATAACATTCACACTAAAAATTGAGGTGTTTTTTTTCAATCTACCTGAGAGACTTGAGCCAATTTCAGTTGGGTAGAGTAGACTTATGGCCATGTCTCACATAGTTATATAACTTAATAAGCATCCATGCCGGGGCCCAACCTAAGACTGGTCCTGTGTTGTTGGATAAAAGTGCCCTCTGTGTATCTTAATTTCATTGAACATCTGGGATAAAAGCAGTTGTTTTTATAATACCTTACACATAAAATGCCTTTCATCTGAAGGCCCCAAATACCTATATATCTATAAAGTTATTATTTTGGCTATAGGCTGTGAGTGTGAGAACACTTCGCATCAATAAGGTAGAGATGGATTCCTGGCCCACTTCAGGCTCAGATGTTGTTAATGTCATCAGGGTTCTGTGTTTATCCTGCAACAGCTGAACTCATGGCTTCGCAGGTCAAAAACCTTTCTGTGCACTTTTCAACCCACACTGAAGTCCAATATCTGGGAAAACACTTAGAAAAACATTATTTCCATTTGCAAATTTCCTTATGGTCACATTGTTATTTTGGCAAATGCAGGAAGAAATGAAAGGTCTGTCAAATGCATACTACTGGCTCCACCAGCTAACGTATTATTCTGGCTTTGCCCTTTGATATTCATTAGGGCTATAAAAAAATTAGTTGAAACATTTTCTTAAGATCTATCTTCAGGAACCCTTAAGGAAACTCCTTTCAGTTGTCAGACTTAACCTGTAGAATAAAACCCAAATCCAAACAGTCAAACCTTAACAAAATTGAAGGTCTGCCCAGGGAAAACATATTACCCCAGCACTTGAAAAATGCTGTGTGTGTGTGTGTGTGTGTGTGTGTGTGTGTGTGTGTGTGTGTGAACTCATGCCTCCCCTATTTAACTATTACTTAAGGTTTCCTTTATTTAATGAAAATTTACTGAGCATCTACTAAATGTTACATACTAGGGAAGGGACGAAGATGAATTAGACAAGTTTCCTGCATTCAATGTGCTCACTCTGGGGACAAAAACCAGACAATAATGGAAGAAATGACAATTCAGTATAAAGGTGACTTTAATAGAAACCATTGGCCGCTGCCATAATGACACACAAGATGGCATACCTAACTGCCCAGATGGTGGAGACAGGAGATTTCTGCCTGCCTGAGAGTCCTAAGTCAACAGCTGGTCTCCATACTCTTGAAAGAAAGTTGGCAAAATACAGTTATAGGCCAACTCCAACCCACTGTATGTTTTTGTAAATAAAGTTTCACTAGAACAGAGCCATGCCCATTCATTCACACTTCGTTATAACTGATAAACTGAATGATTATCCCCAAAAGTATCTACATCATAATACCCAGACTTGTGAATGTGTTACTTTACATGGCTCAAATTAATTACGTGTATCATTAAAAGTGGAGAATCTGTACCCAGCAGTGACAAATGAGAAAGATGGTGGTGTGAGAAGGAAATGATGCTCCAATGCCAGTTCTGAGGTGTAAGGAGCTGAATTCTGCCAACAACTCCAGCGAGCAAGGAAACTAATCCTCCCCAGCCTCCAGAAAGGAATTTAGCCTTGACTTTGGACCAGTGAGACCTGTGTCAGATTTCTGACCTACAGAACTGTAAGATAAAGTTCTGTTGTCTTAAGCTACCAAGTTTGTGATAATTTGTTACAGCAACAATATAAAACTAATATAGACAGAGATCATAGGGTCCACAGAGCTTAAAATATTTCCTATTTGTCCCTTTACAGAAAAAGTTTGCCAACCTCTGTTCTTGAATTATGCCTGGCAACATGAAAGAGACTAACACCCTGAGATATGATGAAACAACAAGATGGAAGGGATATGAATCCCTGAATGACATTATGGAGCAGAGGCATAAATACTCTGGATCTCACTACCTATGTCTGGACTGTTACATGAGATAAGGATAAACTTCTATCTTATCTAAGTCCCTATATTCTGGGATGTCTCTGTTTCAGTAACTCGGGCTTCACCCTAACTAGTATGGAGGGCAGTACCCTACCTTAGCATAGGATCAGAAACAAATAGGTTTCTGAATGGGCTGCTCTAGCCCACAGCCACCAGAGGGGCTTGAATATTTCCCAGACCAACTTGAAACCTCATGTAAAAATTTAAAAACATAGCTGAAAATTCTATGACATTCCTCCCATCAAGAGTTGGGATCTACATCTTCTCCCCTTGAGATGGAGAAGGCTTGTACCTGAATTACTTCATACAGAATGCGAGAAGTGATGCTGGTGACCTGAGGGGCTGGGTCATAAAAGGCCATGCAGGCTTCTTGTTGTTAGCTAGAATAAGTACGATGGAGCCCTGAACTGCCATGTTAAAAATCTAGCTACCCCGAAACCACCGTACTGGAGAGACAGCATATAAATAGTCAGGTCAATTGTCCCAGCTGAGGGATCCTTCAATCATTCCAGCCAGCTGCCAGACATGGGAGTGAAGAAGCTAGGAAGTGAATCCCCAGACCTCTTCCAACCTCAACCATTTGAGACACTCCCAGTTGCTTGAGACATTTTAGGCAATATAAAGCAGAAAAGGGCTCTTTTGTCTTTTCTGAGTTATTTACTCACAGAATCAACAAACATAATAAAATGGTTGCTATATTATGCCACTAAGTTTTGAGGAGGTTGGTTACACCTCACCTCTCTCTATGAAGAAGAGAAGGAATTGGATGACCAGGCATAAAAATTCACTGTCTGCCCAACCCCCAGAATCTAACATGGGGATCCATCCTGAAGAGACACATGAGATGTCTCCAACATAACCTTCTTCTTAAGGCAATGGAAGCTCAAAGTCTTCACAGGTTCATGCCCATAGGTCTGGGTCTCTGAGTCACTCCAGAGCTTGCGGTACCATATGCCACAACACCAAGGGGCAGTAGCACTCAGCTATAATGACAATTAGAGGCTAACACCATTATGCTGATTTCACTTGTAAGAAAATATCACAAGTGTTTAAAAGGCCCAGGGTGACAGCCCAGCCTTGGCCCTTTTTTCCAGCTATCTATATCTCACAAAAAGCCTAAGATAAACCTTTGTGAAGAAGGATGTCCTACAGAGTGTGTCAAATAATTGAGGAAATGTCATTGCAGAAATGCCAAGAGTCTCAGTAGCATCAATCTAATGACTATGGGGCAGTCCTGCTACAAGGTTTGATTAGTACTGGTGTCCCATTATGTAACTTGGGTTTCTATGACATCGCTCTTCTTGGAAGCGTGCTGCTTTACAATAACTTGGGGCTTACAATGAATTAAGGGCTGTGAACCTGCTGACATCCACTGGCAGCCAGGCCGGGATCAGCCCACAGGAAGAAAAAGAAAAGCAAGTCTCCCTCCTTGCTGTAAGCGATCCCTCTGCCACTGGGAGCCCCTGTGTATTTGTTAACTCATGTTTGCTAGGACCTTGGCCAACCTTAGGGATAAGCCTGCTAGTTAAAATCAAAACCGTTACCCTGTTTAATCCATTAGCTAGTTTAGTCCTTAAAATACACTGTATAACCATATTGTTCTAATTGTAATTTATTCTGACGATCACTCTGAACCTGCTCTGTGCTCAGTAAGTCATGTAATGGCCTTTGGCCAAAAGCAATAAAAACTAGACCAAAGTTTACTGACGGAATGAGAAAGCAAATTAGAAAAAGCTTTACCATTTACATAATTAGATTTCATATAGACATGCTTATATCTATAAAAACCATCATCAGAGGATACCTAATTTTCCTGAAACCTGGCCGATAGAATATACTTTTCCTTATCAAGTGGTTGAAGTTCAAGGTTTTAAGCGCTCACTGGTTATCTTTCCTCTGCAATGCCCCACAAATTCCACCCCACGTCTACGCCAGGAAATATTCATTTTTGATTTTTTTTATTATAAACCAGGTCCTGCACTATCAAGCTTTGGGCAGCATTTACATATTCACATGAGCAAAGTTGGTCTCCAAGAAATAAAAGTCCATTGGGGATTTTCGAAAAGCCCTTCAGAGGTCATATATCCAAGTAACAGTTCATTGTTTCCTTAAAGCACTGATTCTTTCCAGAAGACAAATCCCACTAAAGAGACAGCAGGATGCATTGTGAAATACAGAGTCCTAAATCATGGCTTCACATCAAGTGGGAGCCTTTCAGTATGATTGGACATGATATCATCCAGCACTCCCAGGGAATTTGAAGTGATACAATCTGGTCCTCTATCGCTGGACTACTACTAAACTTCATCTTGAATATTTTGATCATGAGTTCAACTAACACGCCCTCCCAAAAGTTCCCTCATTCTTTACATCCTTTAATATCAGCATGGTAATGCTCAGAGTTGCAGAATTCCCTTTTGCCTTAAGGATACTTCCTAGGGTCCTAGATTCTTTTCCTAAGCATCCAGCTACGTACAATAAAGCAAAAGTCCATTAGCCAATACCTCTTCCAAAAGAATTTAAAAATATATTTTCCAAAGAGAACTTCTAAATTTGCCAAATTATAAGTACTCTGGAAAAATCACTTTTTCCTGCTTAAAAATGAAAAAGAATGTTCCCCCATTAAATATGTTTTATTATATGTATGACCCTTTAAATGTGAAGGGCAGGACAGGCTAATCCACCACCTGCTGGCTAATCCACGAGCAGCTTCTGAATGGAACCACAGTTAGAGTAAACAGCAATTCTTATAAGACAGAAGGTTTGGGTATTAGTGCTGAGTTTGTCCCTAACTACTTGACCCTGGGCAAGTCGCTTCACCTCTTTAGGTCTCAGCTTCCTCACCTATAAAATTAAGGCTGAAATAGAGGGCTTTGCATGTTGTTTCTTTTCAGTTCTACAGATAAGAAAAACAGTGATTGTACTTGGGTATTTATAGTTCTTTAACTCTTGCTGTAATGCATCACCCACTGAACTGATTCAACAAACCATCACTTATGGAGCCTCTACTAAATGGAAAACACATGCTTGGCACTATAAGCTATACCAAAGTGGGAGACACAGAACTTGCCCTCAGGTCACTTCCAATTGAGTTGAGATGATGGGACAAAGACATGAAGTGTTATGGTGTCACAACACAATGCACAAGATGCCATCAGTGTCAGTCCCTAACTGCATGGCTGATGGTTTAGAAGACCTTCCTCCCAACAGCTCAATCTTTCTAAACCCTGAGTCACTGAGAACCAAGCTAAGCAATGTATGAGAAGACATGCCCTCACTGGGTTGGTCTGTAATTCTGAATCCCCGCCCCCAGCCTCAGACATCCATCTGCCCATCCAGCTCTCACCTTCACTCAAACATTGTGCACAATCCATAGGATGGCCTCCCTACTCGGTTTCCTTGTAAATTGTATGAGTGTGCAGGCTAAGGTGCTGTATCAGAATCCCAAAAGCTAGAATCACTTAAACCAGAAGTTTATGTATTTTTTTTTAACATAAGAACAGTCCAGAGGCTGGAAGAATAGTTCTATTGTTCTCTATACCTGGCTTGCCTTTCTGGATCCAAAAGAACTGATGCAATTTCATACATTGCTACAATCAGTAAGCATTGGCAGGAAAAAATTGAATGTCACAATCCTGAAATGTTCAGTGTTTAGATGAAGAAATTACCAGGGCTGGGCCGGCCGAGTGGCGCATTGGTTAAGCGCTGGTTTTGGGATGCCAGCGGCCCGGGTTCGGATCCCACATGAGGGCCAGTGACACTGCCCTCTACAGCTAACAACAGCTCCACCTGGAGCTGGGCTGTGCGAGCCCCGGTGATGGTGTGGGCTGCAGCCCCTGCTGCAGTGGGCTGCCATAGGCTACAGTGAGTGGCCCGCAGCCAGCGTGAGTGGCTGGCAGCCAGCGTGAGCTGCCAATAGCCGCGGTGAGCGACATCCAGAGGCCAGCGACCGATCTGCCTCATCAGGGAGGAGCGCAGTGACGATACCAACAGTGAAGCAACATCCTCCGCAACTAAACTGAAGAACAAAAAGACAGCAACTTGTCTGTTCCCCTTCCCCGATTCCCCAATGCTGTTCCCCTCCGCCAATTCCCCAATAAAATCTTTAAAAAAAAAAAGAAATTACCAGGGCTTTGAACTTGTTTAAATATCCAAAATCTATCCCCACACTTCCCAAATGAATTCTGTAATCCAGAGTGTTTTCATAGGATGTGTCCACAAGTTGCTCTGAGAATTTGTTAGGCTGTGATGAAAAACATGCCAGGTAGAAAAATATCAAGCTACACAGGGAGGAAAAAAAAAACAAAGGTAATGTAAATGACACAACCATATTGAAATGCAGCCAAGAAGCGTGCATTTAGAGGTTTACTACTATTGGGGCAGAAATAACTCTGATGTTTGCATTCAGCCTCTCCTGATGTGTTGTGCAAGATTGTTTCAAGCTTGAAAAGACTAACAAGTCTGTTTCCAATGTACAAACTTAAAACCCCAACATTTGTTGGATGGGGTAGGGGGAAGATGGTGGTTTGTAGAGTGACATAGATACTTCAAAGTTAATAACATTGATAGTCCCTAGTAAGTCAGTGGGGGAAATGTGGAGAGAACAGAGGTAGTCATTGGCAACATTCAAAGATCTGGGGAAATTGGGTCTAAATGAAATCATCCTGACAATGGAGTGTATCTTTGGGGACACCTCAGAAAAAAGGACATTACCCCTCACATCTCTAGCCTGAATGTGTGTGATAATGAATTCATGAGCTTGAGACTGTGCCTATGACATTTCTTCTACTATAAGCTTAATACTTTTATAAATGGGATTTTTTTTTTTCAGACTCACAGGAGGGAAAGTAAGATAGAGCAGCAGGGACAAATAGAAACACTCTGCTTATCTTACATATTTATATTTTTCTGTGTGAAGTGGCAGAAAGTATCCTCTTCCATAATTGAATTTCTTCAAAGTCTTTTTAGAGCAAAGTATTCCCTAAATATTTATATGGAAAAAAAATTATGCATATAACCAGTAGTATGTTATTCCAATCAGTTTCCTTCAACTACTAAGCCTTTCCAACACTAAGCTTCTTGTTCCAGTCATTACAGTCAAGTATAATGAATACTGTTTTTTGTTAACCGCCCTATATCTAAATAGTTTTTGAAAAAAAGAAAAAGAAAAACACATACCTACTTTTCTATATTTTTGTTACTCTCATTCAGTCTACCTGTTCATAGATAAAACCAGATTGATACATTAAATATTAACACAACATCTATAGGTCTAGCCTTACAAAACCTAAACCAGGTGATTAATATAAATTTATCTCACTTCATGACATATTTATTGCCAAAATTTCTGTTTTGAACATATCGTATTTTAAATACTAACTGAAACCGGTAGTATATTATCTAGGGTAAAGAATCACACCTAAAAACTGTATTTTCACATATAATTTTTTTTTTTTTATTATACTTGTATATGTTTTTATTTTTGTTATATCTTAATTATTCCAATCACCAAAAAGAAATAATTATGTGACATGATAGAGGTGCTAATTGTTGCTATAATGGCAATCATAATATATAAATGTATGAAATCAATGTGGTACACCTCAAATTACACAATGTTATACATAAAATATATTTCAATTTTAAAAATCAAGAAACATATAGGTTTCTTGAAAGCAAGCTAGAAATTTATACATAGAAGGTGGAAACTGACCTTCCAGCCTCCTTGCTCTGAAGCCCATGTTTGAGACACCTACCTGCCTAGACAGTGACGCAAAGCAGCCAACATGCCAAAATGCTAGCTCCTTTCTATTTATTTCCCTTCCTCCATCCAGTGTCTGTTTTTTCAGCCTAAGAACCACTTTCCGAGAAAGTGCTCTGTTGCCCAAGCTCTAGCACAACCACCCCCAGGCCCTCCAGCTGGGTAAGTCTCACTAGACTTTCACCTTTTATGTTTAAAGCTTGCGATCAAATAAAAGGCGGACCCTACTCCATCAGGCAATCACTTCCAGAGTATCGAGTTAACTGAGTTAACCGGGCTTCCCTTTCAAAGATAGTCATTGTAATAACCCACTACAGAGATCTACTTGGCACTCAGGCCCTTGGAAATTTAATAAATACGGCTTTAGTTCTGTGGTTTCACTTCAACGAATCGAGGCCCTTCTTTCTCTGTTGACAAGAGCCCTGTGTGTTTGCCATTTATTTACAAAGCTCAGATTTGAAGATTCAGAGTGAGTAACCCAGGCTGTGAGCCCTGCTCTCATCTCTGAGAACACTTGCTGTTTACAGAGGGCAAGCTGCTTTTGTGTGATTCAAAGCATTACTAATTAAAACCTGTTACCTTCCTAAGGGCAGATATATTCTCCTCCAGAGCAGCATTTGTCTGTCCCATTAGCATTAATGGGAGTAACACAAGTGCATCGAGAGGAGAATGGTCCCCTTGGGTCTTTGAACTTAAGTCTACTTCAAAACTGAAACCGATATATACAATGGTATCATTGATGCCATTAAAAATCATTATACTTTACTGCAACTTTTATAAAAGTAATTGTAAGCTTCATGAAATATACTTGGCTCCCGAGAATTGTGCATTATTAGGCCAAGACTGGACATGATAAAGTGAATTACATTATAATACTTGAAAAATATTTTGGCCAGGGGAATTTATTAGATTTAGTCAAGCTTGTGCAGAGGTCTGTGTTCATAAAGGCAATTAGCTTGGGCAAATTTTAAAAGCATATGCAACTCCATGCTAACATTCAGGAAAAGATCTGGTTAAAGGTGCAACTCAATGCAAGCCACTATCTTTACAATGATATGTCTTAATGGGCTGCTATAAAATACCATCACCTTGTGTCTCTGTAATATCCTTCATTTGCATAGTCTTAAGTGTTTTACAGCCATTATATAGCTGATGTTCCAATTATTTTAGAGGGAGTAAAAGGAGGGCATTTTTTTTTTCCTGACTGAAATTGGGGCTTAGAGAAGCTACGTGATGATCAGGGTGGGGGGATGATTAAAAAGGAAGGATTTCTGAGTGCTGATTTGAAACACCAATCTAAAGGATACAACTGTTGGAGAGTCAGGGTGTGGATGCCCTGAATTTCCAATCTATAAATCCTTGTCTGCAAAATTAGTTGTTGCATCAACTGTCCGGGGAGGCAGCTAAGTGTGCTTATCAGCCCTATGACCATGAGCAAATTTAACAGTTTCCTCTATGTAATATAGAGGTTACAAAGTACCTACCTCATGGGGTTGTTCTGAAGATTAAATGAATATATATATATATATATATATATATATATATATATGCCTTTGAATAGTGCCTCACACATAGTAAGCACTCAGTAAATGTTAGTCATTATTAACCCTTTAGCCCAGTGAGGGCTGTTATCCATAAGGAAATAGTGCCTGATGAAAGTTGATTAGCAGACAGAACTACCCCTTTACTTCTAATCTCCCAAAAGGCTGTTCTATCCATACCCCATTGCATCATCTAAGTGCCATGGATTAGAGCTTTGAGCTCTCTACTAATACAAGCTGCCCAGAAAAGAAATATACCATCCCAGGTGTCTGGCATGCATGCCATAATCTGCATAACTTCCTCAGGTCCTTTCTTAAGAGGGAGAGGCTCTGTTCTCTGGACACCTCTAGAGAAGGATGGAACAAAAAGCCAAGATTGGGGCTGACATCCTAGCCTAGAGCCAGCTCTGACCTCTGGGCTGTACCTACTGCCTTATGAATGATTAGCCACTGATTCCTTTATTAGTAAGTTGTGTCTGCAATTTCAGAAACTGCCCTGTGTTGTCTGAATCAGAACTCCAGCCTTCTAAGGTTTTCTCAGTAACAGAATATTTGGCCACAGCTCTGAATGTGTTGCAGGATAAAATACCAGTGGTGCCCAAAATGTCTCCTTCCAGGGCCTTCTCTCCATGTGCCTGGCTGCCTGGACGTCATGAGAAAGGAAGAAGGGTGCCCAGGGATACCCCCTCTGTCTATTAAATCCCCTTTACATCCGAAAGGTTATTACCTCTCTTCTGTGTCCCCCTCAGCATCTTACGGAGCTCCTTCTTAACATGTCTCACATTTTACTGAAATTACCTATGAAAACCACTGAACAGAAAACTTCTAAAGGAGAGAGACTGTGTTTTATTTGACTTTGTGCTAGTACAGCACCAGTACTAGTGGACACTTACATATTTATGAAACACAAAACTTCTGGGCCAAGGAGTTTGCCAAATTGTTTCCTGGAACCATGAGTTTTAAAAGCATTCTTACAGTACGTAATTCAGGTTCAACTGCTCTGAACCTGTTCCTCAGTGTTCTTGAAGATGATTTGATTTGCCTCAAAGTTGCCTTCAGGTTCCCTTGCTTTCGAGCAATTACATAAATGCTAAATTGGACATTTTTTCTTATTTTTTAAATGTCAGCAATAATAAACTAAGCCTGTATTTCCTTTTAAATGTAATGAAAGTCAAATTAGACCACCAGATCAATTTTGCAGATTATTCTCGTATCTTTGGGACTTCAGCAAACTAACAATAACTGTGGTCCCCAGAAAGCTTAAGGAGTCTTCAAAACCACTGGCTTAATAAGTTTATTTGGTGTTTTTTTTTTTAACATATATATTTAGCATCTCAATAAACCTTATCAACCCCCTTTCATTCCTCTGGCAATTTTCTGACCTCCAAGTTGAAGATTTGAGCCCTGAATTCTGCTCATGGGTGAGTAATCACAGCACGCCCCTAGCAGAACCCATCCCTGAACTACAAATATATCATCTTCAGTATTGTAAATCAAAGTCTCAAAGAGCATCATTTAGCCTGCAGCTAAAATTGCTTGTTTATCAGATGGTGCCTGGTTTAGCGTGGAGCAGTTCCTTGTAAATCTCTAGGACCTTTTACAGCATATACTTAAGCAAGCACATCGGCTCCTGGGAGGCTTTCTGAGAGCTTTAATGACTGTGGGCTGCTAAAAGATCCATGCTTTGGTTTAGTTAAAGTGGCTACGGGTACAGTTTGGCTCCATTTTGTAAACTCACAAAGATAAGGCGTCTGTCTGCTTTCTCCAAAGTGAGGGTGAGCATTTGTTTCTTAGGGAATCTTTATATCCAAAGTGTTAAAGTCCTTGTGGCTTTGGCTATTTTGACCTTTTGTCTGCTAACTTTTGATTTACTGAGGGAGAGAGTTCTTTCTCTAAGGCTTTATTGCCATTCTGGAAAGACAATGAAATGTATGTGACTCTTCAAAATTACACCCCAAAAAATGATTTTGGATTAACACTGTACATGTCACACAAATGGTATTCTGCTCTCCTCTCCCACCCCTACTCCTACCAAATATGACACTACAGCTTCTCTTTAGTTACATTTAGGAGTAAATACAGTGTCCTTGCTTCTTCAGCAGGGCAATTAATGTGTCTGCCAGAGATCCTGCTGGCCACTTGCTCACCTCAGCATTTTGTTTCTTAGGAACAACAGTTTATAGATTCTAGCCATGTAGTTAAAGGTAGCAAAGGGAAATTGTCCACCAAATTCCCATTGGTTTAAAAACCCAGCTACTTGCCAGAGTCATGAATAGCTTATTGACTGAATCCAGGCAGCCCACCAACTACTTTACCAATGGACATTGGAATAGACCTGATGAAATTCACTAATTAAAGAAATCTTTACACTGTTCTTTCTTATACGTGGTCTCTTTGATACAAGTTAATTAAAGTACTCTTCAAAACCTGCACTTGACATGGGAAAAGTTCCCTCGAGAGCTGAAGGAGCCACAAAGCACTTTAAGGGGTCTTGTTTTCAGGCAATGATCAATTGTTTCCATGCTAATTTCACAGCTAACATGGTCTGGATTTTGAAAATCAGCCTCTTTTTCCTAAAACCATGCCCTTTCTTCATAAACCAAAATTTAACGTTTTTACTTTGGCTTCTGTTAAGGATAAAGAGCATTTTTCTTGTTCTTTGTTTTTTTGGGTTTTGTTTTGTTTTGTTTTGTTGCTAGTAATTTTGCTGTTCTCCAAACAAGCACACTGCAATGGGTAAGTCCTTCCCACTTGGCATCATTTCCATGAAGGGCATTCAAGCTGGGGACTCCTGAGGATAAGTAAATACTTGTCATAAAAGCTAAAAATATGTACACCTGTTGCATCCTGCTGAAATCACAAGCTGGCATAGCATTTGGGACATAAAAGCTTAACTGACTCACATGCTTCCTGAAAATAGACTTTGTACACTTATTCCTTCAAAACAAAGTCTGAAAGATAGTTCATAATATTCAAGCAAATTAGAAGACAGATGATGCTGATGAGTCCCTGAATGGCTGGAAAAAAAGGTGGGGAGAACACCTTTTCCCTTCCCATGGGTGCCTTGTAATCACATTTTTAGCCCCCTTCATTAGAACCCTCCAACATCAAGGCATATGATACAAGATCCCCCTTGGAATATGGGTAACATTAGACACTACTTTTTTCATTCATTCATTCATTCGAGAAATGTTTACTGAGCACCTGTTAAGCATGATGCTAAGCTCTGGGACACAATTTCTCTATTCTCAGTGGAGCATATAGTCTACCAAGGGAGGGCATCCATTAATAAAATAATAACAAGAATATGTAAAATTGCAACATGGACAAGCTCTTTAAAGGAGAGATACAGAATACTGTGGAAGTCTAAAAAAGCAGACAGTTTCTATCTAGTTTAGAAAGTCAGAGACAACTCCTCTGAGAAAATAACAATGAAATCAGAAGCATAAGTCAGAGTTTTCTAGGCAAAGAAGGAAAGAACATTCCTAAGAGGGGGAACAGCATATGCAAAGGCCCTGTGGCAGGAGGGAACTTAGAGCCAGCCAGGCTGACAGAAGAGGAGACCCCAAAGAGGAGGTCAGTGTAGGCTGAGGTTGGGCCCTGCAGCACTCCTTAGTATTATTAGTTATGTGTTTATCATATGAGCAATGGGAATCACTGAAGGAGTCTAAGCAGGGACTAACATAATCAGAGCTCCATTTTTGAAAATCTCACCATGGCTGCAGGGTAGAAAAGAGACTGGGGAGATGAGTTAAGGGGGAATTGCAGTCATTCAGGCAGGAGATGGTGAGAGCCAGGACAAAGGTGGTAATGGCAGAAAATCAAGGGGAAGTAGACAGATTTGAGAAATACTTGGAAGATAAAATCAATAGGACTTCATGATTGGACATGCAAGATACAGGAGAAAGAGGTGTCAAGAACGACTCCTAAGCTAAGATGTGCCCAACTGAATGGATGGTGGTGTAATTTAGTGTCCTAGGGGAGACTGGAAGAAGATGAGGCTTGGGACGGGAAGAGTTGGGGACATAATAGATTTGAAGTGGCTCTAAAACATCTGGAGATGTCAGGTAGGCAGTTCAATAAACAGGCATGGAGCTCTCAGGCCTGGGCTAGAGATACCATCTGTGAGATACCTATGGGGTTGGCCACTAAAGCCATGTGCTGCCATCACAGATTACAAAAACATGGTGCTTAAAATAACAGAAATGTATTCTCTCACAGTCTTTGAGGTCAAAAGTCTGAAAGCAAAGGGTCAGCAGGGCTGTGTTCCCTTTGAAGGCTCCAGGAAGACCCCCTCCTTGCCTCTTCCAGCTTCTGGTGGCTGCCAGCAATCCTAGGTATTTCTTAACTTGTGGCTACATCACTGCAGTCTCTGCTTTTCTCTCTTCTGTGTGTATTCTCTTCTGTCTGTGCATCTCTTACAGAACACGTGTCATTATTTTAGGGCCCATCTACAATAGATAATCCAGGATGGTCTCATAACAAGACCCTTAATATAATTACATCCACAAAGCCCCTTGTTCCAAATCAAGTCACGTTCATAGATTCCAGGAGTGAGAATGTGAATGTATATATTTGGGAGCCACAATTCAACCCACTAGAGCATGCATGCGTTACATGGGTGAAATCTCCTCCGGAGACAATATAGAGTGAGAAGAGAAAAGGGTCTCAGACTGTGCCTAGAGGAACTCCAATATTTATTGTGTGTTATATAGAATTCCATACACAGCAACTAAGTCCATTGATTAAAAAGTTCTTTGGGAGTCTGAAATCATTATTAATTAGAAACTCCCAAAGTTTCACATTCATTCATCATTCACACCCATTACCCCCTGGCTTATATGCAATCCCCTGCAATCTCTTTTTTCAAATTCTTCTGCCCAGTTAATTAGCACTTAATTCTCATTAATTGCTCTCTAAATGTCCTATATGCATTATTCCTGGAATGTTCCTTAAGGGCAGACTGCATATTCTATGTCGCTGAGATTTCCTCACAATATTCAGTATAGTCCTGGATACGTGACGAATATCTGATAGATAATTGTTGATTGAAGAGTGTTATATTAGTTTTCTGTTATTCATTTTCCATTATTATTAATTTTGTATTATTCATTTTTAGTATTTGCACTAAGCCACAAACTTCATGGCTTAAAACAACACACATTTATTATCTTACAGTTAATAAGTTAGTTTAACATGGATCTCAATGTGTTGGCAGGGCTGCATTCCTTTCTGGAGGCTCTAGGGGATAATCCATTTCTGTGCCTTCTCAAGCTTCTAGAGACTTCCTACACTCTTTGGTTCATGGCCCCTTCCTCTGTCTTCAAAGCTAGCACCTACAAGATGAGCCCTCACATCACATTGCTCTGATTGCCTCTTCTACCTTTCACTTTCATTTTTACAGAAACCTGTGACTACATTAGGTTTACCCAGATATTCCAGGATAAATTCTCTATTGTAAAGTCAGCTAATGAGCAATCTTCATTCTATCTGCAACCTAAATTCCTTTTGCCATGGAAGGTAATATATTCACAGGTTCCAGTGATTAGGATGGATGTACAAGTAGATATCTTGGGGCAAAGGGCGGGGTCCTTATCCTACCTATCCAAAATTTATTCACATATTCATTAAATCATTTAGCCAAGATGTTTGACTTTGAACAGAGAATCTCAGAAAACAGATTGTCCTTCCCAATTCCATGAGCAAGAAGACTTCTAAACGAAAGAATGAAGAACTATTGATTGGTAATGACTAGTGACAAAACAGCAGAGAAAAGACAAGTGCTAAAAGCTGGCTCCAAGTTTCCTCAGTATTTATCATACTACTGCTTGGTAAAGTGCCTGGTAAGTAGAATGACCATATAATTTATCATCTGAATCAGGACACCATTAAGAGTAAAAGGGATACATACAGCAGGTATAGACTGGGTGTATAGTTACCCTAAAATAGGTAAAGAGTGCAGCCAGATTCAGACTTTTTTACATGGTGATGTTAGACCAGAAAGAGTGAAGGCTATCCCATGTCCACATGAGACACTTGCTGTTTCTCCCTGACCACTAGCTTGGGATCAACTCAGTCACCTGTGGAGTGCCAGGGTCCCAGCCAGCTCTGTTCTTACAGTGATCACCTTTGGTTACCCTTGCCTCATCCACCAAAACTTCAATACATCCCACAATACTGCTTTGCATTTATAATTTATATAGTGCCTTGTCCTGTCAAAGCACTTTCACACATTTCTTTGGATCTTCACAATAGCTCTATAAGACAGGCTAGAAAGATATAACCTTGATCTGTCCATTTTGCTGAAGAGGAAGCTAGATGCTGAAGAATCAAGTGGCTTTCCCAAGGTCACAAAACAGCTTAAATCAGGAACCCACACCACCCCAAGCCTACTCCTAGTCCAGGGCTCTTTTTCCTACACTGCCAGACTCAGAGCAGTTGTCACCAGCCCTTATTTGTAACCATATTAGTCAGAAGTGTAGGAGGACAAGCCAGCTCGCCCTTTTCAAGGGCCTACTTGAGACTCCCAAGTGAGGTTTAAAGGGAAATGATCCAAACCCTGACATGTCCTCACTGATTCGACTTCTAAAAGGACTAGAGGAGGGGCTAGCAGAGTGGTGCGATGGTTAAGCGCTGGTTTGGAAAGCCAGCAGCCCCGATTCGGGCCCCACATATGAGGGCCAGTGACACTGCCCTCAAAAAAAAAAAAAAAAAAAGATACAATAAAATGACTAGAGGAACATTCATTCAAAGCATGTGTTCTCTGCCTTCCAGTTATTCTAGACAGAGCTGTTTCCAACTCCACTCTAGCATGTGGATGCAGCAGCATCTGTAAATAGGGACAATGACACTTTTGATATATAAACTGTAATTTGCCTTCCTTTCATTAACAAGCATTTTTCCAGAGAGCAAATCTCATGACCCAGGCAAATGTGACAGTATTGCCTGTCTGCCAATGGATCATATAAATCTATACTGTCTCCTCCACTAGGAAGTGATAAGAATTGACAGTTGTGAAGTGATACAAGATGAGCAGTACATTACAAATAAAGCTAATACTTTTTCATCATATAGGTAAAAAATTAGGAGAAAGGACACAAGAAGATTTTTATTCTGCCTCTGGAGCATTCGAATACAGGTGTTAAAAAGCAGGGAGCATTTATCCCCAAATAGTCAATTATTTGTAAAAAGCAACAAAGAGGAATGATTATGGGGAGGGGCGTGGCAATGCCTAACACTTAGGTTTCAGAATCAATAACTGAATTTTCAAGGGTGGTTTTACTAAAGTTTAGAGTTCAATCTCAGAAGAAAGGCTTATAGGGAGTGTAGGTGATAGCATGTGTTAGTAAGAAAGCAAAATCAGACCAAATTTCTTTATATCTGTTCACTGTCAATGTTTTCATTCATTCACTCAAGACATAGTCATTGAGTGCCTACTGTGTTCCAGGCACAGTTCTATGTCCTAGGCAATAAAACAGATAAAATGCCTGGAGTTTTGAAGTGGGAGTGTTTTGAAAATTTGTCCAGTTGTAGAAAAAGAAAAAGTGAATACTTAATCCAAACTAAGAAAGTCAAGAAATTCCAGATTCTGGGCGTTTTGATAAGGATGTTTACTGAAGAAAATATGCCTACAGAAGAGGTTAGGAGACGAATAGCCTGAGTTTGGGTTCAAGGCCAGCTCAGTCACAAATGGTTCCCTGTGACTTTTTTCGGGAAAGGAGAGCATAGCCTTCCAATCTCTCAATGACCCCCCTCAAACTGGCATTTTAGAATCATAACTTGCTATGGCTAATTCTGTTCATGGAAAATAATGTTAGGAGAAATATTAACTTGTATGATATTAGGGGAGGGAGGGAGACTTTACTTAAAGACTCCAAGTATAATAAAACAGTAAGTTTGCTGGCTAAAACATATGAATATTAACGTATTTAGATATAGTATATTTAAGGGTGAAGGATGCTGATAGAAGTATTGTTTTAAACTGTCTCACATTCAGTTTTAGCCCTAAAATAATCCCATTGCTCCCCCTCTTTATAAAAGCCCATGGCAGCATCTTACACCACAAACTTGCCTCCAGCCTCATCCGTGCCAGTGTGACCCTGTTCCTTCACACCAGAGAATTGCTCATGTGTTATGACAAGCACCTTTGAACTTGGGTCCTGTGGGTCCTCTTCCCATTCCTGGTATATCCTGCATTCCCACTGGATTCTGGTACTTTCCACGTGCTGCTGCCTTCACCTGGAACCCTCTTCCCCTCACCACCATCCCATCAGAGCTTTTCCCCTAACTCCACCATTCTTCAAGTCCTTCTTGCTCTCCATACCTGGACAATCCCCTTTGTCATATGCCCCCTTACTTGTGTGTGACAGATTCCACTTGCTTCACTTGCTTTATTGGCTTTCCATCCATCTTCCTGCTAGACTTGAAGTTCTATGAAAGTGGATGATGCCAACAAGCTCACTGCCTGGTCCATAGCAGTTACCCAAATAAGGAATGGAGTGGAACCTGTGATGGGTGCCCCTCCTTTGTACACTCAGGAAACCCTGTACTTAGCCCCAATGCAGCACATGAACACTAGATTATTTAGTTGGCTTCCTTACCTTCTCCACTGAAGGAAGAGAGGATGCATCTTTCATCTTTGTGCCCTAACTACCTGCCCCAGTGGCAAACATGGATTAGATTCTGAGTCTAACATTAGCACATAAAAACTATAATTCATTCTGTGTCTATCTTAAGTCATATCAGTCATCTTAACTACTATTGAGTATTCTGTCAGATGAAGTAGGCCAAACATAAGCTACCTCTAAATTTTAGCCTTTTCATTCCAACGCTGACACCATTTTTCTTAATAGCCAAGGACTCAATGTGTGGTTAACAGCACTCTAATGACAAGGCAGCACAGGATTCATGTTATGTATGTTTATTTTTTTACTGGTAGGCCTGTCAGTGCTACATGTTGGACACCTACTTTGTGGTCTCTCCAAGCCAAGTATTACATTTGGGAGACAGGGCCTAACTCACACTAATCTCGGACACATGGGAAACATCTGGACACCATATTAAGTGCTGGATATGAGGGAACAACCATAATTTAAGTCATTAGTGTGGCCCTGTAATGCCTCTAGAGAGACAAGAAATCACCTCCCCACCCCACTTCCCATCCTCCTCCCAGAGAGCCTCCTAACAGTGGTTTGAAGCCAGGGGACTCTACTTAATGCTGCTAGCAGCTCAGTTCCAAAGAAGCAGATGCAAAATATTTTTCTCCCCTCACTGACTGCCGCAGAGTGAATTTGTTGACTTTTTCAATATGGACAAACTTTGGCTTTTAAAGTTAGCTTTCTGAAGAGGCTATATTTTACCTGCTTTTAAGATTTAAAAACAAACATTTTTGAAAGACAATGATTTTTGACAATATCAATTGTTGGCAAGAATACAGAGCTGGAACTCAGATTGCAGGTGGCAATGCAAAACAGTATAAGCACTTAGGAAAACTTACAAAGTTAAAAGTAAATGACCCAGCAATCCTACCCCTAAGCATTCAATGGAGAGAAAAGAAAATATAAATCCTTGTACATGAATGTTCTTACCAGCTTTATTCATAAGCGCTAAACTAGAAATAACCCAAATATTCATTGTCAGGTGAATGCATAATAACGTGTGGTATGTACATCATACAATGGAGTACTACTCAGTAATAAAAAGAGACAAACTACTCAAATGTACAACAACATGACTAAATTTTGAAAACAATATGGTGAGTGAACTAAGCCAAATACAAATTAATACTGATTGTATGATTCTATTTATATAAAATTCCAGAAAAGGCAAAATTAACGTATAATGACCAAAAGCAAACCAGTGATTGCCTTGGGCCAGGGCTGGGTGGTGACTGGGAAGTAGATGATGGAAATATTTATGTCTGTTAATTATAGTGGTAGTTACATGATTGTATACATTTGTCAAAATTCGTCTAACTGTACGGTTAAGTTGGATGCATTTTACTGTGCGTAAATTATGCTTCAATAAAGTTGAATTATTTTAAAGAGTGGTTTTTAGCTACATTTTTAAAAGACCTTTTAGTTCACAGTTTACATTGAGATCAGAAATGTTTTTTTTTAACTGAATAATAGATAAAAGCTGAAAATTCCCATTTATAATGGAAAATTTGTCTTATGATCTTAATGATTCATTTCACATTCATCAGCTTCAAAACAAAGCTTCTTTGGCAAGCTAATGTTGAATCATTATCATGAATATGACCCAAATGTTTCATAAAGACTTCTCTAAAGGGTTGTTGTAAAGGCAGGTTTCCGTTTTATAGGAACATGAGTGAAATGGGGTAATAATTAAAGCAGTCTTATTGCATTCCTGCAGAACTGACAAGTGTGTATGTACGTCTACATAAATGATTCCCTTCAGGAATCAATTTCTCTGGGAAATTGCCATGAGGAAGTCAATAAACTGCCTCACTGATATTTACTTGATTCTTTACCTAGTTGATCAAGTCCACTTTAGGGTAATTCTTTCTTTAAATCACAAAACACCATGTTCCTGAATTGGTAGGTGAAATTCTGCATGGTAGTTTTTGTCAAGGAAGTCAGGATGCAGAAGTTAAGAACACAGACTCTGACAGTGACTAGTTAATTAGTACATCCTGCTCAAATGTGGGCTCCTCCTCTTTCTATGAATGTGACTATAGGCTATGCATTCAACCTTTCTAAGACTCAGTTTCCTCCTGCATAAATGGGCACATTAATATATACCTGCTTACATGTCAGCTACTACATGTCAGACACTTAGCACAATGCTGAGCGCGTGTAACATTAAGTAGATGTTAACTGCAGTTATCAATGGGCTGAGAGGACTTCACAGCCCACCAAAGCTGTAGCAAAGAACAGGTGGCTTTATGACTTCTTAGTGACAAACATGGTACATGACTCGTTATAAATCATATTAATGAACGAGCTAGATCTTAAATTGCTACACTTTGCTTTAAAATTCTGTCATTCAAATATTCAAATTCCTGTTTTAAAAGTCTTTTAGAAATGAATATTAAATTAGATTCATGATCACACACACAACTCAAATGAAAAAAAAAAATCCTGGGCAATACCTAAACTTTAGACACAAATGAGCTCCACTAGTGAACTATTGCTTGGCACTGCTGTTTCCCCTTCTGAAACACTCCAACCTCTTCACACAGAGAAAATGGCCTTTACAAGTTATGTATAAATATATCTATTTCTAATAAAGTATGTTAAATCAACTTAGAAACGCAAGTGATTAACAATGAAGAATCCTCTGAAATGTTAACAGAAGTTGCATTTTGATCATTTAAATGTGAAGCCTGACCGAGCCGATCTCCTATCTGTTACGTTTAAGAGCCAAGTGGTAGTGAAATTGTCTCCTGAGGATTCAGTTCATTTCTGTGTCTGATACCCACCGGTCTTTAGAACCACGCTAAAGAAGGCGATGAGAGAGAAAGAGGATTGGATCCTTAA
Organism: Aselliscus stoliczkanus; assembly: GCA_033961575.1. NCBI lineage: Eukaryota > Metazoa > Chordata > Mammalia > Chiroptera > Hipposideridae > Aselliscus > Aselliscus stoliczkanus. The sequence continues at coordinate 126,066,188 of CM066731.1, forward strand.
GAAAGAGGTAAAAGAAACCGAAATAAGCCTGTTTGGTTCAAGGATTTCCCTAGAGAAAAAGTTTGCTTGATCATTTGAAGAGGAGGAAAAAAAATACCATTTTGCTCCTTTTAAACAAATAATAAGAAAGAATGAAAATGTCCTCTTTGGCCTTTTATAATTTTTGCCTCTGGTTTTAGGATCTCTTAGATATAAAAAGGGAATTCTTTTAACATGCTTATTAAAGGTATAATATTACATAATTTCAAGAACAAAAGAACTTCCTAGATCCAACGCAAAGTTCACATTAGCGAAAGTTCAACTGGTGGCAGACAGCAAATAGGTTTTCTTTTCTGAAAACTAATTTTAATACTAGTTATGAAATACTCTGGTTTTGGTTAAGTAATCTTCATTATCGCAGGAATTTAGTAAACTTTTTTACATGAAAGTTTTACATTTTAGTTCACTTGAGGAAACTAAATTCTAAAAGTTGTTACGTGCCAGATGCCTATTCCTCCAAATTCTCTGCATTCTAGCTCCCAGCACAATGAAGTTCTTTCAGGCCATCACTCACAGCCACACTCTGGCTGTGCTATTTCCTCTGGTGTCCAGCTTGGAACGCTCCTGCCTCTCTTCATGCTCTTCCAGAAAGCCTTCCCCACATACCTTGGCTTCCTGCCTGTGAGCAACTGTCTCCCTTCCAAGAGGTTCCCATAGCACCCTGTCTTTCCCCAACCAAGAATTTAGCCACCTCCTATGTTAGATTGTAAGCTCTCCAGAGGCCAAAGTCTGTACCCATCTTGTTCACCATTATTTCCCTGCCACCTGCACAGTTGTCAACAGTTCATTAATTAATTAATATCTCTTCCATTAACATAAAATGTATTGGTCCTCTTGACAGGGCCCTTCAGATCTGATGGAAATACTGACCTTAATTTTCAAGGCCTCCACACATACCAGGCACCTCACTGCTATAGTTGTGTTAACTCCTCCGATCAACTTGGATTGATCTTTAGTGTCCCTACACTTCTGTAACCCCACTGTTCTCCGTGTCACCTCCAACCCGACTCAATAGGAAACCTGTTCATTGGTTTAACTCATAGATGTCTCCAAATTTGAGTATTCTCCCTGTTTGTGACTTTTTCTGGAGAGAGGTATACAGAATTAAGAACAGACCGGGAAGCCTGGAGTGGACTGACTCAGAGGTTAATTCATTGACTCACTCCTTGAGTTCTAATTAAGTAATTATTTAATCAGTTCATCCAAATTGCTGGCTAATAAAGACAGCAGATATTTTGGAACTTGCAGGCAGTGTCGAAAGGGTGGCTAACCGCAGGGCCTTGACTAGGTCAGTGTCTTCCCTCATTTGTGGCTCACTCTTCTGGCCACATACCAGGGGCCCTGGCCAGGGCCTGTGCCAAAAGCAATTAAACCATATTTTTATAACATTAATTCTATGAGAAAATATGATCCAAATTTTAAATTACTGACTTCCAAATTTACTCCTGGAACACAACTTGCTCATTTAGGCTGCTTGTATAGAAATAAAATAGAATGGAGGAGAATGGAGAGGAACAGGACATGATAGAATAGGAAGTGACTCCGTATTTGCATCAAAAGTGACCTGTTCAGCGTTCCTCAAGGAGCAACAGAATAACAAGTATACCTTTTTAGATAGAGCTAATATTTGAAGCACCTTGCGAAATTCTCAGGGCCTGAGCACAATAGCTCTCGATTCATAGGAGATTAATAGGTACTATAAACAGCAGTACAAAGTCCCTTGGGTAAAGAAGTAATTACTATCTATAGTTCTGTTACCTGGGAGCACTGATAGAAGTAAAGGGGAAAGAAGTAATCTCTAAGCAAACAGAGCAAAGTTTTTATTTCAAAAATGAGGCCCAAAAATAAAAATAAACGTGTGACCCAAAAGTGTCCCATATGGAAGATACTCTTGAATCTAGGTCTCTGCCATTCTCCTTTCCTTTTCCTTCTGGGCCTTTTCTTGTCTTTTCCAGTCAGCTGGATTCCTCTGCAAAAAAATCTATAGTTCATCATGGACCTCCATCCTGCTCCCATATTTATGGTCCTAACACCAGCTGGACTGCTCCTTTTAGATATTTTTGTAAACAGTTCATAGTCCATTCCCATTCCCTCAACCCCCTTTTCAAAAGAAGAATTTCTATCACCACCCTCTCTGAACTCCCTAGCTTCGTTAGTGGCATAATCGGCATCCCTTTGCCATTTTTGATCCCTACCTCTTCTGTTCCTCCCTTGTTCAATCTGTCACCATGTTCTGATAATTCTACCTCCTACGAATTTCGTAAATCCCAAATGGCTGCCTGCTGAGGCAACTAGCCATGTAACAACAAGACCTAGCTTCAACCCTTGTAGAGGTCACTTTCCTCTGGTATATTTAAGGGAAGGTGGTTATTTTCACATCTGCTTCTGAGTCAGTTGACCCTGCTGCCTGGCTCCTACCCTGGCTCTTGTGCCTACATGGGGCTTCTGCTCACTTCCTGCTGGTCACTGCCTGGTTTTCCAGAACCTCTGCCTTCCCTGGACATGACACCCCTGTGCTGACCCGCAGAAGCCTGGACACCCCTCATTTTCCCACCCCAAGCACACACACACTGTCCACCATCTCATTCCCCAAAGCACCACTCACATAGGTCAGACTTTTACTGAAGATTTTGGAAAAATAGGAGAGACAACACAGGTCAGCACATTTCAGCAAACAACTTAAAATTATTCTGGTAGCCATTCATCTCAGGTGTTTATTCCTGCCTCAGCTGCCTCAGGAAATTTCTAATTCCTTGAAAGCCAACCCACATTGCTCCTTTGAGCCCCTCTCCCCTTCTTTAAGCAGACCGCAGCTGGGTCTCCCACTGTTCCTCTAAGTTCCAGACTCCCCGTGAAACACATCCCTCTCAAGGCCAGCAGAAAATTAAAAATTCCTGTGACTCTCTTTTGTAGAACAGTTTAATTTGACTGGCTCCCAAAGGGACCCCCCTTTGTATAATGTAACATGCCCACTGACCGGCTTTTCTAGGCGATGAGTTCTCCCTGCAACCCTAGAGAGAGACTCTGCTACCGTCATTTCTTCTTTAAAGGAAACACTTTGTGTTTTTCTTGCAACATCTCTTTCTTGCCTATGTCTGGGTGCAGGCTGTCATCATCATCCCCACCTGGCTGGCCTCCCTGTCTCCCATCTCCTGGAGCCCTCCTCCCTGTCCTACCTCCCACTCTGCCACCAGATTTATCTTTCAAAGTCTAACAATGTCATTCCCTTACTTGAACAACTCCCTGTCTCTTACAGAAACATTGTAGCATGCATGCCACCTGAGGCTGTGATTTGGTTCTGGAAGCCTTTGACACTACTCTTTCTAAAATATAGGCCATACCCTGAATGAATTATATCCATATCTTCTGAAATTCACTCATGTCCTCAAGAACTCCGGCTCATCGTCTAAAATTCAGCTCCAACATCATCTTCCCTGGAAAATCCTCCCTAGAGGATGGAGTCTCAACAGGATCTTCAATTCTGTTTTTCCCCAGGACCATTGCTCACCTCTGTTAGCTCTTAGCAAATGGCATAGACCAATTTGTTTATGTTTCTGCCTATTTAGAACACACTTTCCCTCTTTGATCCCCAGTGTCTTGCACTGTGATTGCCACGAAGTTAATACAATTGTTGAGTGAAAGAATTAATTTGTGAATGAATGCCCAATATGGAGGAGTCTGGAGACAGCCAGGGAAGTTATGATTGACCAATAGGAGTCCCTCCCATCAGACTTCATGTGGCTGAAGGATGGGGACAAGGGGAACTTGTTTTAACACATCTTGCACACTTTCCCAAATGGAAGTTTTCTAAGATGAACTGAACTCAGAATCCAATGTCTAAAGAAGAAGTCTGCTTGGAATACTTTGAACAAGACTAAAATTAGCAGAATGTAGACGAGTAATTCCTAAACAGCCTGTTTGAAAAGCAGCTCCTTGGTTCTGAAAAGCTGTGAGTAAACATGTTTGATTAGTGCTAAAATCATATTAGTGAACATGAACTACTGGATCTACTTTTCTCAAAACAGGCATATTGGCAGACAATGGACCTGAGCAACCACCAAGGCTCCCATGTCGCCATCATCAGAGCAGCGTTTGGAGCTGTCATATGCAACATCAATACCCAGATAGAAGCAACTAGACAGAGACAGGAGGCATTTATTTCTAACTCTGATTCCTAAAGCACCTTCTGAACATTTTGCCCCATCGGCCACATACTTTGACTGATAGGAGGGGTGGTGTGGACACTGGGACTGTCCATACCCAAGGGCTCCTGGACAGCAGGAAGCTAGTTCCAGGGAACAAGAAATTCGGAACTAGCAGGTAAGTTTGGGATGATGATGGCAAGAAGCAATGAATGCTTCTTGACCTGTCTGAAGCTTTTTTCTCCAGCATCCCTGGCTTTGTAAAATCCCCAGCAATGACAACACTATATTGTGATACATACGAGATCCATGAAGCACCCGGCACATGGATGGCACAGTGAATTTAAAACCCTAATGGCTACCTCACAGCAAAATGCACATTTAAATGAAGCACCTGAGTCATAACGGGCTAACAAAAGATCCACCCATCTGTGCAAATGGGCAACAAAACGCTTGCTGCAGAATGCTGACATGGACGGATGCTGTGTCATCGGGCTTTCACAACAAGTGGAGCTGAAACCTGGTGTCATCAACTCTGACTGCAATTTCCAGATCTGAGTTTATTCCACAATGTTCTAAAGCCAGGCGGGGGCAGGTGAGTGCTGCCAGCCTTTGAATTCAGTCTAAAGGCTGTCCAGCCAGGGCTTGCGTGCCAATGGTACCATACTGGATGATAATCCTGTTGGCCAGGCCTCTCATCCTACTTCCAAATGTTCTGATGATGACAGCATAATCTATCTAGGTCCATTACGAGAATTATAACAATGTCTGTTACTCATGTGTAAACTATAGTGATGCTTCAGTCAGCAATAATAATACCTAATATTTACTGAACTCTTGCGCTAGTAAACCCTTTTCCACATTCAACCTCCATTAATTCTCTGAGCAATGCTAGGTAATGGCTCCTATTTTATCATATCTCCATTTTATAGAATGGAAAACTAAGGGTTGAGAGGCTCCATCCCTGTTACCCAAGGTCACACAGTAAGTAGAGGAGGGGAGACTGCAACGCCAGAGCTCACACACTTTCCCTCCATATCACTGGTATGAGGAAACAGAATCTGGGACGTGAAAGTTCCAAGAACTTTCACCACTGACCAACATGGTGAGCCCCTGTACGGCAAAGGGCGAGGCCACTGGTATACAGCCCTTTCCCACAGGGACTACGCATTACTGGGCACACTATGCAGTAGCAAGTGGGCTTGGAGCTCAGCAACGCCCCTTTGCCATGTGAGCTTAACCAAAATGAAATGATGTCTTTCTGCATTCCAGTCCCACATTACAGCACAGTTGCTCACTGAGGGAAACGTCATCCATGTGTTTCGGATTTGTTTACACTTAACGCGTCTCGGTCTCGGTCTGAATGTGCTGTCATCCAACACGATTTATGAAATCCTTCCAAGAGCCTTTTAACTTGGTCTTTCTTCAAGTTATGCCAAGAGTAAACAGAACTAGATCACCTTAAAATTGTAAACTTAGGAAACAAAATGTCCAAGAATGCCAGAAATATGGCCAAAAAAGACATTCTCAGCTCTATAGGGACACTTCCAAAGCTGTATAAGAGCTTTCAGAAATTTAACCAACACATGAGCCTTTAGGATGGTTCAAAATCAGGGAAGTCTTGTCTGGAAATGATTAATCACTCAGGTTAGAGCTTTATTCTCTAAGCAAATATCATGGATATTTCACAGCATATAGGAGTAAAGTCTAATTGATGTTTATGTCAGGATTTCCATCTTCGAACCCCAGTACTTTGAATATATGCCTTATATAGTAAGAAGGAGAATGGTGTGAGTACCATAGGAGGACTGCACTAGAAAATGAAGAGCATGTGAGGGAAAATCCACCACACTTTTTTCATCACAGTCGACCTCAAAACACCCCAGTCACCACAGGAACGAAACCCAGTGTTGGCTGGTTTATTTGCTGCATTCCAGGGCACCCAGGTTGTTCGAAACTTTCTGCTCAGGACATCAGCCCACCGAGGTTAAGAAAAGAAAACAGTGGCCTGAGAAAGCCATCAGGATCCCAGAAGGCTAAAGCAACTTAAAACCTGTGGGCTTCATTGTGGCAAAAATCCTGCCGAAGTTATCTTCGTGGATGACTGAAGTTAAAAATGTCTTTAACATTGCCCTTTATGTGGGGGGGGGGGGGAGGGAATTATATATATATATATATATATATATATATATATATATATATATATTCTATGTGTTTCCATCACTAGAGCAAGGGGTTATACAGAAATGAAGCCTTCCTTAGAGTGCTGGATTTTTTTTTACTTAGATGGTGATTATGGCAGGGGGAGGGGCCTCTCAGAGATCATGACACTATGCCAAGCACATAATGTACCATTAAAATCATGCTAGCCACGGAGAGAGAAAGAGAGAAATGGAGTACTTACCATCGGGGATGCTAGTGACTTGTTGATTGGCATGTTTGATTTTTTTTTCCAGAAATTTAAAAAGACTTGAAGTTATAGCTCACCAAAGTCTTTAAAATAAATAGATAGGAGATAGATAGATAGATAGATAGATAGATAGATAGATAGATAGATAGATAGATAGATAATCCATTTCTTATTCCAGGCATCTCTGAGAAAGAACTCACCCACTATATTTACTTTCTTTTAAACAGGTTAGCATTGGAATGTTAAAAACGGCCCCCAGGGGACCTTGTAGCATAAACTCCTTTCTGTCTGAGCTGAGTACCCTTAGAATCAATATATTCATATAATGAAAATAGGCTAATGACTAAATCCAAAGAATCAGTGGCCCCCCTAAACAACAAAATAAAAACAGTAAGGAAAAGTCAAGACCAATGCTTTACTCCATACTCCAAACAAGATTCCCAAAGTTCTTTTTCTTTCAGGAGCCCGATGTTCTAAAACTACAATTTCTCAATGGGAAACCTGATACTGTGTGGTAAATTCTTTGGGAATATTTCTCCATGAGATGATCATTAAGAGGGAATGCATAGCCTGTAGCCAGATTGATATGTGATTTTGGACAGATCACTTTATGTCTCTCGCATTAGTTATCTGTAACTGCACAACAAATTATCACAAACTTAGCAGCTTAGAACAACACATTTATTATCTCATGGTTTCTATAGGTCAAGAATCTGTTCACTTTGGGTGGGTCCTCTGCTCAGGGTCTCTCACAAGGCTGCAAACAAGGGACCACATAGGGCTCAAGTTGTGTCTGAAGGTACCGTTGGGAAAGCGGTCCCTCCCAAGCTCACTTTGTTGGCAGAATTTCCATTTTTCAAGGACGGAAAGTCTCAGTTTCTAAGTAACTTTTGGCAACTTAAAACCTATACACTTTTTGATTGCAGGGATCCTGTTGAGACTGTCTTGGTGGATGACAATGGTTTAAAAAATCTCTAGGGCCGGCCGAATGGCGCGGTGGTTAAGCGCTGGCCTGGGAAGCCAGCGGCCCCGGTTCGGGTACCACATGTGAGGGTCAGTGACACTGCCCTCAAAAAAAAAAAAAAAAAAAATCTCTAAAATATCCATCTGTGTAGAAAGATAATTGTATTCCTTGAGACATGGACCTCTTCAACATGGCAATTTGCCTTATTAAAGCCAGCAAGGGAGCAAATCTGCTAGCAAGACAGAAGTCACTAACTTATATAACCAAATCACAGAAGGAACATCCCATCATCTTTGCCATATTCTGTTAACTAGCATGTTGATAGGCCATCCTACACTCAAGCAGAAGGATACAGAGCATAAATGCCAGGAGACAGGGATCACTGGGGCCTAAATTAGAATCTGTCCATCCCATATCTGTACTGCAATTTTCTCAGCTATAAAATGGGAATGATAATGATCCCTATTTTATCAGATTGTTGAAAGAATAAACATGTTTATTTGTAGAAAGAACTTTGAAGAGTGCCTGACACATAGCAAGTGCTCAATAAATATTAGCTACTGTTATCATTGGCTTTTTTTTTACTCTTTTATTATTATGTACTATAAGTCATGCTCTTCTAGCTTCCTGTTGGTTTTCTAAATACATTAAAATAAACAGGGTAGGGAAGGTATCAAGGCATGGCAGCCCAAGTTGACTAGCATAAACACCACTCAAACTGGAATCCAGCGGCCCCCACCCCATTATCTAACAAACATGGGATGTCAATTAAAATAATTTTTTCAAAAAGGTCTTTCTGGTTAAGACCAGAGAGATCACTAATGCCTCATAACTTAAATCTAATCCCTTTCTACTTTCTCAAAAGCCAACCTATTTCCAACCTATTTATTGAGTCTAATCTTTAAGGAACACCATCAACTCTCTATTTTTAAATATTATTCTCATCATAAATTAATTGAAAATAACTGGAATTACTGACTTATGGGCCTCAGCACTGTCTTTATCTCCAGCACATTTAGGAGGTCTGGTCTACTGCTCTAACCTCTGCAAGGAAAAAGAGAGGTAAGTTTGGTGCTAATGTGCCTCATTTTCAGAAAACCCACTGCACAAAAATCAAAACTTTAAATATGAGAAACAAAGAGTGTTTACCCACAAAACAAACACATATTTATTTCCCTTAAGGAAAGGGTTCACTTTCAGCTTCCCTCTCAGAGTAGATTCCTCTAACAATTTATGAGTTGAGAGATTAGATCCATGCCTTGAGGAAAAGAAGCCAAAAGTTAAAGAGTTAGAAGTTCACACAAGAGACGATTACATATTAAATACTCTTTGATGTCACAACATAAATCAAAGGGAATCTTCTTTTGTACAGAGTTTGTCCCACTTTGTTTCCCTAAACAGACTGTGAAACACTGAAGAAAAATAAACTATGTCGCAGATACTTTTGAAACACTGGCATTTGAATAATGCCAGATAACAAGGCAGGCAATCCATATGTTTGTTGAGTAATTAAATGATTGAATGCTTAACTGACTGGTTGTCAGACTGACTTACTGACTGACAGAGTGACTTCTGAAAGGTCAAAAGTCCTGGTGTCAAATATTATCACTCTTTTCAAAATGTACATATATTTGTTAGCTGATCGATAAAGACAGGTTTCAACAAATGGTGTTGGAAAATTTGGTCATCTATCTATATACAAAGGAATGAAATTTAAGCTAAACCTCACGCTTTATACAAACATTAACTCAAAATGTATCACAGACCCAAAGATTAAACATGAAACTATAAAATAATGATAAGACAACAGAAAGGAAAATCTTCATGACGTAGGGTGAGTTGAAGAATTCTTAGCCTTGAAAAAGCATGATTCATAAAAGAAAAAATGGGTAAATTGGACTTCATGAAATTAAAAACTTTTGTTCACTGACAGCCTTGCTCACTGAGAAGACAAGTGACAGACTGGGAGAAAATATTTGCAAATCACATATTTGACAAAGTACTTATATTCAGAATATGTTAAGAACTCTCAAAATTCAACACTATGAAAAAAAGCAAATCAGTTAAAAAGTGGGCAAAGGACTTGAGCAGACATTTCACCAAAGATAGCAGCTCATGAAACACTGTTCATCATCATCAGCAATTAAGGAAATACAAATTAAAGCCATGATGATATACCACTATGCACCTACTAGAATAACTAAAATAAAACATGCTGACAATACCGTGTAATAGCGAGGCTACAGAGCAACTGAAACACTCATACATTGCTGGTGGAAATTCAAAATGGTAGAGCCATTCTGGAAAGCAGATGACCCTGCAATCCCACTCTTCACTATTTGCCCTAGAGAAACAAAAACTTATGTTCACACAAAAACTTTACACATTTATAGCAGGTCTATTCATAATTGCCAAAGACCAGAAACAACTCAGATATCTTTCAACAGAGGAATGGTTAAACAAACTGCAGTAAACCCAGATAATAAAATATTCCTTAGCAATAAAAAAAAGAACTTTTTAAAAAGAAACTATGGATACATGCAACAACTTGGATGAATTTCAAAGGCATTATGCTGTGTGAGAGAATCCAGTATCAAAAGGTCATACATTGTATATGAATCCATTTATATGACTTTCATGAAAAGACAAAGCTATAGTGATGGAGCACAGCTCAGTGGTTGCTAGGGGAGAACTATGACTATAGCCTAAGGGGGTTTTGGGTATGATGGAACTATTCTCTAATTAATTGTAGTAGTGGTTAACACAAGTCTATTCATGTATTAAATTTCATAGAACTGTACACACCAAAAGAGGGGAAAGTTCATTTTACTATATGATAATTTTTGAATTAAAAATTAAATAATAAAGAGGAATTCATTTGGTTTTTCACAGAAAACCTCCATGACATGAGTTACCTCAGGACAACCTCCTGTATAAATGAGAGGTTTGTGATTCTAAAAGCATGAAGCTAGCAACCCCTGACGTAACCTCTCCCAGACTCACTCTAAAATACACACAAAAATAGAGAAAAAATTATAAAACCACCAGTCCACTGGGGACAAAGACAACAGTATCTAAATCAGAATCCAAAAGGACCTTCCACATGACCAAGGGAACTGGGCTGAGCAATGCAATGCAATCAGGGGCCCTCCTGTGCTAAGCACATCTCAGAATAGGTGTGACGGTCTTTCTTTCCAGCCCCACTGCCTCCTGGACATGTCTATGCAAAAAGGAAAACCGAGCAGTTATTTCTTTGTTCTGTTGCAAACTACTCCATAGCCAAAATGCTGTTCCCAATTTCCTCATTGCCAGTCACCACAGCTCTCAAAAAATACCTATAAGTCATGCACCGCTAATGACATTTCGGTCAAAGACAGATCGCATATACAACGGTGCTTGTTCCTGTAAGATTATAATGCAGCTTAAAATTCCTATCGCCTAGTGATATTGTAGCACATACAATTATATACAGTACTTAATACTTGATGATAATAAATGACTATGTTACTGGTATATGTCTTTACTGTAATATACTTTTTATCATTATTTTAGTGTACTCTATGATTTCTAGTTATAAAAAAAAAGGCTGAATAAAAAGCAAGACCCAACTGTATACTGTCTAAAGAAACCAATTCTACACTAAAGACACACACAGATTAAAAGAATGAAAAATACATACAAGCAAATAGTAATCAAATGAAGAAATGCCCATATTAATATCAGACAAAGTAGACTTCAGAACAAGGAGTATCAGCAGAAAAAAAGGGACATTTTATAATGATGAAAGGGTCAATATACCAACTTAAGATAACAATCCTATAAGTATATTCACCTAATACAGAGCTTCAAAACACATGAAGCAAAAATGATAGAAATGGAAGAAGCAATAGACAAATCTACAATTGTAGCACACAGTCAGTACTCGGCACATGGTAGCTATTATTATCATTATCAACATTATCATTCATTACTGACATTCCCAGAACACAAGATTCAAGACAGGAATACCAATCACATCACTATCATTTAACAATGTTCTGAAAATTCTACCCAAAATATTATGAGAACAAGCAAAAATAAGGTGTTTTAACTAGTGTAATAGAGGAGATAAAATTACCATATTTTCTAGTTGGAGCAATTATACACTTAGAAACTAAAAAACAAACACACACACACACACACACACACACACACACACACACAAACCTAACAGGTGTTAGAATAATAGCGTTCGATGAGGGAGACTCTTTGAAAGCAATTACATTTCAACAACTTTCATGTATGCTATCACCAATTATAAAATATAAATAAAATGAAAATTCCACTCATAAAAACAACCAAAATTTTTTTAATTCCCAGGAAAAATATGAAAGCCCTCTATGATCAAAATTTTTACTGAGAACTACTTCTAAGTGACCATTGACAATTATTAGAGTGATGAACCTTCATGTTTCCCTACAAACCTGGTCCAAATCTGGACCCTGAATCCTTATAAAACCCTGGCATCTTATAACTCCCTCATCTCCCTGCAGGAAGTTTCTCTGGAATTTGAAAGAGAAATCCAGAAGACAAACCCATTCATTAATGCATACAGCACCCATAAAATTTCCTGATACATAGTAAGCACCGAAATAATACTGGATAGAGGGGGATAGATGGATGAATAGATGGATGGACAAATGGATGAATGTCCATTTATTTATAAGCAACTTCCCAGACTATGCCCATATCTCTCAGAATTGGTCTGGCAACTGTCCTCAGAATTCACTGATTCAAGGGCACTTCTAGGATCAATCCAGGTCTCTCATGACAAGAGATAAATGAAAATAGGTAGAGCTTTTACTTTCTTGTTGCACAGGGATGCATGAGGCCTTATCTTCTGAGACTCTGAAATGTCCTATGCTTTATCAGGAAATTCATGGATTTCCATTGGCATGACCCATCTTGGAGGTTTCACAGTTTTCCAAATTCAAATAAGGATATTTTGTATTTTGACATAAAAATAACCTGAATGTAAGAACCATGCTCCTGAACTGTTCCTAAAAGATCCTGAAACATCTGATGGGTTGGGAGGGTGTGCAACTACATTTCCCAGTTATTCAACCAAATATTTATTGAGGATTTATTTGCTATTAGGTTCTGGGAATACAGCAGGAAATCTGCCTACTATCTTGGGGCTTCCTTTCAAGTACAGGGAAATAGACAATCAACAAGCAAAGACATAAATGAACCAAATACTTACAGTGATATGTACTATGTACACATTAATAGAGCAGTGAAACCTAATGAGAGATTTAGTTTAACAGCTTGTTTTCTTCCCTGACTGATCCTCAAGTATATACCTATCACTAGTGTTATCATCTCCCTACTGCCTTTGTTTTCTCATTTCTGGGAGATACTAAAAATTTTTACAAAGAGACCCTACATTTGCAGCCAGTTCAACTATCGGTTTTCTTCTTAGTACTCACAAAGTACTTTCGGTAACTCCCAAAACTTCCAGAGGCATTTCTGGAACAGTCTGCCACTTCTATTTCAACAAGAATATATAGGGCAGTCTTTTGATACATGGGAACACAGGGGCTTTAAAATTAGAAAACCAAGGATAAATGCTTTCAGCTCACCTGGTACATTGCTCTTCATTTACTCGCAGCACTGTGAGGGCTGGTCTGCTGAGTGGGTGGGAACCAGTACACTGTTGTAGCTTTGCAAAACACCTCACCATAATTTCACACAACCTTTGGCTAATACTCCCCTGAAATGTCAGACATTTCTCTTATTATCACTGTCAGCAATATTGATTCTCTCTAAAGGGAATTACTGTTAATAAAGTTTTCTTCTAAATCACACCAGAAGATGCTATCTTATTTAACCTAATGGTGTTGATTAAAAGGTTGAAATGAATGCTAAGTGAGCTGCTTTGTTTACTCGTGGAAGCAATTATTTCTTCAGTCCCAGTCTTCCATCTCCATAAATTAATGCTCTTTTCCCTGTGCTTCATTGACGGGTGGTGAATTATGCAAATATTTTTCCTGCAAGAAATTAGACAAAGTAGTCTCACCACTTCTTGTAACAAGACATTATAAATAATGGCAAATTGCAATTTGATTTCAAATATTGTCCTCAAGCTAGGTCGCCCAAGTTCAAATGTTTTAACCTTGAAGTCAGCTCTGCGAAATCAAATTATATTTATAACTACATGATTTTTCTAGAGAAATGAAGCCCTTTTGGCATTTCCTTTACCAGGAAAGTGATTTTAGGCCATTCTAGGAATATATCATTTCAATAGTCATCTTCCTTTCTACTACCAGTGCTACTGCCCTCAAGGTTTAGTCATTTCATCCTGAGGTCATAAATGTAAACATAAATTTGATTCATTAATTCACGTAGCCTGTCTATTCACAATAGAGGTGTACGTATATTAACAGTTTAAAAGTCAGATCTCAGCAGTGCAGCTATAAAAAAATTCAAATGAAAACCAAATGACCCAAAGTAGTTCACAATTAAACTGAAAACTTACTTGTAGTCTTTTTCCCACAAAGGGAACATTTATTTTAAAATGCAAATTGGTCAATACACTAATTGCTCCAAAAGCATTTCTGATTAGCAATCTTAATAATATTCTAGGGGCTAGCATCTTTTCATCACAATTCCCAGGATTTTGCATTATGTGTCGGCATCACTTAAGAGAAAGACCAAACCCTGGTCCCAGCAGACTGATGCAATCCTAAATAGTAAACCAAGTGCTTCTCAGTCTCAGGCCATCCCCTCTCACTTGACCCCTCTCTTCCCAGAGCAGGAAACTCGCTTGGTTGTGCTCGGTAGTGAGGGAATGAAGTGCATCGATTGCTCGTGATTATTAGCTGGAGTGGAATGAGCCTCCTCCTTATTATGCAGATTAGCGGAGCTCCCCGTCCCAGCATATTGTGCAGATGCGGGCCAGCAGCTGCTCCTACAGATGGCAAGTACACAACTCCATTAGGATGGATCTATTGTCTGCTCCTGGCTTTTGCAGAAGCTGGGGCGGACTCCACCACGAGGAATTGTTACTCGGCGAGGTGTAAAGGCGTACACACACTCTGAAAATTCTGCACCCAGGAGACTCTTTACACAGCAGGGCCGACAGCACTCAAATTAGAAATCTACCCTAAATAAGGACTTTCGTATGTCACAATTAAGCTTGTGTATTTTTTTAAAGCAGATTAACCATTAAAATTGAGTAGCATAATTCAAATTTTGCAATGCCACTCTATTAAATATTCAGATTAAAAACAAATCCTAAGAGATTCATTCAGAAATTTGCACTACATTCAGCTCTTATGGGACCTTTTGTTTGTTCCCTTTTAAAGAGGTAAGTTGATTTTCCATAATATCAAAATGCGATGAGGAGCTGACTTTCCCCTATTGAAATCTTTGTTTAGGATAGCTTGTTCTTTTAGAGTTATTGTTTATTCTAAAGAGCATCAAAGCAGTTAATTCAAGTTAGTCAGGAGTGAAAGTAAGTGTATATAAATCCTTTTTGAATAAATATTATCTAAATCATTTCAACTAAATAGCACTGTCTACTGCATAATTTTGGATGTGATGTAAAATAATTTGATTACTAACTAATTGAAGTTATTAAGTTGGGAAAAGGGTTTTTTGTTTCTGACTAATGTGTGCCTAGATCTTCCCCTAAAGTTTAACCATGAAAAAGGTTCCTGATCAAGAGAGATGCTAAGGAAGGAGAACTTTCCAAAGAATGAGGGGGAATTGCCAAAATGTTACAAGGAGCATAACTTAACCATCTTATCAAAATAAATACACTCCATTAACTATGGTCTTTAAAAGCTTGAAAGATTCAAGTTTAAAGGTGAATGTACAAAAGAAAGAAAAGTGGTTGACCTACTCAAATACTGTTTATTGAATGTAGACAGCCAAATAAAATAATTTAAATGCATATTAAAAAGACACCTGTCATAGAACCAGAGTTAAAACAGCAGGAAGGAAGGAGAAAAAAGTAGAAATGGATTCTTCCAGGGCCATGTTTTCAAAACTTTTTTATTATCTCCCATACGAATAGAGATATTACAACCAGTACACACATGCCTATCCATGTATGACAAGTTTTACAAAGCTTACCCTTACTACACATGATGTGTTCTGATGTTTTCTATTTTATTCAATTTATATTTTCTAATGCTGTTTATGACATTAAATGTATTTCATGGTCACTTTTATGACTTGCAGTTTAAAAAATTTTATTCTACCATGTGACCAAGCAGCCAATGTTTAAAAAAAAGGAGAAATATGTAACGTGAATATCAACATCAGCACAAAATGTCAGAAGCACCCTACTCCAAAGTGCCAGATTCAGACAAAACTGACCCTTTGCAGGGCTTTTCAGGGAGGCAGAACCAGAACAAAGCTGCCCCCTTTTTCCAGAATGAATCAGAATAAATGGCCAGTAGCTGAAAGAATCACCATTGCTGGGTCAAACAGGTTTCAGGATGGTCTGGAGGGGAAGGGTGGGTGTGGTCCTGGAACTCATACTAGATGTAAGAACAAAATTAACCTAAAACAGATGCACCCTAGGAGATAAAGGGTTAAATGGCACATCCTCAATTGTACAAATAAGACAGGTGAGAATTAGGGAAGTGGAACCCCTGTGCCTAAGGCTCGTCTGAAGAGGATCCAAGCCTTTGTAGGAAGACAGCTCAAACATAGACAAGATCTACAAAATCACAAAGCTCCGAAAAGTCCAACCACCACTACCAAGAGAACACAGCAGGAATAAGCTCTGTGAGCGCATTAATCAGGAATTCAACAACACAGTGGGAGCACTCAATTACAAAACAGTAAATTCAAAACAGGTTGAAGTTATGATTTAGCAATGTGAAAATCTTGTCAATGCATAAAATGTGAACCTAACATTCAAATTGCCCTATGACTTCATTTCAGTTCAACACACTCAGTTCAACTTTTTTAATAGAATCCCCATGAGTCTAGGGACATGATCAATCCTATTTATTTCTATATCCACAGCACATTGTACAGTGTTTTACACAGAGCAGCCACTCAGGAAAGGGCTGATAAATGAATTACATGTAATAGCACACACAGAATAACAGGCATGTACATGAAGAATGACATCACAGTATGATAAGTTAAAAAAATCAACAATATACAGTAGAGTGTTAGCAAAGAAAGATTTATTGGGGAATCAAGGAGCCACAGAACACTTTGAGATAGTTTTGAAGGGTAATCAAGAGAAGGATGGACATGCCAAGGAAAAAGGAATGGAACGTGCGGAGGCACAGATGTGTGGAACATCCAGACAACAGGAAGGAATCATGTCTCACAGCTTTAAAATTAAGCATCCTGTAGCTGGGGAGATTGGAGGTGGGAGCAGTGGACAGACACCAAGCTAGAGAAGGCAGGTGGGGCCAGGGACCTTCATGTCATGCCACAGAGAAGCCTGAACTTTAAAGATGCCATAAAACATTTTAAGCAGAAGGGAAACTTGATTTGATTCCAATTTTCTAGATTATAGAAATACAGCTAACTTCATTATTTATCATCAACCCTTTAAAATATATTTGTTGTTCTTTCTGGCAATTAACAGCCCTTCGTGTCAGCCTTCTCCTATCGGTTGTCTGGCCTTTTGTAGGACATCATCAAGCTTTACATCCCCTGGTCCTCCATCTGTCATTTCTGGGTCTTCAATTCCAGATTCAGGGCAATACTCCTTTGCTTAGCAGAGACAATGGGTGTTGTTTGACTTCCATTTCCCTCAAGCCCAGGCTGCTTGAACAGGCCACTGACTGATCAACATTTTGACAATTAATGAAGGTAGGTTAAAGATGACCTCCAGTTTTGGGAACTCACAAATTAATTTTAATTGTGTTAATAGAACATTTTTTACATATATTTTCTTCACAGCAGCTTTTACTGTTGATTTCTCCAAATTCTCCTTGGTGCTTCTGACCAAACTTTTTGTGTCACCCAAGTACCCTTCCATTCCCCATTTCCATTTGTCAAAATTCTTCCCCCCACCATGACACTTAATCACATTCATTCTTATTTTATAGTTGGCAGTGAACATATCAGTCTCCCCCATGGATTGCAACCCTTGAGGGCAGAAACCAAGAGTGATTTATCTGTGATCCCACTCACATCCAAAATAGTAGGTAAGATAGTAAATGAGAACAAATGAAATAGCATATGTGAAGTCTCTGTGTATAATGCAAATTACTATGAAAGTGATAGTTCTTATTAGATGATTATACACACACACACAAAGCAAAAGAAGAAATCATTTTTCCCATGGAGTTGTCTATCTCTCTATAGAGTCCACCCCACAAGAGCACCAGAGTCTCCTCCCTATCTCCCTCAATCATTCTTCTCCACAACAATCCCCTTGCTTTTTATTTAAACCCCTGTTCTCATTTCAGGGTCTTGGCCAACAGCCTGCCCATTCAGAACAGAAGTCCTTGCCAAACACATCCAACACATGTGTATTTGGCCCATGGATTGCCTTTATGGTTGGGGTGTGTGTGTGTGGGTGTGTGTGGGTGTGTGTGTGTGTGTGTGTAATTAGTCAACACATTAGAAATCAGGAGAAGTCACCTAAAAATTCAGAATTCAGTTTTGGGTTTCTGTTGACACATGGTGACAATCAACTGGAGCTGAGCTGTGGCCTCCCCATTAATTGGTACCCCCTTTCCAGTTTGGCAGTCTCCACCTCTCCTATTATCTCCTTAATACTCAGCCAAGAGTCAGGTGTCATTTATCAATATGTTCATGCTGCTGTTTTTCTTACTGTAGAGGTATATTTCTTTGATTCCATTATCTCTACCAAAAATGGGAAAAAGGAAAACAGAAAGAGAAGGCTGCGTAAATTTTCTTATATCAGACCTGCTGCACTCATTTATGTGACTTACATGGCCACTGGGATTTGATTTTTAGACCCCTGATACAATGTCTGTATCAGTGAGAGTTTGATCAAGGGAGCAGGATAACTATGAATGACATGGAATATGGGGATTTATTATGCAATTGAGGGAGCTGAGAGAAGTTTACGGAGATCTGGTGGAAGGCCTGAAACCAACTACTATATAGGTCAGCAGGGCCAGAGTCAGGAGGAAAAGCTGGACACAAAGCAGGAAAAAAAAAGGACAAACTGGAACCTCCATCTGTCTCTCACCACCTCCATCCTCAATGAAGCAGGAGACCTTAAAAAGAATTTGGTGTCCTTCACACGTGCTTGCCCAGGACTGGAATGAGCTGAAGGGAGAGATCTAGCAGGAGCTGTGAGCTCAGTCTTAGCACTAACCAGACAAGCCAGTATACAAAGCAATGATAATGTTCATGAGCTGCAAGGGAGCCTGGGGCCCTACAGTGACTTTCAAAACATAATGACTGCTGCTTTATTTCTGTCTCCCAAATCTCAGGTAAATTCCTCTTGTGGTTGACCCTGACCCAGAAACATACAGAGAAGGGGATTCTGGGAAATGTAGTTCCACCCTAGCTAAGTTACACTACAAAACCACTGCAGCACCCACGTGGCAGTTTGGGCAGGTGGGTTACCAGAGCATGTACCATGAATAAGTTTTTACTGTGCTTCACCTGAACAATCTAACCCAATAATAGAAAAAAGAAAGAAAGAAAGAAAGAAAGAAAGAAAGAAAGAAAGAAAGAAAGAAAGAAAGAAAGAAAGAAAGAAAGAAAGAAAGAAAAGAGGGAGGGAGGGAGGGAGAGAGGGAGGGAGGGAGGGAGGGAGGGAGGAAGGGAGGGAGGAAGGGAGGGAGGAAGGGATAACTTAGAAAATGAAAGGATATAATATAAACATGTTTCACCACCAAGACCCAGTACCCAGTACAGTGCCTTACACATAGTAAATGTTACACTTTAGTGAATTACATTGGATGGTCCTGGTTACTTATATAAAAAAAAAACAAATCTAAGATGAGATTCACAGTAAGGGAAAGAATAGCAATATGTTTTGGTCTTACTAATAGTTTCGTTGTTCAAGAAAGAGGCTCTGATTTTGACAAAGTAAATGATATTTATAAAATGTATTTCTAGACTTCATGAGTTTTCAATTTTAAACATAAAAGTGACCTTCATATAACACATCCTGATCAATAAATCCTTAATTAAGCAAATCACTAGCATTAGGAATAGATATATAAATAAATGTGTTGTGGACATTAACCATTATAGAATACATGCTTGTAACATATGTATATCAACTATTTTGAAAATTTTTTGCAAATTGGTAAAAATAAATAGGGAATGAAAAAAAGAAAGATTAGCCAAATTAACAAGGAAAATTCTTTTCCTCAATTAACCAAAAAGCTTCCAGAAGTCAAATATATTTTTTGATAAGCAGTATTAAAAAATAAATCAAACATGAAACTAAATCAGCTTACATAATGCCACCTAGGAATTTAATCTTTGTTGGATAAGATAGGCTTCATCAGTCCTCACAGTTGTGTCAGATCTAAATGCTATAATAAATTCCTTTTTCCATGTCACTAATAGATAGTCTGCTTCCCTGATCAAACCCTCACTGATATCTCACAGATGCTTGGTACCAGAAGTCTCAAAATCAAAGGCATCAGGGGACAAACAGAAAGAATCCTCCAACTTACTGGATTAATATATTTAACTTTTTAAGAGTATCCTCAAGCTAGCCACTGATAGTTAAGAGCTTTCAAGAATAAACACTTTTAATCAGTGCTACTGGATGATATATTCCTAATTTAACATGAGTACACATTTTATTTTAGCAGAGGTTAACCAGAAATTCTCTAATAAACATTTTGATGAGCATTAGAAATTAAAATGGCACACTGTTTTAATAAGGTATTTATTCAGAAATACTCAAGAATCACATCCCTTTATGTATCCTTCCAGAACAAATGTTATGTTCCTATTCTTTGAGTGCTTTCAGTCCTAGAACAGATCTCAAAAACCCATATTTCTTGAACTATTTTCTCAAAATTTGTAAATCTAAAATTTCCCAAAAGAGACTTTCTATCCAGAAGCTGCTGAGAAGGAAGCTCATGCACCTCCCAGAACTCTGAGGGCTTCCATCATCCCCTTTTAGCACAATATGTCATCAAGTTCAATACAGTCCAAAACCACACATCAGTCATGAGGTTTAAAACACCCATCCCTTTAGTTAAATTTGAAGAGTAGCCCATCAATCTAATCATGTATAAATATCATCTCTTTTTCATCCCTAATTATTTATTGAATGAATGAATGAATTTTTCCACCAGAACTATGGACCTATCCACATAAATTAACAATCTATTTCAGATTGCTTTAAAGATCTTTTCTAGGCCTGTTATAAAAGGTTCCTATGTATCATTTATTATTTTGGCTGTCAAAACTCATTAACAAATATTTATACCTGGGACAGATTCAACTCTAAAATAAGTTACTGCTGGAGACGGTCATAGCACAAATAGTAAACTCTCTGAAGCTCTCAGGCTTATGGGCCCTAGATAAGAAATTTGAAAGGACTGAGTTTTTCAGTTTGTGAAACCAAAATGAGAATCAATCTTTACAGAGCAAGGAGTGCCAAATGGTGATTATTTAAATGTTTGTTAAGCACATATTCCTGATGGATTTATTTCAAATTGAGTTTAATATTCAGGCAATAAGATTAAAACACATGTATACCTACACATAGAAACATGTTTATCTGTTTTCAAAGTATAGATGAGCGAACAATCCTGGGGTGTTATTACTTTGGCATTTTTAGTGTCACTAATGAGCAGCTCACCAACTGCTGCAGTTTCACAGGCAACAGAAACAAGTATGGCTCTAGATGTCAAATCCTTCCATATAGTTATTCAGCAGTAGCATCAAGCACATGAATGGAGGTCTTAATTCAGAATTTTGTATGAAATAAAACAAGAAAAACTAAAAATTCTATTGAGATATTCTCTCCCACCCTGTCCTTCTCTACACACACACACACACACACACACACACACACACACACACACACACCATGTATGACCCTCAGGCAGTGTGCCTTCTAAGGGTTTCTAAGGGAACACTCTCATCAGGCATGACTCAGTGGCCACTTTGGAGAGGCAGGTGCTCAGCTTCCTCCATCTTTGCTCTGTGACAGTTTCAATGTCATGTACGCCATCATCGGCCTGACATACGTATGCCATCCCCCTCAATAACCCAGGGAGCTCTTGGAGTCAGAGGTTCCCTCTTAAATGACTGACAGCTAAGGAAGTACCATACTTACAATAGAGCTGTCAGCTGGATGAGAAGACAGGGCCTGTGGGGAATTCCTTTCTCTCTCAGCAAGAAACCTTCACTCATCATGGCCTGCCTTGAAGAAAGCTTTGGACAAGGTCCTTTCTTTTCCATTTCAAATCCTGCCTTGAAACAAGCTCTCTCTGCCACCCTGCAATTGTTGTAAGTCAATTTCCAAACAGGAATCACTATGCAAAATATACATAAACCAGGATGGATAAAGGAGGTGACAAGTTCCCCTGCCTCCTGTCATGTGGAATCTCCTCTTTCTTCTCCCACAAAATCCCAAGAAGTTAAGAGAGGTCTCAGAAACACAAGGTTACAAGACTGAAAATGACCTCAGAAGATTATCCAGTTCAGCCTTCTGGCTTTACCCACAACCAAAACTCCTCTTGCCCTTTTGGTATATTGGGCTGTTATTGTTTTTGTTTTAATAAAACCCAAATGCCAGTGTAATCATTTGCAGTGAGAAGTACAATTATCAAAGGAACCAGAGACTTCACTTCAAATCACCAACCCATTCTTTGTGTAAAACCTCCTTAACTCTTAATTTTATGTACATTGTGATATGTTGTAATTTGGCAGTCCATTGTTCCTGATTAGAAAAATATCTATCCCATTAGGTAACATTCTAGACTTGGAAAGTCTTGTGAATTATTTATTCCCTTCTTCCAGCCCCCTGCTCAGGTGATGTATCTAAGTTCTTCATTTCCAGATAAAATTATTAAATGGTATGTGGGCTAGCCCAGGCTCCTGCATAGATCCTAAGTGAGGCCAGGATAAACTTCTGCCTTGCCTGAGACAACTTGAGTCTCTTCATTCCAAAAGGAACAGAAATCTGCTACTAGTAGAGAAGGATGATGTACAGAAGCAAAGGGCACAAACCATCATAGCAGAAGAACCTTTCTATCACAAGCAGATTCTGCCATGTTGATGGGCTTACCGATCCTACCCAGTGCATTGTAGGACAATTCCATAGAAATAGCCAGCTTTGTCGGATGAAGTTGATTGGCTGCCATGCTGATGAGAGTAAATGGGCAAGAGGACTTACTGAAAAAAAACAGTGGGAAGTCTTCCTTCACTGTCTGCCTGGAATTGGTATAGAGAAGGAAGAGATACAGACAAGCCTGAATGCTAAGTGAAAGAAACCAAACATAAAGGTCACCTACTGTATGATTCCATTTATATGAAAATTCAAATATAGGCAAACCCATAGATACAGAGAGATTAGTAGTTGCCAGGTGTTGGGGGCAAAGGGGAAGAAGGAGTACCTGCTCAGTGCGTAAGGCATTTCCTTTAGAGATGATAAAAATGTTCTGAAACTATTGGGTTGTTGGAAAAGTTATGCCATATTTTTTCTATGTTTTTTATTGCAAAAATGCATCATGACTTTTTCGACAACACAATAGATAGCAGTGACAGTTGTACAACATTATAAAAGTATTAAATGTAATGGTAAATTTTATGTTATGTGTACGCTGTCTGACAATTAAGTTCACAAACCTGTTGCAACAATCTTCCTAACCTTTTTTGATATCAGAGGGATTATTCATTATTAATTTCTACCAACTGGACAAACAGTTAACCAAGTGTATTATTTGGAAATGCTGAAAGGCTGCATGCAAAAGTTAGACAAAAATGACCTGAAGTTTTCACCAACAATTCGTGGCTCTTGCATCACAACAATGCACCAGCTCACACGGCACTGTCTGTGAGGGAGTTTTAACCAGTAAACAAATAACTGTATTGGAACACCCTTCCTATTCACCTGATCTGGTCCCCAATGACTTCTTTCTTTACCCAACGATAAAGGAAATGTTGAAAGGAAGAGATGACTTTCAGGACATGAAGAGTAATATGATGATGGCTCTGATGGCCATTCCAGAAAAAAGAGTTCCCAAATTGCTTTGAAGGGTGGACTAGACACTGGCATGGATGCATAGCTTCCCAAGGGGAGTACTTCGAAGGTGACCATAGTGATATTCAGCAATGAGGTATACAGCACTTTTTCTAGGATGAGTTCATGAACTTAATTGTCAGACCTCATATTTTACCACATTTTTTTAAAAAAGGATATCCCTGCAGCTTTTAAGATAAGGAAAATTCCTTCCAGTGCCTGCCGTCCTTCCATGTAGCCCGTGTGGTATGTGGGAGCAAATAAGAGCCCAGAAGGGAGGAGAGGAGAAAGAGGAAGCCCCAAGAATGAGATGGGATGGTGAGTTAGCTGCTCCCTCTTCCAGGATTATGGCTGACAGAAGGGCCTTCATCAGGCACTTTGCACTTGTGTAACAAGCATTTTCTCACATATGTTCAAAGAGCAAGACAGACCTGGACTAAAATCTAGGTTGTCCCTTCTAGCAATGTGACTCTTGACAAGTCATGTCACCAAACATCTTGGAGTATCTACTGCATGTGTAACTGTGTCAAGGGCCCTTTCTGTCTCTTCCTCCATCCTTGCATGCCTCTGAGGCAGCTGCTGGTAGCTCCTCTAATTTCCAGATGAAGAGCCTGACATGTAAAAGGTTTAATTACGTTTCCCAAAATCACATAGGTAGTGAGAACACAGTTAAGATTCTTAAGCTTTACTTTCTCCATTTCTAAAATGGGGAAAATAAAACTGCTTTGCAAGATTTTCACAAGGATTAGAGCTGAATCATGGTACGTCACTACCACCTGGAATGGCTCTGAGAAAATTAAATGTTCACTAAATGGTAGCTGGAATGAGCGCTTGCCTCTGAGGCAGTACCACAAAGGAAATATTTTACTGATGAGGGAAGTCACATGGCTAGTTGGCAACAGGGCCATGATTAGAATCTAAGCTGACCAACTTCCACTCTAACGCTCATCTGACCATGGTGTATTTAAAAGGACACACCCATGACAATATATCAACAATAGGTCAATCCATAGCTAATCAGAACATTTGAAATGGGTGCAATTTACATGTGGGGGCATAAATAGGTACCTATTTGGAAAGCCAGACTCCAAACAAGATGAGGTTAGTGGCAAAGCAATGGGCTCGCATCTGACCAGTTAGAAATGGTTCCTGAAAATGTTACCCATTCATAGAGAAGAGCTCTGCAGAAGTACAAGTCTGAAGGCACCTCTTATGGTCCAGGTGCCCCCACAGCATGACAGAGCCTATTAATAATAGTAACAATGACAATGAGCTACATCAATTGTGCACTTACTACAACCAGGAATTAGACAAAGAGTGTCACATGTTTTCTCAGATACCTTACTCAGATATGGAGTAGGTATCATGGTCCACCATCTTACTGATGAGAAAACTGAAGCCCAGGATCATCCCAGCTAAGAAGTAGCTGCACTGGGATTCAAACCCAGGCCTGCATGACTGCAAAACCCTAGGTCTTAGCTGTTACTTCCCATGAGAAAGACTACCAGGCCCTTATTAGCAGTCATGGCTATATTAGGCATGGACAGAAATGGGCTCAATAAATGTCAATACCTATCCAAGTACTAATATTTGCCAAGGAAGAAAAAATTAAGTAGCTTAGGGCTAGCGTTAGGCAACATATAAAGCAGAAACTTCTTCTGGAATAGTAGGTTCTCACATTCCAGCACATCACCAAAAGCATGAGGTCCACATGTGCCATTTGGAATTGGGGCCTTCTCTCTTATAGACAAACACCCTGACACCCACTTAAGTCCCAGACTTCAACTTTCCAGACTTCCTAAAGCTAATTTTCTAGATGGTCCTGATTCCAGCAAGCTAGAGAGAGAACTTCTTCCATTCATTGGCCATGCTGGCTCTTGGTACAACTAAAGCACTAAAGGTATAATTGGCCACGAATAGAATTTGGCTCTTAAAAACTACATAGGTCGGGCCGGCCGAGTGGCACGGTGGTTAAGCGCTGGCTTGGGAAGCCAGCGGCCCCAGTTTGGTCCCACATATGAGGGCCAGTGACACTGCCCTACAAAAAAACAAACAAACAAAAAAACTACATAGGTCAATCTTAGTAACAAATACATTTAAAAAAAAAACCCAGACTATTTACTGGTCTCATCATATCCAGCAATGTATACAATGGAGAGAATTTTCAGAATTTTTCACCATATTCGCTCTTTAGTCAACACAGCACCAACAGCTTGTCTGTAAACACTGCTATGAGAAACACATTTGTGACCACATGTCATCTTAATAGGCTGGAATTAATTACTGGATTTACTTATCTGAAAGCTATATAACTCTACAGATATTTAGATACTGACAGATAACTGATGGGTGTACTAACACATCTCATGGATTCTAAGACATATATTTTTTGAACATTTTAACATCTCGGAAACCTAGATGTGTTATACTATAACCATCGGCAAGCCTACAGTCCTGATAGAGTTGTCATATTCTGCTCACGTAAGACCATTAAAAGTACCAGCATCAAAACTTGCAGAATGGACGTTACTGACATGGAAGAAAATCACAGAGGTAACAGTGGAGAACTTTTTAAAGAAATGCTGTATCACCAATGCTTTTGAAGGCCCAAAAGAAACTATTAGAAAGCATTGAGTCATAGATTAGTTGGCAGCATTTTTTTCCTTCGTGGTAAATAAAACAATGGTACATCCTGTAATCAGTGACACCTTAGATTCAATGGAATACAGCTTAAGCAGCAAATATACCACAGTGGGTTGGGTTTACAGGAATAAATAACTGAAACCCTAAGAGAAAATAAATATAATCTCTCACTCTAGAAATATCAAAGTTTAAAATGCCACAGTAATATTTATGTATAATATACCCTCTATTTGAAACAAGGTAACACTTGAAAAAGACATTATGAAGTGAAATATGGTGCTGTGCTTCTCAAATTTTGTTTAAAACATATTATCTCATATATTTTTAAAACAGAGGAAATGGGGAAATTCTTAAAATCCTCAGAAAAGGAGAACAATTTATATTACAAAGTGTTAAGATGTAAATTTAAGCTAAATAGAAACTTGCTAAGCCTCAGTTTCTTCATTTGAAAAATGGGTGTTTAAGCAGCTACTTCATACTGTTATAAGAATTAAACGGCTGATAACGCATAAAATGTTTAGTAAAGAGATCCACATGGTAGGAGTAAACAATTCATAACAGTAATATTCTGATCATTATCTTTATAAGTCTTTTACATCTAGGCCAGGGTTCAACAAATATTTTTATTGAGTAAAAGAGTGAAAAACAAAATACAAAAATGAATTATTTGAAAATATGAGTTTTAAACATATATCGAGTTTCATCACAGACTCAAAACCAGATGATTTTCAAAGTTTTTTTTTGCAGGAACAGAGATGAAAAAGTAACCCCATTTTCTTTGACACTGTGATACTAAAAAGGATTAATGGTCCAGTGCAATCAGGGAAAAGATGCAGCCTGAAGAAATGTCTTAGTATTGGGGCAGGAAGGGGGCTGAGAGGGTAGGAATAAGAAGGAAGAAAACTGCAGTTAGTTATAATCCACATTTCGATTTCCATTTTTGAAGAAGAAGAATCTGTCCCCCTACACACACGCACACACGTGTACTCTCTCTCTCACACACACACACCCACCTCTATTTTTTTTAAAGATCTTGAAAATGTTTAGTCAAATGGGTCTTAAATGTCAGTCCTCTGGTGGGGAAGGAAAAGGGCACCACACACAGATCCTTTGCCCTGTTTGTTTCGAGCAAGATATATAAGAAAACAAGCTCAAAATAAAATAAAGGATAACATAATTATAATTCACCCTTCTAAAAAAAAAAAATCTGTGCCTGACATTACAATTTCAAGAGGTGGTTGTAGATTTTAGAATATTATAACCAAGTTTTTTAAAATCCTAAAAATAAAGTAGGCTTGATAACATGCTATTTCATAGATGTCATACATTTCTATGGCAGGAGCACTTTTTGCATATACAAGTATTCGACATTTACATTTCAAACATGCCTTTTGGAAATATCTAGGAGACACTAAATCATAGGCAGAAATCCACAGCTTCTTAGGGAGGCAGCAAGGTCAGGTGAAGGGTTCTGGGCAGAAAGTTGGAGAAACCGGTGTCTCCTTCTAGCCATGCCCTGAACTACTTGGGTGGCCCTAAAAAGGTGTCTTGACCTCTCTGAATCTTGGTTTCTCAGTTTGGACTTAAGGATCTCTAAGTTCTTTCCAATTTTAATATTCTTTGACTACCATTTGGATTTTGTCCAAGGTGACTTTCATGTCAATAACAAGTGTGGGGAATTTACGATTCCTATCATTTCATTGTCTTAACTGCTACTCCCTCTTACCTCTTTTTTACACTTCAAAATATACAGTCAGCCTTTTATCATTGTGTGTGCCCAAACATCCACACTTCAAGGAATGAATAACAAAGAATCATGCTGCGAGAATTATATATAACATTCTGTGTGACATGTTGGACATGGCCATATTTTTACTGCTAATTATGAAACAGCAAACATAGCCTGTGTCCCTCCCTGAGTCGGCTGGGCCCACATTACACTTCCCTGTAAAGTCACTATGGTTTCCATGCAAATCCCTTCTCCACCCTCTTCTGCCCGGAGGACAGTGACCCCCACAAGCTCCTCAACAGCACAACCCCAAAGAAAAGGTGCAATTTAATTCTTAGCCTGAAACAGACCATTTGGAAGGACACCAGTCACTAGGGTATTGTTAGTGCCTTGAAATGGCCAAGAGGGATTGCTGACTCTGCGAATATCGCTCCAAAGGCAGGAATTCTATTTGAATTACTAACATAACAGATGTTTGCTAGGATCCACCATGCAGTCTGCATACACAGTTATGCTAATTTGGCAAAGCTTCTCTTCCAGTTAGCTCTGAGCCATTAGAGCCCACAGCTAGTAGGTCCTTCTAACTAATAATTGCCTATTATTGATATTAATTACCATTTTTTGCACCTTTCCTCAGTTTTGACCTAGTATCTGTTGGTAGTCTAATCACTGTGGCCTATTAAAAGTCAAAATACAGGGGCTTATAATAGTCACGAGCCATTTATCAAAAAGCAAACAAGGCCAATTAAACAGGCAGCCAGACAGTTGTCTTGATTTGCCGCTGACTGTTGCTTGATCACCATTATAAATTGCTAATAGGGCAGAAAGCGCTAAGCGGGGAGCATCTGTGGGGGGCTGGTTATTGCTCACTCCCCGCCTGGTGACAGGTGAGAGAGAGGCTAGTGATGGTCTTATTGATGTGAACTGCCCATCAGTTGGTAGTTATTGTTAAAGTTCATGACGCTACAGCTGATCCCATCCTGCTGAGAGTCAATCAAATTAATTAGAGCTAGAAATTCTTCTTTATTATTTTAGAGCATGGGTACAGAAAGAAGTCCTGTAATTTGGATCCAAAGGCAATAAAGAAAAAAAAATCTTCATGTAGTACAGTGTGGAAAAAAAAAATCAGATATTGCTTCTTCCATTATTTATAATAAGGGCTGCGGCTAAAGGTTTTTATAGGCACAGATCAAGAGATCATAATAGAAGCATATTGACAGATTTTTTTTCTGCAATACTCCAAGGAACTGGCTATAGCAGGAAAATATATCAAAACCTTATCATCAGAGCTGAGATCTTCTGTGAAAAATCAATAAAGAGTTATACATGGTTTGAGTTTAAACAGTTCTCTGTAGTCATTTAAACATAGTGCATCTGTACAGCTTTTTACCTCTGGAGACGGAGGTAACCTAGCAACCAGAGGGCTTAAACCGATTAACTACAAATGAAGTACTGTACGCCTATCAAAGCAATTGTTCATCGTTGCCTTTGTTGCAGAGCCTAAGCTAATTGAACATGATACAGTATGAAGATAATTAACACCCATGAGTTCATTAATTGCCTGTTAGCATTACAACACAGCCTCTTGCTTTCTCTTTAACTGTCTCCTTTGTAGCCTCTTACTTCCCTTAAAATGGTGCAGGACCTGTTTAACTGGCAATGATATCTTGGAGTTTATTAACCCTTTTCAAATTGAAAAATAAAAAAAATAAAAAGGCCTGTCTTAATGAAGCATATTGCATGGGCTTGTTAAAGGCAGGCTCTTACTTTGTGTCTCTGTTTTCCCAAGACTAGGAATTGGTTTTACAGATACTGTACAAACTATGTTTATTTTTCGTGCTAATTTATTTCAAGCAATTTAGCCATTCTAAATGCTCTCGAAAAAAAACAGCTTTAGTGTTTCCCTTTATTACTCAGCTGCTCTGCTTTGGAGAGTGAGCGATAAATGTCTTTGAGGGTTGGAATATTAATTGAAGGCAGCATCTGGTCAGCAGCTGACGGGCTCCGGTTGTCCTACTCCCACCGAGCGGGTGAGAAGGAAGCTTTGCTGGTTCAATTTGCCAGGCTCTCGGTTTCCTCTGAGCCTTGGACTAAATGAACCCCCATTTTATCTCTGCTGGATGACTGCATGGATGCCAGAAAATCAATTGGGCAGGAAAATCTGTTAATCTAAAGTGAATGCAATCTAAGGAATCATTTAAAATAAAAATTTCAATCATTACCTTTTCGTTAAAAGTACTTTTTTCCCTCAAGTCTGTGTGCACATGTCATGACCATACTTCAAAAGGACCCATCACAAGAGTAATTCAAAGTCAACAGGATTGTCTAGCAAAGAACAATTTGCTTTTTGGAAAAAAATAAATAAATAAGGTGGCTGACGACAAGCTTCAGATCAAATGGAAAACCCCAACTCTGTGAGACCAGAAATAATTAACAGGCTCAGGCCCAGGATACACATCTGACACTCAAGATGGACTTTTCTCCCATTGAGAAGGAACACCTTGGCTGTGTCACAATTGTTTAACATGAATTTTCCTAGATGATCTGTGTTTTTCATTACTGTGTCGTGGTTAATATTTGCTGGTACACCAGTCCCAGAAGGACCACTTCTAGTGCCCAATTACAAGTTCTATCATCAATCATAAGTATTATTTATTCAACAAAATGAATTGCTAATTAATAACTGATGAGCATTATGGCCTTGAAGACGATCACACTATTAATTATGGTTGGCATGAAAGGGGTCTACCTGGCACATTTTCACCACAATTAGCCTCGGAAGCTTTAGGGGAATATTAAGATCACTAAAGAAAGGCTGGCTTTCCTCCCTCTCCTGAGTAAGGGTTGACAAACATAGCATTGTCTCTAGTTAGGATGCCACCAAACCACCATCAATGTGCCAACAATGGTTTCCTGTGTGCCATGACTTGACATGACAGAGAAGAGCTGCACACAGAGGCCCACAGATATAGAACGTGGCCCCACATGCCCCACCATGCTCCTACTGAAATGCTGCAGGGGGTGATGTGGCCGCAGCATGGCAACTGGAATGTGGCTGCTGGCTTATTTTTAGACTTGGTTGTCGCCCAGCTCATGTTCTGAGGTCTGGGTGCAGACTCACCGTGGCTAAATCACGTTAGCAGGCAGCTGGCGGCCCAGGGCTGCTCACATTTACTGGCACATCATCATTCACCTTGAGGACCTTCTGATCAGAGACTTAAAGAGGAGCAGCTAAGAAATGCCCTCTTGCCCACCACTGGAGAAGGGAAAAACAGTAGCTTTGAAAAATAAACACACAAAAAGCATAATAATGCTATGAAATTCTTTGAAAGCAGAACAAATCTACCACCTCTATGCTCTGTGCATCTATCTATCTAATCTCCACACCGAAAGTGGTGTAGGTGGTGAATAAATATGGGTGAATGATCAAGCATTGCAAAGACGTTTTTTAAAAAGTTATATGACTAACAGAAAGGAAAAAGATTTCTTTTTCTTCTGATGGAACGGGCAGGCTCCAGAAGGTAGAGAGCTCGTTAAATAGTTATCTGGACAGTTTTGTAGTTTAGACAATCGTTGCTGGTTTAGTGCTAGATGATTTTGGAGAATAAGCTATCTGCATTGATCAAATTAATTGCAGAACTGGAAAAGTACTCTCTTTGTGCTGGGTAAGCAAAACAGCTACTCTCATTATTTCAGTTAAAAATGTTTGAGGGTTCAAATTCTGCAAATGTCTTCCCTTACCATTCTGCCAAACTGCATAGAATGCAGCCCCTTTTTTGTAGATAGGTGCATGTGTCCTGGGAGGGGAAAGAAGGGGAAGAACAGGTGCACCCCACCTCCAGATGGCACCATTATTGGTGCATGTTATTTTTAGCTTTACAAAGTTAAGAGTTAGAAAGGTTGGTAAACTGAAGGAAATGTTCACAAAACCGCCTGATTAAGCAAAACATTCCTCTGAGTTGCCACCACATTTCCCTTTCTATAGAAATACAGACATGTAAGGGCATGCGGTTCATGAGGGCTTGCCAGCATTTAGGCCAATAAAGTGGTAAGTTACTAGCATTTCAGGGTGGTACGTGTAATCATGTCTACAATGGCCAGGACAAAACAGTACATAGACACTACTTGGTTGACAATAATTAGTAGAAAAGACAGTGAATTTTTTTTTTTTTTTTTTTTTTTAGTTTTTAAATTGGGAAATTGGGGGAGGGGAACAGCGTTGGGGAATCGGGGAAGGGGAACAGACAAGTTGCTGTCCTTTTTGTTCTTCAATCTAGTTGTGGAGGACGTCGCTTCACTGGCCCATGTTGGTATCACCATTGTGTTCTTCCTGGATGAGGCAGATCAGTTGCCAGCCTCTGGATGGTCGCTCACCGCGGCTATTGGCAGCTCACACCGACTGCCAGCCACTCACACTGGCTGCTGGCCACTCACTGTAGCCTATGGCAGCCCACTGCAGCTGGGGCTGCAGCCATGCCATCCTGGGGACTCACAGCAGCCCAGCTCCAGGTGGAGCTGTTGTTCACCATGTTAGCTGCAGAGGGCAGTGTCACTGGCCCTCATATGTGGGATCCAAACCAAGGCTGCTGGCGTCCCAAGCCAGCTCTTACCCAATGCCCCACTTGGCTGGCCCAAGACAGTGAAATTTTTAAGTAAGGAAGGAAGGGAGAGAGAGAAGGAGGTAGAAGGAGTTCTGTGGGGGTGTCAGAGGAAGGGTGGACAGAGGGCAGGCAAGAGACCTTGGACTCTGGCTCCACCACTGTCTACATTCAGGAAGTTGAACAAATCATTTTATCTAGTTGAGCTTCAATTTCCACTTTTGTAAGATGGGAGTATGAATATTAATTCTGTTTATCTTACAGATTCATATGGAGGTCCAATGAATAATGTTTGTGGCTTTAGTTTTGAAAGCACTTTGAAAACTACAGAGAGTTATCTAGAAATGTAAAATTCCTAATAATTATATCAGGGATGCCAAAAAAAAAATGTATGCACATTACTTGTATTCATCTTCATCTTTTGTTATTGGTATATGTTGAATATTGCAATTTTAATATAGTTTTTTCCTTTCTGAAAATGTGTATGCAGTTTTTTGGCACTCTCTATATGTGTTTGCTCCTAGACCATATCAACCCAATTACCTCAAACAAACTGGCCAGACAGGCTCCAAAGGCCATAGGAGCAGACCCTAAATTTGAGAATGAAAGAATAAGTAGACACTTAGTGGCCATTGAAGCTTGCATGAGGAGGAATTTTGTTTTCTTATATTAAAAATCAGGCAAGAATACCTGAGCCACAAATAGCCATCTCTAGTGATCACACCTGAGGCTATTCATACAGCGAACTCCAATTTTAACGTGTGTAATAATCACAGAGGAAAAATGAACAATGCTGATACTCTGGGTAGGTCTGGTGTGGGGCCAAGAAACCTGCATTATTATAAACCAGAATCTCAGGTCCTTCTGAGGCAGGTAGTCCACAACTGCCAAATGACCACGCTCTAAATCCTATGAGCAGAAAATACCCCCAGAACACATTTTTGTCAGTTCCCCAGGATGGTTGTGAACATATCTGAGCTAGGCGATGCCTTCCCAAGAGTCAAGAAAAACAAGGAGGAGCCTTTGTCTTAGTTTTAAGCAAGACCAGGCTTAATTCAAGAAGCTGTTTGCGGGCCGGCCGAGTGGCGCGGTGGTTAAGCGCTGGCTTGGGAAGCCAGCGGCCCCGGTTTGGTCCCACATATGAGGGCCAGTGACACTGCCCTCAAAAAAAAATAAAAATAAATAAAAAATAAAAATAAAAAAAAGAAGCTGTTTGCTCCTAGACTGCACTGGATACAGCACTGTGAAAACATTCCTCATGGCCAAGGAAATAGAGACAGTGCTCCCAAAACCTCTTGGGAAAAGGAACCCAAATCAACTTTACAAATACATAGATATTCACATTTCTTTTCCCCTCGAGGGAAAATTGTCCTGTACCCTTATTCCCCCACACACTTAAGACTAACCTTTTTCATCTCCCTTTAAAAGACTAATTCTCATTTCTCTCAAAAATAGACAATGGGTGTGGGCTGCATGTTGACACCAGAAATATTCCTTTTTGAAATACAAACATTGAGGTCTCAACCTTAAGGTTAACGACACTCTGCTCCACCCAGCTCTCTCTGTAGAAATGCTCTCTGCTGGGTGAAGGCCTCCAAAATCAAACACACATTAACATCAAGTCTATCCCTTCAGAATCAACAACTGTAAACTTCTTAAAGTAGAAATGCCTTAAAAACTAGCCCTTGAATCCAAACAATACTCCTTTGAAGGAGAAAGAAGGACAACTGCATATGTGACCTGGATTCAACATGGAGGCTCTGTCATCTCCGTATGCACTTCTCTCCCATGGCCTTACAACAAGGGAAGCGGGGGGGTGTCATCCTAAGAATAGGATGGGGTCCCAGCAGTCCAGAACAAGGCACTTGTGAGCCACTTTTCTCCTCATGCTCTCACCTGTCTTGTTTTTTGCTGAATATAAAGCCCTAGACTGTTTGTGAGGGGAAATACTCCATCTCATTAAATTAAACATTTCATTCAATATTTTATACATCAATACTACCCCAAACTGTGTTGCACAGTATATTAGCTATTAACAATGACTGTTCCAAGGACACGGAAGTATGGAGACTATTGGAGGACTTCTCAGGGCTTTCATGATGCTGGTGAGCTTTGCAACTCTACAGGGGAGCTGTAAGCAGCTCTTCCCAAGTCTATTTGATCACAGAACCTTTGGAGGGAGCTGGAATGGGGAAGATATCTATTGTAATTCAGTGAAACACAACTGGGGAAATTCTACCTTGTAGGAAATATGCATGAACTGTCTGTCACATGTAATCCTTTCAGCAATCCCACTGAAACAGAAAATATCGTCATTACCATTTTATAGAAGTGAAAACTGAGGTGCAAGAGCCTTCCAACTCCATCAGTCTGAAAATAAAAGCTTAATGAATCCCAAGTAAGTTAAATAAAAATAAGTCCTCCCTTAGACACACTGTGGTAGAAATAGTGAAGCTGCAGGTCATCGAAGACAAAAAGATCTGAAAAGCAGACAAAGAGGAAAGACTGATTACCTTCAAATGGGTGACATGACAGTTCATTTGACAGCTAAATTTGCAACAGCAACCATGGAAATCAGAAAATAGTAGAACAGTAGAATAATATTCAATGAACTGCAAGAAAATAATTATCATCGTGGAATTTCATACCTATTAAGATTATCATTCAGAACAAAGCAAAATGAAGACTTTCACTCAAAAGTCTCTGTCTAAGGAATTTTAAGGGATATAATTCAGGCAGAAGGAAGCTGATCCCAGATACAGAAAGAAATTACTAGCAAATAAAGTGAAATAAGCCAAACAGAGAAAAACAAATACCATATGATCTCACTTAAACATGGAATCTAAAGAACAACAACAAAAAAGTGAACAAACAAAACAGAAATAGACTCATG
Organism: Aselliscus stoliczkanus; assembly: GCA_033961575.1. NCBI lineage: Eukaryota > Metazoa > Chordata > Mammalia > Chiroptera > Hipposideridae > Aselliscus > Aselliscus stoliczkanus. The sequence goes on from CM066731.1 coordinate 126,101,768, forward strand.
GATACAGATAACAAACTGATGTTTGCTGGATGGGAGGGGAAAAGGGGGATGGGTGAGAAAGGTGAAGGGATTAAGAAGTACAAATTGGTAGTTATGAAATAGCCAAGATGATGTAAAGTACAGCATAGGAGGTTTAGTAAATAATATTGTAATAACTATGTATAGTGCCAGGTGGGTACTAAATCAATCAGCAGGGTCACTTTGCAAATTATATAAATGTTTAACCACTATGCTGTACACCTGAAACTAATACAAAATAATGTTGAGTGTCAACTGTAACTGAATTGTTTTTTTAATTTTTAAAAAATTATTAACAAATGAAATGCAAAATGTGTTAAGTCTAAATGAACATTGGCAATGGCCATTTAAGCTAAGTGGGGATTCCCTGGGAAATGACTATGAGTCTGAGATTTTTGTGCAGGAGGTTTTGGGGAGAGTTCTCCAGCAGACAATACCTGTTGGGAAGTAAAGTAAACGGAAATGATAGAGAAAGAAGTTGAATTGTGATGTAGCACAACAAAATATTATCTGTTTCCACAGAGAGCTCTGGGGCTGTGATGGCCCTCAGAGCTGTCCCACCTCTAGAGAAGGGGACCTTTATCCCCCACATACACACATATGCACACTGACCAAGCTCAGATATGAACTGCCACCAGACTGAGGGCATGGCTTTGAGCAAGGTCATTCTCTTCTGCCAAGGATATTTCAGTTTAGAGTCATCAGCTACCACCACTCCCAGCCTCTAGCAGAAGGGGTATCTCAGTCCTGAAGGCAGAACTGAGGCAGTGCACACAGCATCCACTGCAAAGCTCAGAACAAAAATGTTGAAATAAAATATATGATAAAATAGCATGTAAGCCAAGGAGGGTAATGGGAGTTAAAATATTCTAAGGTTCTTGTATTGTTTGAGTCAAGAGTAAAGATGTTGATTAACTTTAGACTTTATTAAGACTGAATATTTTTTAACGAACAGCTGCTTACTAATTACAAGACATGCTGAAACATAAGGATATGAAAGATTAAAAAGATGGAAAAGGTATATAAGGCAAATACTAGACCAACCAACAACGAAAAGCTAGCTAGCTCTAATTGATTCATATCAGCCAAAATAGACTTTAAGACAAATAAGATTACTAGAGATGAAGGGTGCACTACAAAATGATAAGTTTAGTTCACCACAAAGATATAACAATGCTAAACTTGAACATACACATAGTGTCAAAATACATTAGGCCAAAATGGTCAGAACCACAAAGTATAATCAAATATATAATCAACAAATGAAGCACAAAAATAATTAATAATGATATGAAAGATGTGAAACTAAAGCTCATGAAGTCGTGTCTTGTGACAGAGGTGGGATTTAAGACCAGAGTGTCTTACTCTACTCCAGGGCACCTTCCACTGTCTCCTCCAGATATGATTGTGGAAATTGAAAGAATCAAAGGACAGGAAGAGATATAATTTTCATATCAGACTCTGATTGTAGAATATCTTTTTGGTGGGAAGGATATTTTCCTATTTCTTTCACTGAGATCTAATATTAAGAATGTTGAAAGTTATGCAATGTCAATGAAAGCAAAATGGTAATGGCTTTTTAGACACCAATCAAGCGACTCTAGTACATCAATTGTTCCTGATTCAGTTTTCTTCTTCATTGTTAGGTATAGATGATAGAAAAAAAGCATATTTCTTTGCTACTCAGGTCAGGGGACAATGTTGATCTTCACAAAGAGAACCTCTGCTTAGTCTAAGTTGTCCGGGAAGAGTGACTTATAATACAAAATCTTATCTGAAATTAAGAGTAATGCCCCGCTCCCCAACCCCCCAGCATCTTTTCTGAGTTTCAAGCTACATTTTATCTAATGGAGAGGAAATGAAGTTAGATAAGTTATAATCAATGTCACCAGGAAATTACACAAGTGTTTGCCCAGAATATAAGGATTTTGTCTCTTTTCCCTCAGTAGAAGTCATGGACAATGGCACTTAGAGAAAAATGTTACAGTGTGGTGACATTTTTCCATTTTAACCAGCTCCATCTTCTAGTAAATATAAACTGAGCCAAGCCTGGCAAATGAAATGCTTACCAGAGGATGATCCTTCCCAGCCAAAGCTTCTACGAGGACAGATAGCTGAGCCCCTGGAAACATGCTTCCTGGGAGATCAGGCTGGAAGTACCAGGCAGTCAGCCCTAAGAACACAATCAGTGTCGGCCCTGCAGCTCAGAAGGCTGCCCAGCCTTGGTCGAGAGTCTGGTGTGCAGGAATTACCTCTAACTCCCTGGGGTTCTTACCTATTTGGGGTCATTGATTTCCTGGAAAAGGGCCCAATATTATCTTCTCCCACACCTCAGGAGAAAAAAAAAAAAAGGCTATACTAACACACTAACTTTTGTTCACCGATCCAGGAAGTCTGGCCCCAGTTAAAAACCATTGCTCTAACCTTAGCTTCTCATACAACTTCTCCTTAGCATGTGGTGCACTTTGCAGAGAGGAAGCAAGTGTGTGAGAGCGTGGGTTCTGGGCCCAGGTTCTCAGTTTGAACCCTGGCCTCACTACTGACCTTAGGCAAGCACCATAACCTGACTGTACCTCAGTTTCCTTGTCTGTAAAACAGGGATAATAATAGTACCTGTTTCATAAGGATGTTATTAGGATTGAGCTCATTCACATAAAGGGTTTGGATGAGTGTCTGGCACATATCAATATGTGTGATTGTCATTGTTCATTTCATTGCTAGTCCCTTGTGAAAGTTTCTTAGTCTCTTTTCTTTACCACACCAGCCCCTTGGTATAGGCTGGACTCTCCATCCAGGACATCATTTAAGAGACATCTTGCTCTGAACAACCTCTTGCCTTCATTTTCTTACTCAGCCCTTTTTGCTTATGCAACGACTTATTTGGGGCACCCCCAAAGCTAGTATAACCCCTCACTATTACCAAATTTAGGAAAACTCTCAAGGTCTTCTTCAACTAAGTCCATGTTATCCTGGGTTGAGGGGTTCCTGTTTGAAATTGGTGTTTTCAGCATATCCCCCCAAACTCAATGTCTGTGGGAGTTATACTGTGTCACCCTGGGTCCCTGGCTCACCACTTCTTAATCTGCTCCATCCTCTGTCCCCCATCCTGGGTTTGGTTGTCTGACCTTAGAGTTCACTGGCCTGAATTTCCCTCTTTCTTAAACGAAAGCCCACTTGTGTCAGTGGACAGACTCCAACAGGCATTCCTGGGCAAGGTCTGTAGACCCCAGAACCATAGAACATAAGGTAAATGTCATGTTAGCCCCTTGACCACTGGCACAGGCCCACTCTGTCTGAGTCAGAGAGTAACTAAATTTTACTCTACCTCCTGCTGATCCCTCTCAGGTCTTCATCCAAATCTATCCTGGGTTTTTCTCAAGTCACCCCTCCCAGGGAACAAATTCACAAAAACTAACAAGTTGCCTCTCTTGATGATTTGAATTTCAGTGAAAATTTTGAGGAGACAAGAATCCCCGGTGGAGGCTTTTTAGACATTGAGCTCTCTTCAGGTGTGATGGGGCATGAGGAGATATCTCTCACAGCCTCCAGAGCTCACCCACCCAACAAGTTCGCCAGACTGGCCCTGGCCACAGACCCAACACATTTCTAGGCACACAGTTAGTTCTAAATAAACATTTGTTGAGTTAATTAGCCAATATTAAAAATAATGTGAAAATATCCAAATAAATGGTTCGGTTATGCCCCAGGCACAGTTGAGCCATAACTTAGACAAAAGCCTTTGTATGATAAGGTGGAAGAGAACTAACTGGTGTGGGAGGTCCCATCCTATACCAGATGATTCACTTGTTTTACTTCATATCATCTTTCCCACAATTCTGTAAAGATTATACTATTATTTCCTGAGTTTACAGCAGACAAAGAGTCTCTAGGAGCTTACATAACTTAGAAAGGCATAATGGACTAAAAGTTGTCGATACCATTTCAGCTTCAAACATTTTTTCCTAATAAATTCTTAATTATCAAATAGATGACAGTAAAACTTTTCCCAAAAGAGGGGCTGGGGGCCCATAGCCACTTTGACTGTGCACTACCCAGCCCTCACCCGAAAAGAAAACCACTAGAAACCCCTGGATTCAGAGCCAGACTCCATCGCCCATGAGCCAGGAGGACTCCGTATGTCTCTGCTTTCTGTTTGTCCATCTGTAACAGGACAGGGTGATTGTGATGACTGCCTGATGTGAGGTGGGCCTGGATGCAGGCACACAGATGATGCTTAGCAAGTGGCAGCCATATGACTTGCTCATGTTTGTACATGAGTGGTAGAGCTGGATTCAGCCCCAAACCCATGACGTCAGTGTTCACGCTTTTCCTGCCCCGCTGCAGCAATTCCTGGCCCCGACACAGAAGGTAGAGAAAGGACTCAGGACCCAAAGGCAAGCCAGAGTAGGAACAAATCTGGAATGCCAACAAGACAGAAATAACATTGGCAAAGCACAAATTTTACAAAGGGAAGAACCGTTCCTATACTTACACAGACTGGTGAACGTCCTCAGCATCGATTGCAACTGTCTACGGGGCATCAGTTCAACATGGGCAAGGCTGATAGGAAAACAAATGGGGGGCACTGGTAAGCATGTTTGATTGGTGAGCACCATTTAACCTATCTTAAAGGACTGTATTAAGAATGCATGATGTCTAAAATTTCTTTGGTTTTGGACTTTCTTTTTTAATTGGTTTGCAAATGTGATACAAATCTAAATGTTTTGTAGTAAATGTTAAAACACTTATAAGACAAACATATTAGAAGCTTTGAAGTCAGTCAGTCATTTTTCCATCAAAGTCTCATCATCAGCTCTCTTAGTTCCAAACATAAGAAAGTTACACCCTTCCACCCACTGCAGCAGCTAAACCTTTATATTCAGCCACCAAGAGAACAGCAGAGCAGCTTGGGGATGTCCTTCATCCATGTCCCACTCCACTGGAGAGAGCATCCACCACCCCTTTCTACTTCAGTCCCCACCACTGCAGTGAGATCAGTGGGACCTGAAATGCCCTGTTGGTTGCTGCTGCCAAAGCTGACAGAGCAGCTGGGTCAGGCACAGCTGACACAGGCTAGCGAGGCCAGTGCTGAGTCAGGGGTGGCACAAGGTTCCCCAATTTGGGCTGAGTGACAGGGAAGGTGATAAAGAGGCACACCTGCAGGTTATTACTCTAATGTACAAACTTGAAGAGAATAGCAGGAAGAGAAGCAAACTGAGGTAGGCCAGTTCTTAAGCAGGTAAACTGAGTTCCAGCAATGGCATTCCCACCATTACTCAAGACTTATCTCTGGGGCCAGCTGAGTGGCGCATTGGTTAAGAGCTGGTTTGGGGATGCCAGCGGCCCTGGTTCAGATTCCACATATGAGGACCAGTGACACTGCCCTCTACAGCTAACAACAGCTCCACCAGGAGCTGGGCTGTGCGGCCCCGGTCCCGGAGATGGAGTGGGCTGCAGCCCCTGCTGCACTGGGCTGCCATAGGCTACAGTGAGTGATCGGCAGCCAGCGTGAGTGGCTGGCAGCCAACGCGAGCTGCCAATAGCCGCGGTGAGCAACCATCCAGAGGCCGGGCAACTGATCTGCCTCGTCCGGGAAGAGCCCAATGATGATACCAACATGGACCAGTGAAGCAACGTCCTCCGCAACTAGACTGCAAAAAGACAGCAACTTGTCTGGTCCCCTTCCCTGATTCCCCAGTGTTGTTTCCCTCCCCCAATTCCCCAATAAAATCTTTTTTTAAAAAAAAGAAAAAGACTTATCTCTGAATCCACACTATTTCTTCAAGTGCAACTTCATGTAGCTTCATTATAGGAGCTAACCCTATCCTAATTTGTATTTTTCTTTACTAAGAACTGTCAAATGGTGGCTCTGCTCTTCACTTGAATGGGACCATTAATGAGGTTTCACTGCTGCAACATGAGACTCAGATTAATGTGTAAGAAGGTAAATGGTTTAGACTTGAGTTGTCCTGCTGTTACCTTTCACACTATGCACTAAACCTTTCAAAGTGTATTCAAATAACTTCAGGTTGGGGTCCCTTCTCCCCCTCAAAATGCCCTTTGCTCACTGTGGCAGACAGAATAGTGACACCTGCCCCCACCCCCAAGATGTCTATGATTTAATCCCTAGAACCTGTAAATATGTTAATTTACAAGGCAAAAGAGACTTGTCAGCTGTGATTAAACTAAGGATTTTGAGATGGGGAAATTATCCTGAAGTATCCAGCAGGGCCCAATGCAATCACAAAGGTCCTTATAAGTGAGAGGGAGGCAAGGGGAAAGTCAGAGTCAGAACTGGAACAATAGAAGCAAAGGTGGTGAGGCCGGTGTGTGGGCAATTGCTGGCTTTGAAAATGGAGGAGGGGGGCCATGCACCAAGAAATGCAGGGGGCTTCTAGAAACTGGAAATGGATTATTCCCTAGAGCTTCCAGAAGAAACATAGCCCTGACAACACTTTAATTTTATTCCAAGGAGACTCATTTCAAACTTCAAACCTCTAAAACTTGTGGGTTTTTAAGTCACTTAATAATCTGTACCATTTAAGGAATTTGAAATTTTTATCTATATTAATGAAAAAAGAAAAGTTACCAAAGTAATGTAACTATTTTTCTGAAGGAAGGGGGGAAAATGCCTCATTGAGGAATATAAAATTCTGAAGGGAACAGAAGCAAGATTTTACAAGACTATTTGAGATAATGTCAAGTACAAGAACAAAAGACATAAACTAAAGCTCAGCAAGGGTCAGACCCTTAAGGAATTTAGGCAAAATTTCTCTAGACATAGAGAAGGAAGTTTACAGAGTAAAAAGCAGAAGGTTGAAACAGGGGAAAGGCTGTTGTAAATATATTTGAAGTTGTTAGACCAAAATTGTTCCCTGAGTTATACTCCCTGAGTTATACATCATAGATCATGGCTTCTAATTCCTCAGAACAGAGTAACTTGAGTTGAGTCATGGGCTCCCTTAGGGTCATGTCATTTTTTATTTTCTTTTTGACTTTCTTTAAATCAGTCCTTCACTTTAGCCACTCGGCAGGGCCTTAGGATATGTAATTGAGGCAACCCAGCATTCCAAGCTTACTATACAGAGCCTTGGTCTCACAGAAGAAAAAACCAACATGGAGATGAAACTGTTTGCCATAGGATAGGTGGTGAGTTCCTGACTGAGAAGACTGGAATTCAGAGCTTTTATACTAAGGCTCTACTTACTGAATTGAATCTTGAGTTGGTGATTCTTCTTCTGTTTCAGAAATGAGGCTGTTGTGATGAAATTCCAATTTACTTTAGTGACCATTGTCATGATCATGTACCAACCATGTGCAAAACCCTTTATTACAAAGAATGCTGACTATTGTCTATGCTGTTTACTTGACACTTAGCTTTACTAAACGACTAGTTTGGTCAGTTGTGTCATGTATTCCATGGGGAAAGAAATTCCTAAAAGGAAGTGGAATTTGAGGTAGCAGCAGGATGAGTGGAAGTTGGGTAGGTGCAGGGCAAAAAAGGAGAGTAGAAGAGGCCCACTGGTATAGGGATACTGCATGTCCTCAGCAGAGATCTTAGGGAGATGTCAGCAACCTCCTAGTACAGGACAGGTCAGGGTTAGAAGCTGGCTCAGGGGATAGTCAGCACCAGACCAGACCAGATACAAGTGACCTGCTTTGAAGGGGCAGCCCAAATCAAACAAACCCATTTAGGACAAGCAACCATCACAGAAAGTCATGGACATCAAAGTAGCATGGATTGAGGTGGTTCAAGTCAAAATAAGGATGGAGCAACCAGCTAGGTTTTCCTTTCCCTTTACTCTGTGAAATAGAGAGACTGGCACTAGTTCATTTAAATGCCCATTAAAAGCAGAAATGAAATAATATGCTGTTCTATCAGATTGGCACAAAAATCTTTTAAATATTTAATGCTTGTAAGGGTGCTGTAAAACACACATTCTTATATTCACTGATGATGGCATAAACTGGGTAAACTTTCTGCAAACAATCATAATTCACTCATTTACTTAACAATTATTGGGTGAGCACCTATGTAACTAGGTCCAGGACTTTAAAAACATCTTGCCTTTTGTTCACCCTCCTTTTTCCCAGTGATTTCTTGTTGCCCTGTGGCTCCACAGAGCAACTCATCACTGATGCTCCACACAGACCCACCCTTTCCAGGCAAGAGTCCAGGGTACAGACTTATCCCTCTATCTTGCTTCCCTTTCAAAACAAACCTGTTTGGTGCCCCATTTTACTAAAAGACTATATACATTCAGCTAGCTCCACCCAATAAAGTACAGTGAGTGACATCACACATACATTTAAATTAAGTAAATTCAACTATGAATCCTAGAGAACAAAAACAAATATTTTTTTTCATATAACCTGTATGCTAAATGCAAGTCAAATATTTCATCTGGTACTCACCTATTCCAATATAGTAATCTATCCCAATACTGAGGGAAAACTGTGTTTTTTAATTACATACACACAAAATCATATGTAGTAGAATTTAGAAACAGTTTGATAGTAATTTTGATGACACTGAATACACCCCTTACTCGTTGACCTTAGAATCTGACCCTGTCCCTACGATGCTCCTCTAACTCAAGCTCAGTCAATTGATGCTGAAGAGCTAATGGTTAACAATCTACTCATGTGTTTCCTATGCAGAGATATGTGCATCATAAAGAGGACAGTTGGAGGAGCAAAGCTTTTTCCAGAAGGAATAACACTGCTGGAGGTGCTTTATTTATTGGGGAGGAGCCTTGTAGCCAGTACTCTGCTTGTACAGCAGGCCTTGACTTCTGTCTTCTTCAGATTTACTAAAAGAGCTGGGCTGGGCTAACAAAGTAGCTGACCATGTCTTGGATGCCCTTTTATACATTGCACATGCGTTTGGAATACTCTCATCAGTGTATGACTCAGTGGGCCAATTAACACTTATTGAGCATCTAATGGGAACCTAGCTGTATAAGAACATCCATGTATATTGTCTCATTTAATCCTCACGATTACTCTGTAAGGCAGGTTTTGTAGCGTTTTTATAGATGAAGAACATGAGGCTCAAAAAACATTGAGTTGTACAATCGGTGAAGCAAAGATCTGAACTCAAATCTGACTGACCATGGAGGCCAACTGCAATGGGGCAGTGCTCCTAAATGACTTGCTTAGGGACATTTGATATGACTTACAACCTTTGATTTAGGCTGGAAAGTTTCCAAGTTCTGTGTGTGATCCTTGTAGTCAAGATTGACCAAAACCCCCCTACATCTCTGTGTCACTCAGCAATTTGAAGAGCACTTTTAGATACATTATCTCAATTGACTATCATGAGAGAGCAGGGCAAATATTATCACCCTCAATTTTATATACAAAGCAATTGATGGCTAGAGAGTTAAGAACTGACTAAGGTCATAGGGTTGGCAAAAGGTGGACAATATTGTAGATGGGAATAAGAAACTAACTCTGGGACACATTGAAATGCCACATGGACCAGGCTTAGAGTTTTCATCAATGTCGCGAAGCAGCCACCCTCTAGAAGAGTCATCAGAACAGAGTCTACCTATGGCACCAAAATCAGAGGAGGCCAAGGCCGCTTTGATGATTCCATTTCTGTCTCCTTAGGAAACTATTTCTGGCTCATGCTGAACAGATCAGAACATTCCAACTCACACCAGGACTTGAGTCAGAATCCCAAATAGTTCTCTTTACTTTCCATGATGTTTTTCTCCTTTCTAAAATCATTTGCTTAAAGATCTGCCTGTTCCTATCTCTTTCTCAGTTATTTTCAAAGCACAAAAATTACATCAGGCAAAAAATGTACATGCTTGTTCTTCAACCTGCAATATGCTTGCATCCTTACCCACTTTCAGATTTCTCCAGTATACCTGTGTTTGTAAAGGCTTTATTCATGATTAAGGAGAGATTAGATGGCATTTGGTTAGAGGGTCAAGAACATACAAATTCCATCTTCTCCACAGGGACCCCAAGTCAAAAAAACAGATGAGGAGAAATAGTAAGAGTGAAACAAAACACCACTTTCTTATTAGCCAGATGTGAGTATCTTAGCTGACTCCTACTTCCCATATGCTGGTGGGGACCATGGGGAAGTCCCTCTAACCATTATTTGATATTTATGTTCCCGGAGTGATAGTGACAACCTTGGATCTCATCCCTGGAAAATTTCCCTGTGTTGACCAGCCAACACATACCAAATCATATCTTCAGAGGCCACAGAAACTGAAATTCAACGTATAAAGGGAATGAAATGGGTTACCACAGAGCTACCATTATGCTCTGTTCACGCCACCCCCCCACGCTGTCAGCAGCTTCAGACAATGTACAACTACAAAGCTATCAACAAAGTCAGCCGAGAGCAGAGAAAACTGTTACCACAAGATAGGAAAGAGCACGCACAACAGCAGATTCCCCTAATGAAATGAAGGGTCTGAGGGGCTAAATGCAAAGTCCGGTGTGCCACTGAGCCCCACAAAGCCTCCAGAACTGCAGGGCTGGCTGGATATGCCAGTCCAACATTTAAATAGATGGAAAATGCCTCTTCTGTCCTTGAGAGGACAGATAAACATAATAAAAAGGAATGTGATGCCTGCTTTTTAAATCCCTCTTTTCAGTCACTTCTTAGCCATCCATTTCCTAAGTGTTACAGGAACTTAATGCTATAAATAATTCAATATGCAGGAAGATATAGTCAGCCCTGAGTACCCAAGATCCAATAATGAAGCATGTACCACTGAGGTTTTTAGTGATTGCTTTGAATGTTCTTTTGTGGATACTCTTCTATGGAGTTTGAAGCTTTTCCAACCCCCATCTTACTAATGCCATGCATTAAAAATTGAAATACATCCAAATTCCATTTCCAAAGAAGCATGTTATACCAAGGATGATTATTACATTAAAATCCATAAGCATGTAAGCTGGAGCCTGAGATATTTAAATTATCCTTTTCGAAAAGTGTGAAATCACATTTGCCCTATTGCCCTTATAGCCCGTGGAATCACAGTGCTAGAAAGCAAACCCAGAAAACGGTGTACTTCTTAGGTTACTCTCAATAGGACTCCCTATGAGTGACTCTTCGGGGAATATTAGAGAAGAGCATCCTGAGGTCACAAACTGGTTGCCCCCAAGTGTGTTTTATTTGGTCATCACAAGCTTTTTACAGTTTTAAAAGTTTGTTGCCCATATTCAAAGACCAGGAAATTTCTCAGAAAAGTAGTATTCTTGGCTTTCCTTTTAAAACCAGGAGCTCTGGCCATGCTGTGCAGTATTCCCACATGGCCGAAATCAGCCAGAGTGGGAGAAGGGCTGCTCTCTGCAGACAGGTAGAGAACCCACTGCCCCCAGCACCTGGCCCCACGCCACCCAGTGCTGGAGACAGTTCAGTCTGTGACCTCTGCTCCAAAGCAATTCTTATCACCTGATGGTTTTAGCAGAGTCACCTGGAGAGGACTCTTCACCCTCCCCTCACCTCCATCCTAGACATATATCGAGAACCACTGTCTTAAATATCATCCAGTCTATCAGCAAAGTAAAAAAAAAAAAAGTTACTTCAAGTTACCTAAAGATATTAGTTTATGGTCTACTCCTATCACTGAGGCAGAAACAGATTCTACTATAAAGTGTGTCTAACAATCAAAACCTTCCATCAATTTGCCTAATACATTTAAACAACCAATCAATACAGAGGAGGGGGAAAATCTTTCAAGTTAATTCATTTTACCTTGATAAAACTGGCAAAGTGTCTTAGTGAAAATAGTCAAAGCAGCAGCAATCATCTGTGATAACGCTTGACTTTCGGAGTTTTATCCCATGGTTTCCAGCCTTGCTGGGAAAAGTCAGTGGTGGGCAGGGGGGCAGCCTGAGCCAAAGCCATTAGTTCTGTGAGTCCATCTGTATGAGAGCTGAGATCCTAATGTCTTCAAACAGCCACTTGTGCAGCAAATTCAGAAACAGTCCAAGCCCCCAAGCCTTGTCTGGACTAAGGCTGCTTCCTGCGTGGACCACAGGCCAGCAGCACCAGAAAGCCTGTTTCCACTGCCCCATCCAGGTCCCATCCCAGGCCTACTGATCACTAACTCTGGGGGTGGAGTCCAGCAATCTACGGTTTAACAAGCCTCCCAGGTGATTCTGATGCATGCTAACATTTGGGAATCATGGGTAAGGCTTCAGAATCTCCTGGAAAGCTGAAAACATCCAGCTTCTTGGGCCCCATTCCCAGATGCATTTCTAACAAATTCCAATACGATACTGCGCTGCTGCTGACCAAGGAGACACGCTTGCGTAGCACAGCTCTAGCCTCTTGATTCTCAGCCCGACTGCCCATTAGAATCACCTGAAAAGAAGGAAAAGGGAGAAAGAAAGTATTGCCCAGCCCCACTTGAGACCAGCTCAATCAGCAGTCTGTAGGGAGAAGGCAAAGCCCTAGCGTTGTTTAAAAAGCCCACCAGGTTATTCTAACATGTAGTCAAGTTGGGAACCCGACCTCCCAACACAGCTAATATCTACAGTCAATATTAGCTCCCTTAACACATCAATGACTCATTCGTCTTCTCTCTGGAAATGTCCTGAGACTATTTCTCTCTCAAAAGATGGCTATGACCAATCATCTCAGCTGTTTTAGTAAGTTTTTCAAAGAGCAGCCTCTCATCGGTTTGATAGAAATTGTCCCCAACAATCATTTTCTGACCCATGCTTGGGTCCATATGTGAAGATGGTGTTATTTCAGGAGAACTACTAAGGGACAATGTCAGCAAATTGTTTCTGCCAGTTGATAGAACCCGTAGCAGTGAAACTCAGACATCCTCCGAATAACACATTCCATGGCATAAACTAAATGTTTTGGCTGAGGAAGAGACACACAGATGTTCTAATATTCTCAATACCAAAGCAGTTTCCTTCCAAGTAGCTTCAACAACTCCAAAAGAGATTTGTTTAACCCATTACCTAAGTCTGCAAAGGTATCAATATGGCAGCAGGGCTCAGGGGATGGTGCATACAACCTTAAAACCTCCTTCATATGCCAGTTAACACAGTAGCTGCTGGAGCAGATGGCCTCTCACTGTACAAAACCACTGTAGGGAAGGACTTGTAAAAAACTATGAGAAGAAATGTAGGTGGGTGCCAATGTTTGCCCAAAACATTTCTAAAAAGACTTCTACAGAAATATTCCATAGACCCAATGGATCAAAATATCTTCAGACTTGAGTTTCTTCCCTGAAGAAATGTGTACTAGTGACAGTTCATCAAACAAGGGGAAGGAGTAAGATGAAAACAAAATGCATATTCATGTGTAATAACAGAGTGAAAAGATATGGTGGGAGAAAATATTGATAAACAAATATTTTCCTAGAGAAAGTGGCATGTATTTTAGCTTCATAAAAATATTCTTGAAAGAGGGGAGAAAAAACTTTTTTTTCCATTTTGTCTTTATTAGAACAAGAGACTCTGTGTCTCCCATCAAAACACACCCAGGCCCTTTTGTCATGTCTGAGAAACTATTGATTCCTCTATTAAATTGTGCTGTATGGAAAAATCTTGACAAGAGCAATATCATTTATTAGACTAACAAATATGTTAGTTGAACCAGCTTTGGAGACTTCTAAAATCCATTATACAACTGCAGCTCTTTTTCAGAGACCAGGATGTATTACAGAGACCACTTCTCAGGACACCGTATGACTAATTTACTTGCACATTTCAAGAGACCATTATTTCTTAAGAAGAGTAGAAAAATTATAACCTTCAACTTTGGGGAAAATCACCAACGGCTAATGTGTCTATACTAAATATCTCAACCAGCTTCTTCTAAATTCCCCAATATTTCCATCCTCAGCATTTTCTGACACTAAAATTTTTACAAAGGGAGAAAAAGAGGAGAGACTACAAAGATTAAAACTAACCAGATAATCTGAGCTACTTGTTGAGGAAAATAAGCAATTAATAAATATAAATCTAAGGTCACCAAACCCCTCACCTGGGGCCACATGCTCACACCCCATTTTTCCACACACCCTAATCCACACTGTTTCTGTTCCTTCTTTTCTACAGTGAGACCAGGGGCCCTTTTCAGTCCTCAAATAATACATCCTATTCATGGCCACATGCAGTATCCTCCACAGCAAGCTTCGAAGTTCACCTTGTTCAACTATCCCCTTTGCAAGGAAGGAACTGAGACCCAGTGGGAAAGAGTCTCACCTAACAGACACGACAAATCGATGGCAGCGCCAGTCAACCTGGCTCCCAGTGCCTGTGCCTCCCAGCTGTCTGCCACACAAGCTCTCTTCATCTCTTGCAAATGCAGTGGGGGAAAAAAAAACCAGACTCCATCTTAACTCACAGCACTGGAATGCCTTTGTGACGACGGGGAACACTCACCTGGAGACCTTCTTGACACTCAAGTTCAACCAATCACTCCTTACACTAACTGAACGGCAAGTGGCCAGTGCCTACATCCTGGGCACAGCAACACACGTCCTCCAAATGCACACCTCGCTCCACTGAGCCCTGTGCTGGGATGGGTGGGTCCTTGAAAGGGCTGACTTCTGAAGGGTGAAGGGAATATTTCTGGGGCTAGCTGGTGTCTCCCAAGTGCATGTGCAAGTCCTTTGAAGTCTCTGAAACAAGTGCTCAGGACAACGGGAGGCTTCTGTCATAAGTACCCAGTGCACCCCAGAGGAGGAGGAACATTCTGTTGCCCATGTCTCCATCCAGGCAAGAAACTCAGTATCAAGCAGACCAGAGAGTCATGGTGTCATTGCTGGTCAGCCTCTGCCTCGTGTGGAGTGAGAGGATATGGGATAGCAGCAGGAGTGAGGTGGGAGAGAGGGGGCAATGGAGGAGGGAAGGGAGAGAAGAGGAAAGAAGAGAGAACAGATGAGGAGAAGGGCTGAGGTATAAGAAAGAATGGTGGTAGAGCCTTCTAATGCCCACCCAGCTCCTTCTCTTGGCCTTCTGGCACCTTCCAGGTCTACAGAGGAATGAGCTTTCCCAGTCCTTGGGAGGGTCCACATGACTAGTCCCTGACAGAGTGGATATCAGTGATTGATAGCATATTGAAAACCTGCATGAGCCCCTGAGGGCTCCATACTCAACCTAGGGAAGAGGGGTAGCACCTGTCTCAATGGAGAACGCCCTAAGACTGGAGAAGGCTAGAATGCTGAGCCAACACACAGAAGACGTTTGTCCTGGAATGTCACCCAGATTTCCAGACAATGTTACTTAAGTGAGAAATAAACTTTGATATATTCAGCCACTGAAATTTAGAGGTTATTTATCACTGCAGGATAGTCTGGCCTATCCTGGTTAACTAGAATAGATAGAGTTGAAAGTAGAGAAAAATAAATTAGAAAAAAGAGAAGAAAAGGAGAGAGAGGGAGAAAATGGGAAGAGGGAATGTGAGGACTGAATGCAATGGACCCTCAGGCACATTGCCCTAATCTTTGTGCCACTAGCTCTAGGAGCACAGGAAAGATGTAAGAAATGTGCCCAGAAACAAACCCCAGGGGAGAAGTCAGTGCTCATGGGCCGCCCGTTTCTCATTGAGATGTGTTTGTAGTCATCTCCTTCCAGAGGCATGCTGAATGTCATGCACATATGTCTATTTGTTACCTATTTATTGAGCACCAACTGAATGCCAGACACTGTAGCACTAAGGATATGGAAGGGACAAAGACAGACATGGTCCCTGGCCCCATGAAACTTATAAACTATGATTTCCTTCCCTTTGAACTCTGAAGGGAACTCCATCCCAATATCCCACCTGGCAGAGAGACAAGAATGACAGCAAACTTCAGCCACCAGGAAGAGAAGTTTGAGGAAAGAGCTCTGCCATGAACCAGCTATGGGACCATGGGGAGCAGCCTATGAACACTGGGGGTCAATTTCTTCATCTCTGACGTAATGAAGTTAGACCTAATGACCTCTACACCACTTTCAACTCTAGTAATAGTGGCCATAGTAACAGTGCCAATAACAGCTGTTAACATTTATTGAGCATGTACTACATGCCAGGCACAGAGCTTAGATTACTGCACTTGATCTTCAACACTATAAGGTAAGCATTATCATACCCATTTTGTAGATGAGTAAACTGAAGCTCAAAGAGGTGAAAAAACTTGGCCAAGACCACGGAGCCAGTAAGTGATAGAGCCATATTTGGAGGGAAGTCTGACCAAGTCCTGAGCCCATACCCTTAACCACTCTGCCAATAACTGTCACCATAAAATCTATCTATTACTGTGGTCTGAGGAAAATTAAACATGGAGACAAAGTATATGTGTTCTTTAACACTCTCTTTGAGATGCTAATACTCCACTCACCCTTACCCTAGAAAAGAGTCCCACAAGAGATAAAGTGCCTACTATTAACAAAGTTTAAACACTGCTTTCCATCACTTCTGAGAAATGAAGGACTTTTGTTCTGACTGTGTATCATTTTTGCTCTGTGTTGAGGTAGTTACCTCATTTAGTCCACAGAGAAGACAATATGAGTCTCCCCTTTAAGCATCACCCTTTTTCTCAGCTCCTGTGGCTGTTGGGACAACCGCTTTTTTGTCCACATCTGACTGGCAAGGTTACTGACCATCCCTGCAACTGGCCATTTGAAGCCTGAGGTCCCTGCCGTCTTCAGGGCCAGACATATTTCACCTGAAACACCTCTACCCATCACTCTTTATTTCAGCCAGTGTTGGTTACTTGTGTCCCTGTCTGTCCTTAAAACTAAATAAGAACATAAACCAACAGTTACAGACATTTTTCTCTGGGCTTGTAATGGAACTGCAGGCTAACCAGGTACTCAGTAAATCTTGGGGAATCTAACTTTTTAATTAAAAAGTTCTTTCAAAAGAGCACTTGAGTAGAAATTCTAAGTAACTGCCTGCCTGCCAACTACCATACCTAGGAACCCAGCAATGAGGCAGGTTGTATGCAGAGGAAACAAGATTTTAAGGACAGTCTTAGAGGGAAAAAGCACCTTAAAATGTGCAGACTAGGGAGGGGCTGCATTAAGATACAGCACAGTTAGATAACTTTATTCTAACCAACAGATTCCATCCTGCCAGAGGGTACATACACAGCCTCATGCCCATTCAGTTTGTCTGCACAGTGTATTTGGTGCAATGTCTAAAAAAAAATGTTTTGATTATTTTTTAAACACAAGATTGCACATAGAATCCAGATTTCAGACTTGTCTTGAAGTCAGAAGGTTTGGCAAAACCCTGAGCCTACCTCCCCGCAGGGCTGCAGCAGGACAGGGCCTGGGCTGTGTGATTCACCACAGTCCCCACCACTCCCTCATGCCTCACACACACTGGCCT
Organism: Aselliscus stoliczkanus; assembly: GCA_033961575.1. Lineage (NCBI taxonomy): Eukaryota > Metazoa > Chordata > Mammalia > Chiroptera > Hipposideridae > Aselliscus > Aselliscus stoliczkanus. The sequence goes on from CM066731.1 coordinate 126,119,106, forward strand.
GCTGGTCTGTTGAAGTCCCTTCCCTGAGTCCTGCAGGCCCTTGAGTCAGCCTGCTGACTCCTCACTGCTGGCTGGCTGGGGAGCAAAGGAGAGTATGGACAGGTTGCATGTGGGTGTGCAGCTGCCACATGGCTTTTTTAAATCCCTGATCTGTTCTCTCATGTCTCTGTAGGACTCTCCACCCAGCTTTGCCACATGGGGCCATCACTTCTGAGTTCCACATGATATGCAAATCTATATATAGAGAAAGCAGATTAGGGGTTGCCTGGGGCTGGGGTTCAAACTGGGGAGTGATGGGGGATGTTTGGGAAATGATAGAGATGTTCTAAAACTGGATATTGGTAATGGTTGCACTATCCTATCCTGTAAATGCACTAAAAATTATTGAATTTCATACTTATAACAGGTTAATTTTATGGCCTATAAATTATACCTCGGTAAACTTTTGGATTTTTTTTTCAAAGATCATTCTGACTGCTTTATGGAGAATGAATGAGGGAGGAACAAGGCTGAAGTCAGGGCACCCACTTTAAAGGTTCATGTAATTATCCAGGTGAAAGTTGATGAGGACTTGGACCATGATGGTACCAGTGTAGGTGGTGGGACATGGCCAGACACCGGAAATGTCTGCAGGGAGAACAGAACTGGTCAGTGTGAGAGAAAGAGAGAGCAAGGATGACACCAAAGTGTCTATTGGGAGAACAGAGCTGCCACCCACCAAAATAGGGGAGACTGTGAGAGGAGCAGGTATGGGAGGGTGTGTGAAACATTAGGAACTCTGTTTTAGACATGTCAAGTTCAAGATCTCCACTAGGCAAGGACGCTGACAAACTGAGTAGAATGGATTATCTAAGTTCAGGAGAGAGGGTGCTTGAGTGACACTGAAATAAGCAGTGGAATTCCTTTGAACCAAGGTATTCAATAAAGGTTTAACAAAATGCCTCAGCGTTCTCATTAAGTAGGCTACTGGTAAAATGCAATGAGCAAAACTGCATGTATGAGCATGCACACACACAGACACACATACAAACATATATGTATATGCTTATATGTATTATTTGCACACATATTATCTTTACATATATTCACATATATCAAAGTACATGGACACTATTAGAAGTTAGGCAAACACTTTGGGGGTAAAGAGCCCTGAATTAGGGGCTGAGGGAAGAGTGTAGACAGCAGGCAAAAAAGGATATAATCCATTTCATATGTACTATTTTCATGAAGAAATAACACCCAATAACAATTTCATGTGAGATTGGGGAGGCTTAATATTGGATAGTTGTTAATCATTCCCAAATTAATCTATAACTAAAATAAAACTCCAATTAGAACAACTGAAAACATAAAATAAAATATAAAAACATAAGGCAGGCAACAATGAGATGCTTGTCTGCTTTTTTTTTCCCCCTGGCATCATAAAACTATAAAATCTAAAACATGTAAGAGATCTTGAAATATATTTAATCCAAGACTGAATTATGCAGATGAGATACAGAGCCCCAGAAAGGTGAATCAACTTGCCCACAAACATGCACTTAATTTCTTTACAAATACTGGAGGAAAAGCAGCTGTATACTTCTTTCAGGGGAAAATACTAAATCACCTTTGTACACTTGGAAACATATCACAAGAGGATAGCTGTGGTGGCACCGAAAACTTTTGCTATTATTGGAGTATATCAAAAAAATAAAAGAATTCAATAAAAAGCAGTTTAGCTATATAAATCAAAATACTAAATGTGCATATTTTGAACCTAGTGATTCTACTTCTAGAAATTTATGTAATCAAGATATTTGGGAAAGTCTGCAAATATTGTTCCTCATATTTTTACTCTTTTACTTCTATTATTACTAATAATCAAAATCGAGTACTATTAATATTATAAATTGAAATTAAATGAAACGTCTATCCAGTGTTTTTAAAATAACTTAATGTAACAATGTGGTTCTATGTTCACATTGTTTTTTTCACAATATGAAAAAAATTTTCAGACACATTGTTGAATACAAAAGAAAACAGATTAAATGATTGAGGTTTCTAAAATTAAAGAAACACTTTTAAAAGAACATAGCATGTAGTATATTCCCATTTGAAAATATAGAAAAGAATGAGTGTCTTTGGGGGGAAGGGCAGTGGAGTAAGGGAGCAAGAAATAAAGAATGTTCACTAAAATGTTAATCATGGTTATCAATGAATGTTAGGATTTGGGGTGGACTTTTATTTTTGCTTTTTTCCTAACAATTTTTCTGTATTCTTTCAAATTTTTTTATTATGAGAATGCATAATTTTTATAATCAGAAAAACTTTAAAGCTAATTTCATTTTGAAATTTATAACTATTAAGTCTTTTTCCCTAGAATGCGGAGAAAATAAATGCAAATGGAGTTCTGACTCACGCAGGGAAGCCCTCTCTGGTACCGGAGTAGAGAACTGATCTGACACTGAGTTTGAGAACAAACAGGAGGAGCAAGGAGGTGAGAGTGGGGTAAGGATGGAGATCTGGCAGGTGAGGTGGGGTAAGGGCCAAGCAGCTAAACACTCATCCTGGTTTCAGGTGAGCCTTTCCCAGAAGACAGAAAAATAAGTTCCTAGAGATGGAAGGCTGGCCTGGAATGGAAGGCATGGTAGGCGAAAGCAGGAGGAACATAGATTCCAAGGGCAGCGCTGAGGCAAACCAGTGAGGGGATCCCAGTGGTGAGGGCAGGAACCCAGCCTCTAGTTCCACTCACAGCACAGCCCCAGTCTAAGAAGAATTACCAATGGCTCTTCATCAGCAACTGCTGCTTTAACTCAACGGGAACAACGCATCAGCCCCATGGCTCAAAGCCCTAGAAGTGCCTGCTTCCTTGCACAGACATACAAGTGTCTTTTTCATTGGTGGTGGTTTACGGTTTGTTCATTTCCTGTTGTAATGAGAAAGGATACATAAATGACAACCAGCCCTTGAGTCCTGCCTTTTAAACACCAATCCCCAAGCCAACTTGGCAAGCATCCAGCATCTCTTCTAATCAGGGACTGTGTGACATTCCTTATTTTGAAGTAACATTACCGAGCCAGTGGCCCCGGTTCGGGTCCCACATATGAGGGCCAGTGACACTGCCCTCAAAAAAAAAAAAAAAAAAAGTGAAGTAACATTGCCAAATTGATCAGATGACTTCCATCTTATCACAAAGGTCATAAGACCTACATGTCCCACCTGGACCATCCAGGCCCTTGAATGGCTTCTGAAAGAGCCCTGTACCCCCTTTCTTCCATGATCGCTCTCATCTCCTCCCTCCCAGCCAGCCCAGAGAGAAAATTGAGTTATCTTTTTTTTTATTACACTAATACACTAATAGTATGTGGCGTAAGTCCCTCCCCTCTGTTTGACTACCTGCCCCCACCAAGTAGAGAAAAACTCAGGTTCCTATTTTGGGGTTTTGTAATTGAAGGAAAGGCCTTTTGAAGCCACTGACATGTGCCCTCAGGGAAAGTTTCATAGTGAACAGTAAAAAAGTCAGCAGGCCTAGCCCAAACAGGAGGCTTCCCCAAATCAGACCTTTCGCACAATCAAAAATGCGTGTCATTTTTAGGCTCCAGGAGGACAGTTCAAAAAAAAAACAACCTTGCCAGCTTCTAGAGTCTTATTGTTGTAAGCTTGGGAAGAGCCCGGCCTTGATGAAGAAAGAGCCTTGTGTAGAGGGCACAGCTCAGGCCAATGCCGGTCCCACGAGGCTTCCTCCATAAATGAGTTTTTATGCCCAGGCTTGCAGGAGCCCTGTTTCTGGGTTTCTGATTCCAGAGAAAGGTGGATACTAACAGGGAGGGCTGTAACCATCCCTGAAAAGCATTTCAAACTGTGTTACAAGCTACCTGCCAGAGAGAGGGCCCCTCCTTGGCTTTCTATGTGGTTCTTAAGTCTCTTCAAAGCACTCAATTAAAATATGTGGCTTCTATAAACCTCAGAGCAGATGATTATCGAGCCAACAGCTGCCATGTGATTAGAAACACAGGAAATGTTCTGAGGAAGGGATGCTTTGGTGCTATTAACTTCTTCCTTTGTGTTCCAAGTATGGTTCCCAGAAAATGGGGCAAGGTAATAGTATGTGTTCTAGTTTTTATTTTAAAAAATACAGTTATAAAAGAAATGGATATTTATTGTAGGAAATGTTTGAATATGCAGAAAATTATAGGAGAAACATTGGATCTACTTACTCATAATCTAAGCACTCAGATGTAACAACTCTTGTGGCGTTTGATGATATGTTTTGGTACCACATTTCTTCTACTTTGTAAGAACATAATTGAGATCATATTTTACATAAAATTTTGAAATCTGCTTTTTTTTCCTTAACATTGGTTGATGGCCATTTCCTATTAATATATTATTTTTTTAAGTCTTTATAAATATATAATTTTAGTAGCTGTGTAGTACTAGATTATATGGGTATGATACCATTAGCTAACAATTTTCCAATAAGTAGTTCTGTGAAAAATATCTTTGAGTCTCTCTTTCTGCAGTTCATATTATCCCTTGAAGATAGCTTTCCAGATGTGGTATCTGAGCTAAAGAGTAAATTTTGTAGTTAACTAAAGGACAACATAGCAGTTAGCAATCTTGACCTAAAGTTATACCATGTCCTTTTATTCTGTTTTACCTTTAAATTATATATTACCAAATATTGATATATTAGCAAGGAAATGACTTTTCTATAGCTTTTAACTTTTATAAGGCCTTTTTGAGTTATAAAATTGATTTTTTTTTTTTTAAATCCTAACCCTAGAAAAAGAAAAATATGTCAAAATGTTAACGGTGCTTGTCTTTAGGAGATGGAACTTAAGTTTAATTTTTTTCCTGCTTTTTGTTTTATTGCAATTTGCCAAATTTTCTATAATATGCGTAATATCACTTTTACAATGTTTCATAAAACAATATAAAAAATGTTTAATATGTGCTCTTTTTGTTTACATTTCCATAGCAAGCCACTATAAAGTATTTTTTATTCACCCTCCTGCTTATTCAAGCCCACAATTAAGAAAGGAGGTTGAATTCCAGATTTTCATTTTTTCCAGAGAGTGCTTTGTGAATAATTTAATTGGATTCAAGCAAGGAAAACTAAAGTTATTGATAAAAACAAGGAATCATCTTTAGTTCCACCTGTATGATTAGAGTGAGTATAAGGTTAATTACTGTCTTTGTCAGATTGGGTAGTTATAACAGAATACCACTAACTGGGTGACCTATAAACAACAGGAGTTTATTCCTCACCTCCTGGAGGCCGGAAGTCCGAGATCAGCGGACAAGTATGGTCGAGTTCTGGTGAAAGCCCTCTTCTGGGCGCAGACTGCAGCCTTCTCACCACTTCCTCATATGACGGAAAGCAGAGAGAGGACTCAAATGCTCTCCTGACTTGACTCATCCCATTCATAAGGGCTCCACCTCACAAACTCGTCTAATCCTAATTCCTTCCTAAAGGCCCTCCCTACCTCCTAATACAAGTTCACATTGGGGAATACAGTCTCAACATATGAATTTGGGAGAGGACACTCAAATATTCAATTCATAACAACTACCAAACAGCAATGCTCATCTTCCCCCAAGATGCACCTGGGTGCACATGCACATAAGCACACACACAGGTTCCTTTAACACTCAGCTCGACTCCACCTCCCCTGAAATGGGAAAGCAAACGCTGAGAGAAGCAACAACAAAACTGCAAGTCAGATAAATGAAGAGTTCCTAATCCCCCATCCAAAGCAGGGACCAGGTATACACAGTTTCGCTATTTCAATCACAACCATAAATTTTAATTCTTTTTTTTTTCATTTTTGTTTTTAAATGCTTAGACAGCAAAAAAAAAAAAACGTTTCTCACAGAAATATATAGGTCTTAAGTATGTTGTAAATTAGTTGGAAATGATAGGTTAATTAAAAAATAATCTTTGGCTGGTTTGTATCGTGTAACTTTTACGCGAGAATCATGCCACCCAGGGAAGAGGACATGGTTACCAAGGGAACCCTTCCTGTTAGGGAAAGACGAAATTAAACAACGTTCAAAGAATGTATTAAGATATTTATTACTGTCGGCATTATTATTAATGATAATAAATAAAAGATAGCATCACAGGATTTTATCAACTCTTACGCACATTAAGTTGGGAAACGGGAATCCATTCAAACAAGCTGCTACTCTCGGCAGGAAAAAAGAAAACTAAAAGACACCAAGAGACTTCTGTGGAAAAAATTAGATATTTTTATTGCAATAGAGCAGGAGAAAAAAGCAATTAAAACCAGAAATATAGAGAGTAAACTGCATGTATTGCATTATTATTATTAATAATATTTCTCCATGAAAGTCTATAATATTATAAAACACTTTTGATGTCTGAAGTTGCAGAAAAAATATACTTATTTCTAAAGCCATAAAGAAAGAAGGGTTTTGAAAACATGCATAGCTATAAAGAATTCTGGTCCTATAAATAAAATCAGATATACTAGTTTTCCTGTTTAGTCTCAGTCAGGAAAAGCAGAGTTAAATACAGTTTAAAACAGTTACACTTAGGACATAATGTTCTTAAATGTGTGCCTGGGCATTGATATTTTTTTATATCTTGTTCTATATTTTATTTCATTGTTTATACTTAAGAGTTAAATATATTATTTTTGTATACCATTATTTTTAATGCATGAGCCTCTAAGAAAAAAATGACTTGGGTTCTAACATGATTTTTTAATGCATAATTGGTAAAAGCTTAGGTAAAAATCTATAACCAAAAGTATTAGTGTTCACCTGGTGGAAGCTACCCAAATCTTAGGCATGGGGCCAAGGAGAAGATAACCACTAAAGGGTTATAATGACAAATGCAAATCTAGTAATTAAAAGCAAACTCGCATTAGCTTAAATACTTCATGCCACAGTTAATGCTTGCTTCGGCTGCCTCTGTTGCCATGGAGATGAAGAGCAGCTGGTAAGCTGTGTATCTTTGGTTCCCAGCTAACCATGGCTGCACATTAGAATCACCTGGGGAACTTCTAAAAGTACAGATTGTCTACCTGCACATCCCCTCCTCCCTTGAAATTCTGATTCAGTATATGTATTGGAAGGATCATCAACTAGACTGTACATATTCAATTCCTTTTTTTTTTTTTCATAAAGATTGGTTTTCTCCAAATTATTCTTTTCCAGCTCATAGTGCCTTCAATGAATAAAAAAACATGAAAGATTTAGTCTCTGACATTTTATAAAACTCTTATAGGTATAGTTGCCCAGATGTTTGAACTGATTCAAATTTTCTCTAAAAATTTGGTTTTTGATGAGGTTTGGATAATAGATCCTGTGTCAGCATATTCCCAGAAAAATATTGCTGCTTCACCCTTTTCTGGTTCAACCTTTTAAGCAACTAATATCAATAATTACAAGGATTCCCTGAGCAATTTATAATATTAAGGAAATTTGATTGCCTGTTAATTGACTTGTTTTTCTGGCTGTCTGACCAAAACAGAAGGGTCTATAAAGACTCTTTCCATTCTTTTCATTTCTTGCCTTCATTTGCAGACAAAATCAAATAAAGTCCCAGGAAAGTATGCATATGTGTGCCAGTCTCTGGGGAAAGTAGGGAAAGGGGTAAAAGGGGCTAGATTGCCCTCTGGAAAGGCACAAGCAATTCTGACCTTGTACCAGATATCCCTGTTTCACTATATTGGGAAAATGGAATTGTCACCTTAATGCTTCAGGTTGAACCTATAAATACAAGAGAGGTAAGTGTCTACCAGAGGGTGGATATTTTGTCCAGGAGATGAAAGCTCACTGAACGTTTATATCTTGTATTGCAGACTTCAGAACTCATTGCTATTGTTGATTTGCCTACTAGGCTAAGTAAATAAGTAACCAGCACTTCAGAGACTCACGGT